>CM019064.1:203514541-203958043 GCA_009667805.1 Leptobrachium leishanense
CTCACGGCCATCTCAAAATGGCCTCTCCCTCAAGGCCTCAAAGCCATACAGAGGTTTCTGAGGTTTTCCAACTATTATAGGAGATTTATCAAGAATTATTCTGCTGTAGCTTCTATCATTAATATGACACGTAAAGGTCTGAAGAACCAGGTCTGGTCTTCACAATCCAAACAGGCATTCGAAGCTCTCAAACAGGCTTTCACTTCCGCTCCCGTGTTACGGCATCCTGATCCCAGAATTCCATTTGTTCTTGAGGTTGATGCTTCCGAGATAGGACAGCCCCAATGCCTATCTCAAAGAGAGTCTCCAGGGAAGCCTCTACATCCTTGTGGGTTCTTTTCAAGAAAATTATCCCCAGCAGAACGCAATTATGATATCGGTAACAGAGAATTGCTTGCTATTGTGTCTGCCCTGTCAGAATGGAGACATTTGTTGGAAGGTACTCGTGACCCTTTGTTGATAATCACTGATCATAAGAACCTTACATACATCGGGGATGCTAAACGTCTGAACTCGAGGCAGGCCAGGTGGTCATTACTACTGTCTCGGTTTAATTTTGTGTTGACTTACAGACCAGGTGACCGCAATGTAAAGGCTGATGCCTTATCTCGTCAATATGACCCGTATGAATCAAATACACAAGACCACAATCCTATAGTTCCTCCTGAACGTATTGTGGCTTCCACGGTCTTGTCTGTTTCCTCGCCTTTCCTGGAACGCCTCCAAGCAGCTCAAATGGGGGATCCACCTAACAAGCCTCCAGATTTGTTGTTTGTGCCTGAAAAGGAAAGACAAGAATTACTCATAATGTTTCATGATTCAAAACCAGCAGGTCATCCTGGTATTACTAAGACTCTTACCAGTATCTCCAGACAGTTCTGGTGGCCCACCATGCGACAGGACGTACATCTGTTTGTTTTGGCTTGTCAAGTCTGTGCCAGAAGCAAAACCAGTAAAACCTTGCCTGTCGGTCTATTGCAGCCTTCACCCATTCCTAATAGGTCTTGGTCTCATCTATCCATGGATTTTATTGTGGACTTGCCGAAGTCCAAGGGTCATACTGTGGTTCTGACAGTTGTAGACCGCTTCTCCAAAATGGCTCATTTTATTCCTTTACCTAAGCTTCCTACAGCCAAAGAACTGGCGGTCGTCTTTGCTAGAGAGATTGTACGAATACATGGGGTTCCGACTGAAATAGTCTCTGACAGAGGAGCTCAGTTTGTCTCTCGTTTCTGGAGGGATTTCTGTGCGGAGATGGGGGTGCGATTGGCCTTCTCTTCAGCATATCATCCACAAACCAATGGGGCAGCAGAGAGGGCAAATCAGGGTCTCGAGCAGTACATACGTTGCTTTACCACACAACGACAAGACAATTGGTCGGAGTTGTTGCCCTGGGCTGAGTATGCACGTAATAACGCCGTTAACGAGACCACTGGACACTCTCCTTTTTCTGCTATCTATGTTTTTTTCCCCCCGGCTCTACCGCTTCAGTTTGCTGAACATGCCATCGCGGCTCTCGATGAACATCTCACACAACTACAGGATATTTGGAGACAGATTCGCGAAAACATGGAGCGCAATGTTGCTGTCCAGAAACGCAAGGCTGACAAGCATAGGTTACAAGCTCCTACCTACAACGTGGGGATAGAGTTTGGTTGTCCACTAGGAATGTGAAGTTGCGGGTGCCTTCTATGAAAATGGCACCTCGGTTTATCGGTCCATACAAGATCATTCGCCGCGTTAACCCTGTGGCTTATGCTCTTGCCCTTCCTAGACATCTTCGCTAAAAACACAACGTCTTCCACACCTCCCTACTGAAGCCTTTGTGTATCAGGTACACGCGGATCATTCCTGCTCCACCTGTTCAGGTTGATGGAGAGACAGAGTATGAGGTTAAGAAAGTTCTGGATTCTAGGCTGTTCAGCGGTGTTCTGCAGTACCTGGTCGATTGGGTGGGTTATGGTCCGGAGGACTGGTCCTGGATTCCGGCTTCCAACATGTCTGCTTCTAGGTTGGTCAGGGCGTTCCATGACTCGCACCCCGATCGCCCTGGTGGTCATCCTGCTACTCGTCCCGGTGGTCGTCCTGCCACTTGTCCTGTTGGTCGTCCGGTGGCCTCCCGTGGAGAGGGGGGTACTGTAACGTTGGGGGCTTCCAGCCTTTCCGGTATGCTTGACGGCAGCATGTCTGATGCTGCTCGCTCACCAACGCCCGGTTTAAATTGAAACAGGCAGGGAGGTGGCTGCATGAGGGGCGGCTTGAGAGGGGGCACGGTCTGGTGAAGGTCTTTTAAAACCAACAGTTCCTTCTAAGCAGTGCCAGATCGTGGTTATCCATACCTGAGCTCCTTGTACCTGAATTCTCTCGTGATTTAACCTGTTATTGACCTCTGCTTGTTTTCTAACTATTCTGCCTTCCGTTGCCCTAGACTATTTCCTTGTACTACGCTTCTGCACTGATATCGACCCGGCTATTCCATTTGACTATTCTATACCCTGTATTCCTGATTCTGGCTCGTCTGACTACCCCCGTGTTGCTGACCTGGTTTTGTATTACGACATTGTCTTTGATTAACTCTTTCTGTCTAGCTACTAAACGTATACCTGGCCAATTTTTAAGGACCAGACAGTTAGGGATTCCTTTACGGCTACCCTGTTGGTAGTTTTTTGGCTCTGTGGAGTGTTGGGCTTTAAGGACTGCGTGGTGGGATCCGGGAACCGTGACAATTCCTTTTTAGTTAGGATTACTTTGGTCAGATGGTTGGGAGTTGGGAAGATTTTTGGTGGTTGGTTGGTTTGGAGGTGTGTGGGGGTTGTGGGGAGTCCTCTTTCAGCACTGGATTATTGTTTTAATTTGTTATTAGAATTGTTATGTCATTATGGTGGGTTTTAGTGTGGAGTGTTTAGCTGTGGCCTATATATAATAAATATATATATTATTCTACAGTAATGTGTTTGCGTATTTTTGTGTGTTTTTTGTCTCCAGGAGTCCGACCCGGTCATCAGTAGGCGACTTAAAGCAAAGGCTGTTAGGAGATGCCACCATGTGCTCTCACTTGCTTTGACATTAACTGTTTTATCCTTTAATTCATCCTGCACACTGCCATATTCACGAGTTGTTGCTCGTTCTCTAAGATGTGTAGCAAAGTTACTGACAGCCTCACCCTCTTCTTGTTTGCAGCATCCAAACATGTATCTTTCATAAATTTTGTGTTTTTGGAAGGATCATTAAAGTAAGCTTAAAATGCATCCACAATGGCAGTGACATTCCGCTGCTGCTCCACTGTGAGATTCAGATTGTGTTTGTAAACATATATATTTACTGTCTAGTAATCATCTAAGAGCTGCAGCTTGTTGTAGACCTGTGAGCTGCTCATTCAGGTTGTGGCTAGAAAATAATCTTCAAAGTATGCTCTGAAACTGTCCCAATTAATGCTCCACTCTCCAATCATCTTCGCCTCAGGAAAAGAAATGCCATTAGCAGCCAGCAGCCATAACGAAGGATAAGGCACGCTGAACCCTTAAATAGAAACTTTGCAAAGCGCAGAAAAGAAGAAGAATGTTTTTAACAGCTAATCTCAAGTAAATGCAAACAGTCGTGAACGTTTATGTGACAACTCAAGTGTGTCTGTGCTGTTATGAGCTACTTCTGACAGCATATTTCATGCAGGGAAATAAAGACCCTTTAAGCTGTGTGCATTAGGAACCACATGTCCTCTTTGTCTTCATACCTTACTCTTTTCTGGTGTCCATGCTCCTTATTCCACTTGTGTCCTTTTCCTTGTCCCATGACCTTGCATTCATGTGTTTCATCCTCCTATCATTTCCCTCTGTCCACCTCAAAGGTTTTGTGTTTTTCTTCCCCACTATCTCTCTTAGACCTTGTTTACCTGTGGTGTTCTTGGGCTCCACTCTGCCATCTATTGTCCTTTTTCTCAATTCCCCTTTCCTGTCACTATTGTACCTACTAACACTCTTGGAGCTGAGGTTCTCTTTCTGCCCTTTTTTATCACTGGGTCATCTCATCCCTTCTGTATCCTTTTACTACTAACTTTAAAATAGCAGAAGAGCTAAAGTCCAAATTGGTCTGGCAGGGTTTTATTTTAAATTGTGTTATATTTTTGGGTAAACATGTTCCTTGGATGCAGTGCGGGCAGGACTTCAATGGTTGATTGATCCTTGATCCCGTCTGCTGTGCTAGTGATATAACATATAAAATATAGACAATTCAGAGCACACCAGTACATTATAGGCAAACGATATTAAAACACCTAACTTGATGAAACAAATGATGGAAATTTGGTTACAAGATGTGATCACATATTGTGTAAGCCTGCTTCCACAACAATGTACCCTGTCATTGGCAGGTCCTAATTTTGCCATTATAATGTCTGCTCTTGTGGTATTCCCACTTGGAATACGCATCCCAGTAGGGCTCTTGGCAGATCATGCTGTGCTGTTGATTCCTTCCCCAGCAGCAAACATGTCTTGTTCGGATCCAGGCTGCAGCAGCAGGAAAGTGATACAGGGTTAAAAACAGAACCCAGCAAATTGGGGTGAAATTACACAGAATTGAAGGTTAGCAACGTATCCTATATACCCAATAAGTGCTTGGTAGTGAAAGGGTTAATCCTAAATTATAATTTAACACTAACATTCACACTAAACTAACTTGTAACACACTATTTGATTCTATTCCCTGACTCTTTGCAAATAAAACTTTAAAACAAAATCTATATACTTGTAATCATTTTGACAGTGATTTTTATTTCTCTGTCTCAATTTTGAAACTGAAGTTGGATTTTAGATATTAATATTATGCATAACATGATCAATAACATATGTTGCATGCAAAAAATAAATCACAAAACGGGGGAAAAAATCACACATTTCCAGATAGTTACATGTCATTATGCAATGCACATTAAGTACTCTGTGGTTTGTGAATGTTTAATACAATGTCTACATAATTTATACGTGAAAATCCTTATATGACAAAAGTTTTACTAAGTGGCCTAAATATTCTGATAGATATTAGTGACATTAAGTATAATGAGCTCACATGAGTATGATGCAGTTCATTAAACTAGTACACACTTAGCAAGACTCTTATCACATTGGAATAAAATTATCAAGTTTATGCATGATCCTTATCCATTTTGCCAATGTTCACCAGCAGTACATTGAATTCCTATGCATTACCATGGGCAAAAACATGCAATGTTATTTTAAAAAAAGACTGGAAATAATTCCCCCTGACACAATAACAGTGGTAGAAAATGTTTTACTGAAAATCCTATTTCTTTTGTAATTACGCTCCGGTATGGTCTCTGCTCTTACTCACCCAACATGTTCGGTCCAATTGAATGGATTACTCAAAGCCCTGCGATGTTCTATATAGTTACAGTGGCAAGTATCGCAATTAGGGCTGCAACTAATATTATTTTATTTTCATAATTGATTAGATGGCCAATTATTTTTTCAATTAATCGGATAAAAAACATACTATAGGAACACTATGTAAAAATCAATCCCTCCAACATTTTCAACTACTTTTTATCTTAAGTAATTTGCACAGTGTAAATAACTTTCGAACGTACATTACGCAAATTGTGTATCTCGTGTAACTTATGTACTTTTTAGACATAAGGTACACAAGAGCCTGGTTAAAGTGATGGATTGATGTGCGTACGCAGATCTAGCCCATGTCTGTTTTCTCCCTGGATGAATGCTGCTACGAGCACTCAGATAGACAGGCTGATGTGAGTATGCAAAGTGGGGTGAGAGGAGGGGGCACTCCACACAGCCTTACCACTTTAATATGCAAACATGGTCAGAGTTACTAGAGTGTCTCTTTAAAATAAGTTCATGAACAAACTGAGTGGGGGAGGGACCAGAGTTGGGAGGGAGTGAGATTAGGCAAGGGACCAAATCAGAGTGTGAGAGTGAGTTTGGGGAAATGAACCAGACCGGAGAGAGGCAGGGAGTGTGGGATGGTGGCACAGGACTCCAGCTCCAAGTAAGGATAAAACACCAGCGGTACAGCTCCTCCACCCAAACTGGGTTATAGTTGACCTAACCCTAAAACTAAATAATACAGAGTAAAGAACCGGCATGTCTTCGCCAATTAACTCCAATTTAGAGCCATATGTTATTAACGTTTAACTCCATCTGATTCTAAACAGTTTGTGCTGTACACATACCGATTAATCGACAGCTGGCTAATCGATAATGAAAATCATTGTCAAGTATTCTCATTATTGTTTAGTTGTCGATTTAGTTGTTTCAGCCCTAATAACAATCATTTATAAAAGGTTCACATAACTTTCCTTGTCACCCTTATTTAATTGTATACAGCTGTACACTTAGTAACTATAATTGTGTATAGTTTATGATTTGCAAGTTCTATAACTGCTGACTACAACTTATTTTATTCTTTTATTTATTTTTGAATGTGTGGCAATTGTTTGTTGTGTTTATTCCATCCCACCAGATCAAAGATCAAAGAATTTTATGAATATTTTTGATGATTGTACAGTTTGTATAGATTGTGCAGCCATACCAATATAACCCAGTCACTACTCTTGAATTATAACAGATCATGCACATAGCAGGGCAATACAGAGAACTGAGCAGTAACATTTTTTTCCATCGCTATTTTCAAGAAGTGAGTGATTCCTGATCCTTTTCATGTGAACTTCTGATCTTCAGATAAAACAATGTCACACACAGGCCAGTATGCATGCAGCACTACAAATTTATCAAAGCAATCACTTTGGACTCCCGGGAAGCAGAATTGGGGACTTAAGTAAAAGCAGTGGCGGGACAGGTGTTAGCTTTCATCACATAGTACAGCCAGCTCTATCCCAATATTATATACATTGAGCTTTTCAACAACAGCAATTTTGATATGTATGCTATTGTAGCCGCAATTCCTACTGCTGCTGACTCCAGAGTGGACCTGCATTAGATCCTTGTTCAACTATTTGATGTGAGTTACGCTTGCTCATTGTAATTAAAGTAATTCAAAGATTAATGTCTTTTTATTTTACCTTACAACCTCCCCCAGTCATAAATTCTTAATTTGGAAGAACTGCAGCCTTCTTTAGATAAAAGTAGACTTCTAGGTAGATATTGTTGGTAGACAATGTTTAATGAACAATAGTGGGACTAGGCATAAACACAGGAGGTGGGGCCAGATACTATGGATGGCTGAAAGGGACAGGAATAGGGCTGGACACAGGCAGAATGCACTAGGAGAAACATAGTATACAGGAAAGGCAGAGGCAAGGATGGGCACTTATGATAGCAGGCACAGGAGCCTGGCAAAAATAGAAGGCAGACTGTGAGCAAGGAGGGCACAAGGCAAGAAGTGGTACTAGGCAAGGTGCTGGCACACTGCAGACATGAATGAGGGGTACAATGCAGACTTGGATGCTGGGTACATTGCAAGCTTGGATTCTGGGCACACTGCAGGCTTAGATACTGGGCACACTGCTGGCTTCGATATGGTACACTGCAGGCTCTGATGCAGAGTACAATACAGGCTTAAAATTTTGGCAGACAGGTACAACTAGAACAGATTTCAGAGCACACAGAGACTTTAGTGCTGAAGCCCTGACTCCAGGGCGTGACCTCCTTTTCAGGTCATCCAGGAGGCAATACTCAACGACCACACCTCTGAGAGATCGTTGAGAGGTGATCTGGTGTGGAAAGATTCCTGGGAGCCTGGATAATGAAGGGCAAAGGTAAAACCTGATCTAGAAAAGTCTCTTGTGAGCTGGGCAGGAAAGGGGCTGCCTAAGTCAGGTCAAAGATACAACGACCCAGGCCTTCCTGGAGTTTTGTTGTGCTCTTCTGCTGGATCCCTGACAGTGTCACACCCCCTCAAGGAGCACCCTCTGGACACTTTGGGCAGTCTCAAAAACTTGAAAGTCTGTGTCACGAACTTGCTTCACTCCAGAAGGGCACGTAACTTGGCAAAGTGGGTGAAGGGTTAAAAATCACTATTTGTCTGCGCTAGACCCAAAATAATGACTAACCCACTATCCCGCTTTCCTTACTTAAATTCTGCCACCACAGGTCTTATAATATATGAAGCGGAGTTGACCTGAAACACCCCGTTTCATTAAACAGATTCGGTGAGATGACGTCAGTCCACTGGCCTGGGTTCCACACTGGGAGACCACAGCGATCAGCCTAAATACCAGCGATCACTACTGCGAAGTGAGGACTCGCTTAGCGCGTCGTCCGTACACTGAGCGCATTTGAGAGGAAGCCTGCTGCATGAGTCTGTTTTTCTTTTCCTTGAATTCCACAGAAATTCAGAAGAGTCTTTGAAAAATAAATATTTTACTTTCATCTCCACATTACAGGAGACCATCAGCCATGATTCTGTAGTTAATATTCATACTTGCAGAGCAGTGCATTCCCCACTGTCTAGGGAAAGCTTTATGTCTTGCATTAGTGCCAACCAGCTATATTTAATGACTTACTAGGAATGACAAATATCTGGGTAAGAATAATGTTTAGTTACAGTACACTTTTTACCAAATGCTTTGTTTTATTTAATCAGTAAACATTATTTTTTGGCAGTTTGTATATTTTTAATGTTAGTCAACAAAAAGAAACAAAATAAATCACATTATATTTTAGCGTCGCTTTGTTTTTTGAGCAAACAATGCTAAAAGCCACATAACTTATTAAAAGCCAGTACAGTTCTAGGAAATGCAATTTACCAAATATAAAAAAATCACAATGAATATTTAATGATTTTCCATTATATGATCAGAATTAATAAAAATGTGGTTAAGTAGAGGCTTAATTGATCCACACATCATAATTTTAGCTATAGCAGTTTTGCATATTTTACGTATTAATGAAAGTATTTGCATAAACTCCCTTCTGAACCTTAAACATTGTTAAATTGAAAAATGGTATAAATGAGTTTAATTGGGTGTTATTTCGAAAAAGTTAATTTAACATTTAAAATGTATATCCATTAATATACAGTTAAAGATGTCAGAATAAAATGGTTTTGTAATTGATTATATGAGGTTGTGGAAAGATAGATGACAATGTGAAAGAGTAAAAGAAAATGACCAAACAAATATGGGGTAACTCCAAGTATAAGAAATACAAGCCTTAAAATAGCCTAAACAGGGGGGAAATACAATTAAAACTTTACTTTTCTTATCACAGAATTACTGAACTTTTAAAAAAACACTACAAATTGCAGAAAAACAACCACAACTATACTACATTAATTATATGTCACAATTTGCACATGCTACCTTATGGAAAATAAACCGTTCCAACAATTTCTGAGACGTATCTAGCAACACGTTAACTCAGTTAATAATAATGTAGATACTACAATCTCAAGCACATGTGCATGGTTCCCACAATGGCAATCCTGAGTGTTTATCATTTCAAGCAATTGAACAAATCAGTTTAGGCCATAGAAAAAGGGATTTTAACACCTTCACTACCAAGCAAGATACCTAACGGTACATACTCGCCACCCAGGACATACTTGAACACAAGAGAAATCTCAATGTATCCTTTCTGGTAAAATCCTTTCTCAAAAAAAAAAAAAGTGATTTTCAAAAAATCATTGTCAGAAACCAGTGTTTCTTTGAAAAATCATTTTAAATTAATTGTGCAGTAATACATATCTATTACTGTAATAAACTATTTGGTCAGTAGATGGCGGGATCTATTGCCAAATTGAATTACAGAGGTTTTAACAGCAGATCTATTTTCTTCTATTTCTGCTGCATCGGCTGCTGACAGCTTCTGAAAGCCCGATATTTTAGAGCTTTCAGATGCCGATTTTACAGTTTTAGCTCCTTGAGCATTATGCCCACAGGGCTAAAACTTTGTGGGCACCTTCTGCAGCTCTAAAGCTAACGAATTTTTTTTGCAGCCAACGAATTTAATTTGCTTTTGGGCTGCTGGTTAACATATAGAGATATCTCGATATCGGGGCACCAGATGGTGCCTTTGAAGACTGAGATATCTCGATATCGGTAGTGAAGGAGTTATTAAACTATTAAGACAACATGAGTCAAGATGGATTCTTATACACTTAAAACTCATTTCCTCCTAGACCTAAATGAAGAGTTTAATTATACTCCATTTATTTAATAAATTTGGATTTGCTCCACCTGCAAACTATTTAATTACCAGGCTATTTACATCTATTGTAGATATAAAAATATTAAATATTTCAGCAAGACAAAGTCAATAAATTTTAGAATTTTTAAGCAATGCCAACTATCTCTTGCGGTATTTCTTCTAAAAGGAGACATGAAAGGTAAGGGGGGCATACCTCCCAGAAGATTTACTCGCAGGTTTTTACCTCAAAGTAGCAACTTACCATTACCTCAGCACAGGGAGCTCTATCATGTTGTTCATCACTTATAGCTTACTTATTCTATTGAAGCAGTGCTTCCAGTGTGCTCAGACAGTCCAATGCCTCTCTACACAAATGCATTGAACAGCACTGGATGCTAACAATGCATAGAGTTCAATCCCAGAAGGCTGTCCAGCATGGGCTGCTTGCCCACTTTCTGGGCAAAGGAAAGCTCTTCTCTTTGGAAGGCTGAATCGGACTGTAGGGACACCCATTGGGGATTGGAGGAAGAAATTTTAGCTACCTTCACCGTTTATAGCCACCCTGACCATTTAATTTTAGTGTCCCATTTAGCCTAGGCTGTTTTTTAAAATTATTATTTTAACATGTTTTGCCTTAGTGTAGAACCTAACCTCTTGTACTGTCCTTCAGACTCTTCTTCTACCTGCTGTAGTTTAGATTTAGGAAGCATTGAAACTATGGTAATATGCAATAGTGGCTTTTGTTCTGGAAAACACAACCCCCAGAAGGTTGTGAAGTGAACGCCAGTGAAACCTTGTGAGACCTGAGCGGGCACCCACCGTAGAGCAGGCAACTAGTGCTGTTGCTCGTTCTCAGGACCCTCACAAACCCTCACAACCCCCCCTTTTCTCACTATAAGTTTACCGGGTCACCCAGACGTGGACCCCTTGCTTGATGTGCCTAGAGTGGTGTCAGCTATACCCTCCTTACGAGGCCTAACAATGCCGAAACGATTGTCAGGGGTTGCTGTACCTCTCTTGCAGGGATGACGTCCTTGGCAATCAGTACTGGCCACCTTCTTTGGGTGAGAGCAGGCTGATTTGCATATGGAGCATACATCCCTGCAATGGCACAATGGAGCTAAAAGCTTGTGAGACCTGAGCGGGCACCCACCGTAGAGCAGGTCACTAGTGCTGCTGCTCGTTCTCAGGACCCTCACAAACCCCCTACTTTCCCTGAATGAAGTGAACTCCAGTTCAAGTACAGCCGTAGAGGGGAGAATAGAAGGACATACTCATGCCACCATATTGCCTTAGCTTATGTGGTCATGGTGGCACAAATATCCTTATATTAATTCTTTGTAAGACTAGAGTCTCAATAATTTTGCCAGGATTATGACCTACATTAACTAGTCCTCAAATTTTAAAATATGTGAATGATGAGAATTCTCAGAAAAAATAAAAGCAAGTTAAACAGAAAAATCCCAATGTGTCATCAAGACATTTGCAAACACAGATGCAATTTCCAAAAAACCTGGCAAAGTCTCCAATCCAAAATGACAAGCATTAACCATGAGGCAAGACAAATGCAGTTTAGAGAATTTTGATACCATTCTGACTCCCATTGTGCGAAAACTGAGAAACGGCCACAAAAGACTATGATCCGTGTCACTGCAGATTAACAAGGACATTGAGCCTGTATCTGTCAAATCAGAATGATGAAACCAGAGTAAGAAAAATAGATGCAAGAAACTGACAGTTGCATCTCTAACAAGCTAGAAACACTACAAATGTTTCTTATTTTTATACTTATTACTAACCCAAGGCCATAATGACCCACTGCGAGGACCCTGATTGTGCTGTGCTGTGGCACAATCCAAAAAAAGAATTAGTGGTGGCATCACAAGGTGGGTGCAGGGGGTGTGGGCCGCACTGTGTGACACCCCCCTTAGATTGACACCAAGTCACCAAACCCACTGACACCAGGAGCCATGTATCATTACACTCACAGATAAAGTGAGACTCAAGTTGCAGGTGTGTGCCAATTGATCCCCGCACGGCCTGCCTTTCAAACAATATTATCCTCCAGGGCCATTCTGTTCCCTTTTCCGCTGTCCGGCGCCTGTTGTCATGCACTTGCAAGCCGTGTTTATCAGGCTGCAGTGTGGCGTGGCCCGGCCAGTTAAGTAGTCAAAGATGGCAGCTGTTTCTGCCCTCTCTGATACCACACGCCAGTGGGGAGAGCCACGCCGGCTGTCTGATGGGCCGACGTCTCTGCAAAGTGGCCAGCCCTATACACAACAGCAGGGCCATAGGAAGGGCAAGGCTAGTGAGGCACGTGCCTTGGGCACAGCTGTGAAGGGGCGCAGCCATAGCTCGAGTCCTGCGGGAATGCTGCGGGAACGCAGGTTGCGGGAACCTGCGTTCCCGCAGCTTTCCAGTAGAACTCGAGCCATGGCTGCGCCCCTTCACAGCTGTGAAGCGCCCAGCCCGAAACGATTGCAAGCGGCTGCTTGCTTCCTGCTTGAACGGCCACTGACAGGAAGTGAAGGAATCGCCTGGGATCGATGAAACAGCCTGCCGCGATCTCGGCTGCACTTCCTGTCAGCGGCCGTTCAAGCAGGAAGCACGCGGCCGCCAGCAATGAGAGGTGAACTGGGGCAATATCCAGGAGACCTGGGGGCACAATCCATGAGACCTGGGAGAAATATCCAGGGGACCTTGGGGCAATATCCATGAGACCTGGGGGCACAATCCATGAGACCTGGGGGCAATATCCATGAGACCTGGGGGCACAATCCATGAGACCTGGGGGCACAATCCATGAGACCTGGGGGCAATATCCAGGGGACCTGGGGGCAATATCCAGGAGACCTGGGGGCACAATCCATGGGAACTGGGGGCAGTATCCATGAGAGCTGGGGGCATATCCAGGAGACCTGGGGGCACTATCCATGAGACCTGGGGGCACTATCCATGAGACCGGGGGGCACAATCCATGAGACCTGGGGGCACAATCCATGAGACCTGGGGGCATATCCATGAGAGCTGGGGCATTATCCATGAGACCTGGGGGGGCATTATCCATGAGACCTGGGGCATATCCACGAGACCTGGGGCATAATCCATGAGACCTGGGGCATTATCCATGAGAGCTGGAGCATTATCCATGAGAGCTGGAGCAATATCCATGAGAGCTGGGGGGCAATATCCATAAACTGGGCCATATCCATGTGAACTGGGGCAATATATACCCATATGAGCTGGGGTCAATAATATCCATATGAGCTGGGGTCAATAATATCCATGTGAACTGGGGGAAATAGTCTCAGGGCTCAGTGCTGTGTATATTATTCTGGGGGGGTGTATATTATGCTAAATGTTCTTTTGCTATACATGCATGTATTCTGTGTGTACTGTATTTGTACATGTACTGTGTGTGCACTATATATGTAGGGCCCCATCACCTCCTTAACGCTAGCACTCACACATTTGAGCGTTGGTGCTAGGTTAAATGAGGTTACTGCATGCTGCCCATATCGCATCCTAGCACAGGACCCTCATATTACAATCCCAACGGTAACAGGTTAAAAAATCCAGGAGATTGTGCTTTTCAGCGCGAGGTTACTGTACTTTGTGCTCCCTATACTTAACATGGGGAGCGCAAAGAGTAAATAGCGTTAGGATTACAAAGTCCTAACGCTAATTACCATCCCGACATAGCTACAAAAGTTACCCACAGCTAGAAGCTGGTGCTAAGTGATGCCGCTTCTGCAGAATCAGTCAGCACCAGCTAGAACTCCCCAAAAATCACATACTTGCCTCTCATCCCACAGCGCAAAGGGTGGTCCGATCCACTGCTTCTGGTCACGGGGAGCATCCAGAAGCTTAGCACTGCGGCACTGGTCGGGACTGTGATTTTTAAAATTATGTGGGGGGGCACAATTTTCTGTTTTTGCCTCGGGTGCAAAAGGAGCTAGCTACGGCTTTGCTCAACAGAGTTCACACACAGCGACTGCACCCTGCCTGCCTCATAGACGCACTGGAGGAGCCCGGCCTCATCTGATCTGAGCAGTGCACATACTACCCTCCACCAGTAAGTGACCCCCCTGCCCTGACCATCCAAAAAATATATTTACCTGCCAGTGCCTGCCTCCTCTGCTGGCCATAAAACCAGATTTTATGCAGACAGACTACAGAACACAGAATAACTTTATTTGCTCCCTTCCTGGCCGGGAAATAAAATAATAAAAAAACACAACAGGATTTCCCCCCCCCCAGAGCATATCACAGATCTCCGCAACAATAAAACTCACCGTAATCAGCAATGTGCAGTGTATATCACAGATGTCCACAACAATAAAACTCACAGTAACCAGTAATATGCAGTGTAAATCAGCGTATCAAAGATCACCACAACAATAAAACTCACAGTAACTAGCTATGTGCGGTGTATATCAGCGTATCACAGATCTCCACCACAATAAAACTCACAGCAATGTACAGTGTGTTTGAGCATATGAGATATATTATTGTTGTTACATTCAGTGTTATATGGGAGTTCTGCATATGAGTAACAATAGTATAAAACATTTTTTTATAAAACTCGGTGTGGGGGGGTGATGCTATGAGTTACTGCACCAGGTGACACCAACCCTAGTCACGCCACTGGGAATGAGACAGGCCATATCTCATCGTTATTTGGCATATTATGCCCGCATCGATGCTAAGGGTATCCTTCCCCATGTCACAAAGCCAGGTTTCTGTCTAAGGACAAGTATATTTGTTTGTTTGATTTGAACATTTAGTCTGTGCAGTATTTGCTTTTATGGAACAGTATCAAACACCTTTGCATAATGTAAGCAAACCATATATATGGCACCAACTTGATCGATACCATTACTCACTATTTCATAGAATATGATAATGTGGCCTGACGTGATCGATCCTTCACAAAACCATTATATTGCTGATGAGGTTATTTCTCAGAACATTTACCTAAATGTGAGGGTTTTTTCAACTCTCAAACAATTTTCCTATAACAGATGTTGAGCTTTCAGGCCTGAAGCTACTAGGCTCAGATTTGGATCATTCAATATGGGGAACACATCTAGTTTATGGCAGAGTTTTTGGGACACTATTGGGCTGGAAAGAATCCTGGAATTTTAAAAGCATCCATCTGGCAATTATAAAACAGATTTACTTGCATACCCAAGATTTGTCCTGTCTGGCTCTGGGGATTTATCTACTTAAATTTTAATGAATCAGTTAAGCACTTTGTCATGTGCCAGCCAGTGACTTATTTGCTTAAAGGTTTTGGGGTGTTAATTTCCTTCTCAGATGATACGAGTCTTCTTTACTATGTAGCAAATAAAAAAATTGCATCTAAAATGTCTGCTTCCTCCTTTTCTTTATTAGCCATCTATGTGTAAACTATAATAGAATAACGAGAATGAATACATTTGTGTGTTTGTGCTCATTTCTAAACTCCTTGTCTTTGCTGCTTTTCAATGTCATTGTCCCACTACATTCCTATGTTATTTTCTTATTCCTGCTTCATGGCATGAAGACACAAGTTACAAAGAGACACAGTGGGATATTTTGTAACCTGATATTGTCTAATTCTCATTTTCAATCTAGACCATTACTTTCAAAACAAATGAAAATCCATTTACATATACTCAACTTTATTTTCAGCATATATCATAGGGTTCTCTATATTTTGAATTGGATCTAAGAATGAACGTGCAAACAAGTAGAAGATGATATTAATTGTTGGTAAATGCAAAGTTATGCATTTTGGGGGTGAAGAATACATTAGGACAAAATTATTAATAACACATTAGGCAATGATGTACAATGTTAGCTACAATTACAAGCTAGTAAAATACTTCCGTGCATAAAATGGGGAATTCCTTCTTGTGACAAAAATCAATAAAGAAATCAATGGAAATACAGACCTTGTATATGTAGTGCAGTATGTGGCACCATTTTTAAAAATCCATTTAATGGGATTTGGAAAGAGTGCAGACACAGCAACATCTTTAATGTACAAACGATGAGATAAGTTACAAATACAGTCTAAAAAAATTAAATGAGAAGGGGATTAATAGCACTACAAAAAATGCAACCAGATCATCTGTGACCTATTCAGTAACAATATTATTCTCCATTGAAGAAATGGTTATATATCTGACACTTTTTGTTGAAAGAAAAATATTACCATGACATGCTTTTGGAAAATGGAATCCACATTTAATACTTAAATGTAGGGTAAATATAAAATTTGCATAAAGATTGTTATTCTGAGATGGACAAAATATTAAAATAATGAAATTTTTTAATTCTATATATATTTGTTTATTCATTAAAGAAATATTGCTGGAATGAAAGTTCCTAAACTCCTTATTGTAGACTACGTCTTGCACAATTTCAAATTGGGCCTAAATTAATAGCATAGAGGCAGAAACAGCCTTTTTAACAAAAAATTGCATCAGGCGGCATATTCATAGATGATGTCTTCCTCTACAATAAGTAATTAGTCATGGCAGTCAAATCCATAGTACCAAATACAGGAGGAGCGGGGTCGAGCCTATTCCCCGATGGGGCGGCTGCAACCACCAAATGTATCCAGCCCAGCAACATGTATAAAACATAACAAGAAAAAACGTGTCATCTGCGCTTATTCCTATTACACTGTGTGAAACAAAACACAATTAGAGGCTTTGGTTTCTTTTAATGGCCACTAAGAGTAAGCTCACCTGCCGACGTCAAGGCACTTCTAGTGAAGGTGAGTCCTATCCAAAAAGGAAACCACAACCAAATCCATAGTACAAGTTTCTGTGCAACAGTCATACAAATAAAGTACAAGGAGAGGTCCAAAAGTAAGGTTAAAATTAATGAAATAATTATGCTAACTCATATTTTTTTCAAAAAAAACCTAATTCTTCTAATACTTGTAAAAAATTTACAGTTGCAAGAAAAAGTATGTGAACCTTTTGGGATTATGTGGAGTTTTGCATGAATTGGTCATAAAATGTGCTCTGATCTTCATCTAAGTCACAACAATTTGAAAAACACAGTCTGCTTAAAATAATACAACACAAACATTATATGTTTTCATGTTTTTATTGAACAGAACATGTAAACATTCACAGTGCAGGGTGGAAAAAGTATGTGAACCTTTGGACTTAATAACTGGTTGACCCTCCTTTGGCAGCAATAACCTCAACCAAACGTT
Organism: Leptobrachium leishanense; assembly: GCA_009667805.1. Lineage (NCBI taxonomy): Eukaryota > Metazoa > Chordata > Amphibia > Anura > Megophryidae > Leptobrachium > Leptobrachium leishanense. The sequence continues at coordinate 203,531,879 of CM019064.1, forward strand.
TCCTGTAGTTGCAGATCAGACCTGCACAACGATCTGGAGTAATTTTGAACCACTCCTCTTCACAAACCTGTTTCAGTGTAGCAATATTCTTGGGATGTGTGGTGTGAATCGCTCTCTTAAGGTCATGCCACAGTATTTCAATCGGGTTGAGGTCAGGACTCTGACTGGGCCACTCCAGAAGGCGTATTTTATTTTGTTGAAGCCATTCTTTTGTTGAGTTACTTGTATGCTTTGGGTCATTGTCCTGTTGCATCACCCATCCTCTGCGGAGCTTCAGTTGGCGGACAGATGGTCTTACGTTTTCCTGCAAAATGTCTTGATAGACTCTGGAATTAATTTTTCCATCGATGACAACAATCCGTCCAGGCCCTGAGGCAGCAAAGCAGCCCCAAACCGTGATGCTCCCTCCGCCATGTTTTACAGTGGGGATGAGGTTTTGATGTTGGTGTGCTGTACCTTTTTTTCTCCACACATAGTGTTGTGTGTTTTTTTCCAAACAACTCAATTTTGGTTTCATCTGTCCACAGAATATTTTGCCAGTAGTACTGTGGAACATCCAGGTGCTCTTTTGCAAACTTCAAACATGCTGCAATATTCTATTTGGACAGCAATGGCTTCCTCCGTGGTGTCCTCCCATGTACTCCATTCTTGTTTAATGTTTTCCTTATTGTAGATGTGTCAACAAAAATGTTAGCATGTGCCAGAGATTTCTGTAAGTCTTTAGCTGACACTCTAGGATTCTTCTTTACCTCATTAAGCATTCTGCGCTGTGCTCTTGCAGTCATCGTTACAGGACGACCACGACTAGGGAGAGTAGCAACAGTGCTGAACTTTCTCCATTTGTAGACAGTCTGTCTTACCGTGGACACATGAACATCAAGGCTTTTGGAGATACTTTTGTAACCCTTTCCAGCTTCATGCAAGTCAACAATTCTTGATCGTAGGTCTTCTGAGAGCTCTTTTCTGCGAGGTATGGTTCACATCAGGCAGTGCTTCTTGAAACCAGTAAACCCAAAACTGGTGTGTGTTTTTAAAGGGCAGGACAGCTTTCAGCAACACATCCAATAATATCACACTGATTGGACTCAAGGTTGGCTCACTCCTGGCTCCAATTAGCTCTTGGAGAAGTCATTAGGCTAGGGGTTCACATACTTTTTCCACCCTGCATTGTGAATGTTTACATGTTATGTTCAATAAACACATGAAAACATATGTTTGTATTGTATCATTTTAAGCAGACTGTGTTTTTCAAATTGTTGTGACTTAGATGAAGATCAGAGCACATTTTATGACCAATTCATGCAAAACTCCACGTAATCCCAAAGGGTTCACATTCTTTTTCTTGCAACTGTATATCCCCTAGACATTCGAGGATGTGTGAGGTGACTCAAAACGTGGCAGTGGTCAGCGCGTAGAATTGCTCTACTAAATTAATTGTTTTTTCTCTGTGAAACAGTGCTTTAAATATCTCAAAACCCATCTTGTTGATTAAATCCCAAGTCTCCAGAAGGTCCACAAGTGTTTTAGTGGATTCAAATCTTAAAATTTTGATTTTATGAACCAAGAGAGGGAGACTTGAATGTACAAGGATAAGACCATAATGGCCTAGGTCAGCGATCAGCAACCTTGGCTCCATGATGTTTTGGAAACTACATCTCCCACGATGCTCAGTCACCCATTAGGCTGGCTGAGCCACATGGGAAATGTAGTTCCCAAAACATCAGGGAGCCAAGGTTGCTGACCCCTGGCCTAGGTGTTGAAATTTCTGGATCAGGGACTGTCACGGTTCGCGCCTCAGACGCCGGAAAAAAGGCAAATAAGATGCTGTCTTTAAAGAATCAGATCCGTTCCTGCTTTTTCTACTGTCTGGACTGATGTCCAGACACTCAGTAATCCGTCCCAGACTTTCCCAACACCTCTCCAGCCTCAGGTGTGGGCTGGGCCTGCATACCCATAAAAACAGGCCTCACCCTTCATGCAATGCTTCTGCATTACCCTTCTATCCCTAGAAGCTTCATGGTGTGCCTGTCTTGCCTGCTCTGCACAAAGCCCTTCATTGTATCCTGTGGAAACCACCTACCTGCAGTATCCTGTGGAGACCACCTTCATCCCTCATGGTATCCTGTGGAAATCACCTACCTGCAGTATCCTGTGGAGACCACCTTCATCCCTCATGGCATCCTGTGGAAACCACCTACCTGCAGTATCCTGTGGAGACCACCCTCATCCCTCATTGCATCCTGTGGAATCCATCTACCTGCAAGTAACCTGTGGAGACCACCCTCATTGCATCCTGTGGAATCCATCTACCTGCAGTAACCTGTGGAGACCACCCTCATCTATTGACCTCCTGTGTATGACCTTTTGCTATGGACTTGACCACTCTCTTCCCGCTGCCTGCCAAGACCTCTGCTTGATATGACCACCCTACTGCTACAGCCCTGCTACCCTGTGTTCAGTGTCTGTGCCATTCAGTGTCCTGTCCCATCCGTTCAGTGTACCCTGCCCGCTGTTTATATTATACTTTCCACCAGTTTCCATTGTGTTTTATTACTTATTCATTGTCCCCTTACCTGATTTACTTCTGTTCCTTTTAGTAATAAACCTTTTTACTTTGCAACCCCAATTATCTGGCTGTTTTGTGTAACCACACCTTGGGCTCGTCAACCCCCTGGCTACACCGTGACAGGGACTTCAAACCATTTTCAAAAGCTCCTGGAAGAGTTTGACATTCCAAAAACAAGCATGCTGAAGATTCTTTAAGACGAGTTGGACTTCACTACGAATTGTGCTTTGTTGGTTCCTTGTTTGTTGAATATAGAATGAAAACCAGCTCAAATTGAGTTTCCAAAAAGTTCCTCGTCACGTTCGAAGATGAGACTTCTGCCAACTTCAAGACACATGTCACTGGAGATGAAGCTATGTTGACATAACATGATTTTAAGGGGTGTTTTGAGAAGTGAGAACACCGCTTGAAAAAAATGGAGATTGGTAGCGATTATGTCGAAAAATGCTAAATAAACAAGCTCTCATGGGGAAAAAGTTGCCTCATTCATTCATTGATTTTAATCTTACTTTTGGACCTCCTATCGCATCTGACTTCACACCTCCAGTCCTGCATTTATTACATACTGTATACTAGTACAGTTGCTTCCAGTTCTTTTGTTAATTTGCAGTTTGATGTGACAGATATAGTTTAATTTTTTAAAATTGTGTCTTCAGGGAATAGATAATTATGTGGATCGGAAAAACTAGACATATTATTCAGTATTAAAAAAAAGCACATTTTTCATGTCAACGACTAAAGAGAAATTCATCTAGTTGAAACAGAATTTGTGATTTTTATGAATGGGTTTTTGCATTTCCTAAATCTTATCTGGCCTGAGATGTGTTGCTAGGCTTCAGAAGCATTAGGCTACAATATGGCTGTTATGATTGTCACTAATGATAAAAGCCTTTTTTATTATTTTGGTAGAACGAAAGAGATGTGAAGGGTTCATTACGGAGTTTTGCTAGAATTTAATTGGAACTGGAGCTGGATGAATTCTTCATTTTCAAATAGACAATTCATTTACTTGTCTTTGAAATGGTAATTGATCTCTTATTCTAAAGGAAGCCTGTGATATGTATGCTATTATTACTCTCCTCAGTCGCAAGTTAGCGCATACATTAACCCCTTTGTTGCTAAGTCATTTCACTCTATGTGCTAAGCTCATTTTGACCATTTTTGCTCATGTCTAAACGCTATTTGAAGTCATGGTTTATTGTAGAAAACAGACAAAGTTTGTCAAAAAGTTAAAATTTCTCTTCAGATTTCAAATTTATTTAAGCATATTCATTTATTTTTCTGCATGTTACCAACCAAACCTTTGTGGTTATCTAAGGGGTACTCTTTTTAAAAAGATAAGAAATACGATTGAAAGTTTCAAAATTGAAGCGCTGTTTAAATAAGAAACTACTGTACAAAAATACCTGGAATTTACATATAATGAATGATATTAAAAACATCTGTTGCAGAAAAAAGAAAAACAGCTTTAAAAAAAAAACAAGGAAAAAAATTATTCCAAAAAATGCCTAGAAGATCCTAAAAAAAAAAAAGAATAAAGAGAGATAGAGATAGAGAACCAGATATTGGATAAAAACAGGAATATTATTAACATTGAAGCCTACGGAATTTGGCTGAATAAACCTGCCGAATGAAACCATGGAACAACAGGGCACTTCGGCAACTTTTCACTACTGTTCGGTGTTCTCTTAACCATTGCTTCTCTATGGGGAATTTCACTGCCTTCGAACAGGCACTGTATTTTCTGGTAGTTTGCCAAAATTTGGCGAACTGCCTGCTCTCTGAACTGCCTGCTCTCTGAATAGCCAGGGAAATTCCCTGTTCGGTGACATTTTGGGGACAGATCGGCTCTCTCTGAATAACCCCTATAGAAATACTATCACTGCATTTCTGTAAGGAAATATGCAATTTTTAATGAAAATTGGGAGAAAAAAATGTAACTTGTGTTTCAACTCCTTGTTTTTCATGAATGACTATGTATAAAACATAGTACTTGCTTCAAACATGGTAAAGGAGTAAGTGAGTTATTGCAGCAACATTGTCCACTTTACAATGTTAGTTTAAAGCAGACAATGTCTCTGCCTTAGAACAAAAAAAAGGAGGAAATGTTTTCTTCTTTTCACTTTTTTTATTTTTTATCTTCTTAAGCATTATGTTTATGCTTGGTATCATTAAAAAGGCTAGACTCTATCCTCCGTCAACCATGTTGGGATGGAGATTCAGACTTCTTATATAATGGAGTTTTTGCAGCAGGGCCTAATTTCTGACATCAACACACTCCCATAGCAGTCCCATAGCAAGGGGCGACAAACAAGATGTTAGCTAGCTATTGATGAGGCTCCAGATCAACATTGGATTGGCACTAAACTGTGACAGAAAACCACATGCTGGACGCCTCGTCTGCAAACCCGTAGACGCATCCATCATGTCATCTGCAGCGATTTTGTTAAAACATAGTTAAAGTCATAGCTGTCAGGAGATGAATTACTGACATACAAGGGGTTATTCAAAGAGAGCCAAATTGGCTCCGAAAGTGCAACGAACAGTGAATTTCCTCGTACGGTGCAATTTCGGAGCTATTCGGCTAAAATATTGGTGAATTGCATCTGAAATACAGTGCTGTTCGTCGGCAGTGAACTCCCCATAGAGAAGCAATGGATAATCTATTCAGGGAACAACGAACAATGAAATTACCTGATTTTCTGTGCTATCATTCAGCAGTTTTAATCAGGCAAATCCTATAAGTTTCAATGTATAACATTTCTTGTTTTTATTAAATATTTATTAAACTGTTCATTATTTTAATTTGCAGGAAAAAGTCGATTTTTTTTTAATTTTTTTTCTCTTTTTTTTTTTTTGGCATATTTAAGGATTTTTTTCCTGATTTTTAAAAAATAGCGTTTATTTTCTGCAACAGACCCTTTTTTATTATTCAATTATGTGTAATTTTCAGGCATTTTCGTGAAGTATTTATTTTTCAAACAGCTTTTAAAAGTTGCAGTGGTTTTTTTTCTCCCTGTTCGTCGGCTTGTCGGCTTTTTCCGGGGGCTGGTCGGCTCTCTGTTCAGCAGGTCGTCAGGTATTTTTGGATGAGTTCGGCGGTTTTGTGGTGGATCGTTGAGTGCATTTTGCGTTTTTTTGGCAGCTTATTGGATTTGATGTTTTTTCGGTGACTTTTTTCCGTTCAACTCAGCAGTTTTGCGGTGGGTTTTTTATACGTTCGGTGTCTTTTCCCTGCACTGGAGACCCTACGGTGAATGCAATTTGACCCCACGAAAAGCGGGGAACGAAAGAGCACCAAAATTCCCTCTTTGAATAACCCTGACAAAGTATGATATGCAACAATGTAAAGATTGTAAATAAAGGGAAACTATACATAAATAGTGCCGGAAAGGCCATAGTAGTCACAGGGATAATCAAATTAACCCTGGCTTCTCAGAATAATTCAAAACAGAATAGGTCAGATCACTAACAAGAAATGAATACATTGAAGAATTACCAAGAAATAAAAGACTAAGTGGAGTTATTTAACATAATTAAACATATATGTTTAACATAAATAAACATAAAACCTTGTGAGACCTGAGCGGGCACCCACCATAGAGCAGGCCACTAGTGCTGTTGCTCGTTCTCAAGGGATGAGGTGTTTGGTTCGATCAGTTCGGAGTTCGATTCGAACATTGGCAGTTCAAAAGTTCACGAACTTCAAACTTTTTGGGATGTTTGCCAAAAGTTTGAATTCTTTTTTTAAAAAAAAAAGTATGAAAAATGCTTAAAAAAATACTAAAAAATCTAGAAATATAGAGACTCTTTTACTGCAGAATATTATCAGCAACGGTTTATTAGATATTGAATTAAAATGGGAATATTTTTAACATTGAAGCCTATGGGATAAAACTTGTTACTAAAACATCAGGCAGACACGGCCCTCTGATCAGGCACTGTAGAGGGCAGCCTGCAGGGGCCTCCCAAGGATCCCCTTGAGGAGCATTGAGGAGCATGCGGCCGTCGGATGACAGAGCTGCGACTGTGCGGGCTAGCCGCCCGGGTGCAAGTGGCAGAGACAGGCAGCGCAGGGAAGGAGCCACTGCACCTGCGGCCACGGCAGACACCCCAGCCCCCACAACCAGGATCCAGGGAGCCCCCACTGACCACCAGGCTAAGGTAAGGTGACACATTTCTAAAAAAAATAAAATCCGAGAACATTTTTAAATGTCCCCGGGAACATAAAATAAACTTTTTTTCTCTACCTGGCTGAATGTATTTAATTATATATATTTGATACATTCAGCCAGGTAGAGGGGGGTGGCATGTGGGCTGCGCGGGGTCTCAGGCAGTGGTTTGTTTTTTTGTGTGTATACTTTTAGCAAATTTATAGGGGAAGGTAACGGCAGGTATGATATATATATATATAGATAAGATATATATCTATATTCTTATAAATATATATATCCAGACTTGCATTACACACACATTTTGGCAACTAATTGCGCCCCCCCCATTTGGCTGATAATATATATATATTCTCTGCTCTGTCGGGTTCAACATTTCTTCTGGAGGGATCAGCCAAATGGGGGGCGCATTTAGTGGAGATAGGCACATGGGGAGGTGGCATGTGGACAATGTGTATATATGGTCTGAGGTCTGTGGGTGGGTGTATATATATATATATATATATATATATATATATATATACAATATATATATACAATATATATATATCTGCGTGTTGATATATACGTATATATATATATATTAAAAATAAATGTAAAACTCGGGGGGGGTGACACCATGAGTTACCTCACCGAATGACACCAACCCTAGTGATGCCACTGACAGTGTGAAGGCACTTGCTGCCACCAAAGGCAAAATATTTGGGTGCACTGCCACTGACACCTGTACCAGATTCATATAATTTTAATATTGGACAGCAGGGTCCAACCCTGCACTCTGCAACAACAATACCACAGAGGGGTTACGGTGTGACATCACTGTTGCCAACACTAAAGGCCCAATTTTAAAGCACCTAAGTTTCACCATAATTTAGCCCAAAAAAATCACTAATCTTGTTCTGCGTGTCCTAAAATGTCTCCTCTTTTATTACAGGGTGCCGCCCCAAGCAGTTGTTTATGAATAGATTAAAGGAAAACCGTTTACTGTCATTTGAAATGTAATTGTTATGGGGACCTCCTAGGCATGATATTTGAAGGAATTTTTTGTTTTTATTTTTAACCCTTATTTTATGGAAAACTCACTGTTCCTTTAAAAACGTTCTTTTTAAAACTTTTTGTCCTTGTTTCCTGTCCCCCAGGGCACTACCCGGACCCCCAAACACCTTTTATGGCAAATATATTGCATATATGCCCTCTTGCAGGGCACTCTAAAAATCTAACTTTTGAGTCCCATTGACTTGCATTGAGTTCGGTTCGAGTTCGAACTCAAACTTTTGAAATTGTTCGAGTTCGAACCGAACACGGGGGTATTCGGCTCATCCCTACTCAGGACCCTCACAAACCTCTTTTTCTCATTATTTAACAATAACATAAGGTTTTGTGATTTAATTCATAATAAACAAGCATTCAAATAAAGGAAAATCAAATAGATACATGAATATCTATAGGGCATATACATACTTTTTTTTACAAGCAAACATCAACTAAAAATCTCATACAGTGTCTTCTGTTCAGAAGGGTAGCTTGGGTCCATGTTACAAAGTGCCTGGGTGAGCAATGAGGAAAGGAGGCTGCAGAATACATTGGGGCATACAAATGATTATTTTTAGTTTTTGTAGAATGAAGACGGAAAATTTTAAAATGCATTTTTTACATATGTCCTAGCAGTTTGAAAATTCATTGGTAAAAATGTCTTAGAAGAGATGAGTATTGTGGTTGTAGAGAATTATGGAATAAAAGGTCTTGGTTGAATTGGAAATTACCCTCTAGGCTTGGCAGCAGTTATAATAGCAAATGGCTTGTTTATGAATAATAAAAAAACATAGGATGCGAAATCAACAATACAACAAACGGTGCATGTGGCATACTGGAAATTTGCCTGGTGTGCCTGATGGCTAGTGCAGGCTGTATATAAGACTTTGAATGTGCCTGTTTGCTTGTTGCATGCTTATTTCTGTGCCACTCTCAATGACCTCAGCAGTTCTTTTCCTCTGAAAATTCTTTAAGGTCCTTCCTCTGGCACCTCGTCTTGACTAGAAACAATATTTTAGCCCAGGAATGTGGGTAGGGCTTTGGTAGGTCAGTTTTGATGGGGCATGTGATGGACCGTCTGGCACTTCAGCCCCAAAATAATAAAGATTTACCCCAAATCCCTAGGCAAGACCAGTGTCCAGAGAAGCAATAGCAGAACTAACTCTTTTATTTGAAACACAACAGCTATACAGTTAAGGAACAACTCCTTCTTGAATATGACCAGATTAGTTCCACAGATCAAATAACTGCAAAGGGGATGGGACCTTCAAACGATGGACAATGGGACCTTACTTAGATTCTAGCTAAAGCTAGTTCCTGGGAGGAGGGGGGAGCACAAAGAAATATTTCTTACAGAGCGTGTACACTATACAGAGAGGAAGGGTAGCAATATAGAGGGAATGTACACAGTGTGTGTATAGATGTATGTATATATATATATTATATATATATATACACAGTTGTGTTCAAAATTATTCAACCCCCAATGCTGTAAAGGGTTTTAGGGAATTTAGTGTACATTTGTAATTGTATTCAGAATGAAATCCTACAAGGACTTTTTAAAGAACCATATGCAACTAAAATGACATCAATTGGTTTTGTAATACAGTAGTAAATGTTTCTTTTGTGAATTCTTCATTGACACAATTATTCAACCCCTTAAAGACTACCACTCTGAAGAACAGAGGTTCATTCAAGTGTTTTCAATCAGGTATTGAACACACCTGTGGATGTCACGGAGCAGCAATAAAGCATAATAAGCACCAATTAGGCAGCTTTAAAATGACTGTGATACTCAGCTCCTTCTAGACATTTACTGGTGTGGTTACAAACATGGTGAAGTCAAGAGAATGGTCCAGGAAGACAAGAGAAGAGGTGATTACTCTTCACAGGAAGGGCAATGGCTATAAGAAGATTGCAAAGATGTTAAACATACCAAGAGAGACCATAGGAAGCATCATTCGCAAATTCAAGGCAAAGGGCACTGTTGAAACGCTACCTGGTCATGGCAGAAAGAAGATGCTGACTTCGACTGCTGTGCGCTACCTGAAGCGTAGAGTGGAGAAAAGTCCCCGTGTGACTGCTGAGGAACTGAGAAAAGATTTGTCAGATGTGGGTACTAAAGTTTCAGCTCAGACAATACGGCGCACACTGCGTAATGAAGGCCTCCATGCCAGAACTCCCAGGCGCACCCCCTTGCTGTCTCCAACGAATAAGAAGAGTCGACTGCAGTATGCCAAAAGTCATGTGAACAAACCACAGAAGTTTTGGGATAGTGTTCTGTGAACTGATGAAACAAAATTAGAACTGTTTGGGCCCATGGATCAACGCTATGTTTGGAGGAGGAAGAACAAGGCCTATGAAGAAAAGAACACCTTGCCTACTGTGAAGCATGGCAGGGGGTCAATCATGCTTTGGGGCTGTTTTGCTTCTGCAGGTACAGGGAAGCTTCAGCGTGTGCAAGGTACCATGAATTCTCTTCAGTACCAGGAGATATTGGATGACAATGTGATGCAGTCCGTCACAAACCTGAGGCTTGGGAGACGTTGGACCTGTCAACAGGACAATGATCCCAAGCATACCTCCAAGTCCACTAGAGCATGGTTGCAGATTAAAAGCTGGAACATTTTGGAGCGGCCATCGCAGTCACCTCACTTAAATCCGATTGAGAACCTCTGGTGGGACTTAAAGAAAGCAGTTGCAGTGCGCAAGCCTAAGAATGTGACTGAACTGGAGGCTTTTGCCCATGACGAATGGGCGAAGATACCCGTAGATCACTGCAAGACATTTGTGTCAAGCTAAGCTTCACGTTTAAAAGCTGTTATAACTGTAAAAGGATGTTGTACTAAGTACTAAGATTGAATGTCACTTGGGGGTTGAATAAAACTGATAATGATGTGAGCACAGAAAAGACATTTGTGATTATTTCATTATAAATGTTATGTTATATTTGTCTGACCTACACGTGCCTCTTTGATTTAATTGTAAGTAAAATGACTGAATGATCAAAATCAATGTCAAACTGGCCAAAACACTCAATTTCAGTGGGGGTTGAATAATTTTGAACACAACTGTATATATTTATATCATGACACGATAATAAATACATAAGGAAATAATACACAGACATCAGAGAATAGGGCATTAATTGACCAAAGGTAGTTGCTTCAGGGATAACCGGCCATTATGCCTAGACCCCTGGAGGACTTTCCCAACACCCCTAAACAAAACAGATCCCCGGAGAAATATTAAACCTGCAGCCTAGGTCTGTCACAGTGCATATGTGGGATTACTGGTACAGCCATGGCTGCATGAGTCAGGCCTGTGATTGATGCAGCAACAGCTTTTTTTCTAAGTGCTGCTCTGGGAGATATTTAATCTCTCCACTAACTGAGTGTAGCACTGACTTTATGCAGAGTAACTGGGAAATGTGTTCTCCTATTACTGGACACATCTAGGCCTGTCCGGCACTCAGGTTCTCCTTCTATTCCCCTCATTGTTTATTTTTTAATTTTGTCCACAACCATTTTAGCATAACATCACATACTGCAATCTCATTCACTCACCAAATAACATCTCACACACCCCAATCCACTCTTCTCACAGTTTCACTCTCACTCGTCACACTCCAACAGGTCTATTCACTAAAAGTGAAACTCAGGAGAATTGGCAGGAGAAGAGAACAATCCAGGTCAAAATAGCCAAACCTGAAAAATTCGCCCATTTATCTCACTTTCCAAATCTGCTATTTGGTCTACATTGTTCTCTTCTCCTGCCAATCTCCTGGTTTTCACCTTTCTCTGAATAACCCTGTAAGTCTGTGCTTCTTACACTCTCCCTGTCACTCTTATCTGCTTCTCCTTGGAGTTCAGTCTTGGAGACTGTTTGCCAGCATGCAGATTTTATAGTGCTATCCACAAGTCTTATTATGCACATCATTTTACTCGGTGCTCAGTGTTGGGATCAACTTTCATTAATCGCAACATTAACCATATTATGAAAGGAAATTGAAATTCCTGCAAATGTTCCCTTATGCGTGCTATATAGGTGTAATGAACTCAATGTATTTAGTTTTAATACAATATTAAGCCCTGTTTTTAATTAATAACAGCTTTTAAATTCTGCCGTGTTACTAACAGAATTCTCTGATGCTTTTGGATTGCGTTTGCAGGGTTAAGGACTCACTTTGCTAAAAGAAATTCAGTGGCTATTAATGGCAGCGAATGCAATATCGTTTGATGCTTTCAGCTCTAGTGATTTTCTAATGTCCTGGAAGGAAAAATCTTATCTAAATTTAAGTTTATTCTTTGTTTTGTCATTATGAGCAAGCCTGCAAAAGGTGGTTTCATAAACAACTGTTGGATACACAATGGATAAAAAAATATTAGGTGTGAGGGAGATAGGGAGTTGTACACTAATGGTGATACTAGGCACAAATATATCTCTTCATTCTCACACTGACACCACTTCCACAGACGACTCCTGTATTTACACAGATGGGACACAAGAGGAAAGTGGAAAGGACACTACAAGGATGGCAGATAGGAAGAGAACGAGAGAAACTAAAAAAGCTGAAACATGTATGAGAAGACATTGGGGATCTACCACAAATAAAGCAATTCATTTAGTTGAATGGAAAGGGTGTTAAAATAATGGGAACTTTATTCTTGGTGGTCCAGATCACCATATCAATTTATTTCTATTGGAAATACTTGGGACTGCAATACAGAAACAAGACACTCTATTCACACTTTATACTATTAACCCACTGTGTCACAATGATTTAATGCTAGACTAGCAGCATCCCAAAGCACTGAAACATTAACAGGGTTATTCAAAGAGTACTGAAATTCCACCGGAAAATCCGCCGCAAAACGGTCGGAAACATATTGGAGCAACCTGAAAAACCACCGAAAAAAAGGCGAACACACTCGAAGATCCTCCACAAACCCGCTGAAAAAAGAAAAACGATCTGCCAAACAGAGCGCCGAGCAGCTGCCGGAAAAAAAAACCACCGCAAAAAAATCTGAAAAGAAATTTTGCAAAAAAATCCCCAAAAATGCCTAAACAATAAATGAAGAGAATTTTTGCTGCAGATTAAAAAAATAAATGCTTATTCAATAAATAGTCAATAAAATGGGATTTTTTTTTACATTAAAACCTATGAGATTCGCCTAATGAAACCTGCTGAAAGAAACCACTGAACATCAGGGCATTTCACTAACATTTCTTTGCTGTTCGGTGTTCTCTCAATAGATTAACCAATACTTCTCTATGGGAATTTTACTGGTGCCAAAGATCATCATATTTCACTTGCAATTCACCAATATTTGGCAAACTGCAAGCTTTAGGCCTGTGTCAGACGAACGCAGTTATCACGTCCGTGTTGCCGCACAGTTTAACGTCTGCCGTAGCATGGAATCAGGAGCAATAGAGACCCACACACGAAGTACGTGCGCACTGAACTGCACACGCACAACGCACGTGGCAAATGGACTCAAGTTAGGCAAGAATGGAAACCCGCTAGACGGACGCGCAGAGTGAGCCACGTCCGCGTAGCGTTCTGGGTGAGTGAGATGTCAGATGCAGCGCATCTGCGACACGCAGCACCTTGACGCACAAAATGTCGTTTCATATTTCATATAGTCCTTTTCAAATTTGTATCATTTTTCATATTAATTTTATTTCCCATAATTCACTTTTCTTTCTACGTCCGTCAACATAAACGGACTGTGTGGTGTCTACAGTATCTTCGTCAGTACGTCCGTCTGTTGTGCACGCATCTAGAGTGCGCTCTGACTGTGTTCATCTGACATTAGCCATAGAGTAGCCGAATGGCCCCGAAATTGAACCATAAGTGGAAATTCAATGTTCGGGGCAATTTCAGGGCCAGTTCGGCTCTCTTTGAATAACTCCATAATATTACCTCTGCCCATTTTAGTGCTATCATTGCCACTGATGCATATAGCAATGACAGGACAGACAACACAAACCATTCTAGTTGTGCAAGATTCACTTTTGATTGTAGCACTCTATTGGTGGTCTGGGTTTTAGAATTAGCCAGGTGTGACATAGCCACTGGGCAGACCATTCACTGTTTGAGGCCTTTCTTTAGTGTCCAAATAAACAAGCAAATAAACCTAAATCAAAAGCCTACTCCTCATTCGGAGACTAACTAAACATTTGCACTCCCCTCACTATAATACTGGGTAGCTAAGCCACTTACCAGTAAAGCCAACAACAAATTAAAGAGTTTTGTACTTCCCTTCAGGACTTGCTCCTCCTTTAGTCCTCACATCCAAAAGACTGCTCTCCAAGAGGGAACCACAGCACCTATAAAGGCAGGACAGTCTTCGTCAGCAGTCAGCTGAGAATTAACCCTATAAGGGAAAAGGGCTTTCTCCATCTGCCTGCAGACAAAACGGTAGTCTATCACCCTGCCCCTAATCACACTGTGACATTGGGTACAAACGCACATGACACTTCTGTTCATCTAGATTTACAAAGAACATCAGTGGAATGGGTAAAGCTGAGCCATTTTCTGGCCTGTGCAAAATTCCCATTTACATTAGTTTCATTTTATTATAACTTTTTCAACTTTATATTTTTGCATAAAGTTACTGCTTTATCAGTAAAATGCTTTTAAAAGCTTATCCTAACAGTCTGAATGCCTATTTAAACTTTGCTAACATTTTAAGAAATGTTAACGTATGACTGCTAGCTTCATTTCTGTCCTGAGAAGCATTCTTGGCTTTCTTGTCTTTGTTAGGAACATCTTTGAATTCAAGCATGAAGCAGCAGAATCTCTCGCAGGCAGCACCAGGAGGGAGAAAGACATATTTATAGTTCCAGATAAGTCTGAAAACTGTTTATGGTTAATTTCATTGCAGTTACACTGGCTATTTCATATGTGGTTTTTAAATCCTTTTTTCTATGATCATTTTACTTATCAAGCTTGACAGAAGTATTTTTTTTTAAGTATACACATTACAGTCTGAATTACAGGAAGTTTGTGGGTCGAGTTATACAAGGTTATTCAGACAGGGGTGAAAACCAGGAGAATGACTGGAGAAGTGAAAAATCTAGGTCAAAATAGCCAAACCAGAAAAATTCTCCCATTTATCTCACTTTCCAAATCAGCTATCTTGACCTAGAATTTTCACTTCTCCAGGTAATTCTCCTGGTTTTCACCTTTCTCTGAATAACCCTGACAGTTATTTGTCACAATTTACTGGAAAACAGACAGGGTAATTCAAAGAGATCCGAATTGCTTGAGAAAGGTAACCGAATGCTGAAAATCAGCATTCAGTTACCTTTCTTGGCGATTCGGCTATCCAGAGAGCAGGCAATACGCCAAATCCTGGCGAATTGCCTGAACATACGCTGCCTGTTCGGTGCCTGTTCGAGGGCAGTGAAAACCCAATGAAAAAGCACTGCTTCGGCTATTAAGAGAACACAAACCAGCAGTGAAAGGTTCCCGAAATGCCCAGCCATTCGGTGTTTTAATTCGGCATGTTTATTCAGGAGAATCCCATAGGCTTCAATGTTAAAAATATTCTGGTTTTAATTCAATATTTAATAAACCGTTCATTATAAAATTCTTCAGTAAAGAGTCTCTTTATTTATAGATTTTTTAGGATATTTTAAGCATTTTTAAAAAAAAAAATTTAAATTATTATTTTTTTTTTAAAAAAGTCAGATTTTTTTTTGTTTAAGTTTACTTATTTTTTCTGTAACAGCCCTCTTTATTATCATTCCCTGGACCTCATATGCAAATTTAAAACATTTTCGCTGAGTAGTTTCTTTGCAAACAGCATTTCACTTTTCAATCATTCATGCAAACTGTTTTCCTAATTTATTCACCTCCCTCTGTCTGCGGTCTCAGCTTTTTCCGGCGGCTTCACTGCGTGTGATCGGCTCCTGCTCGGGTTTTTCCGTGGTTTTCGACGGGTTAATCCAGATGTTTTTGCGGGTTTTCGGCGTGCATTCGGTGGGTTTTGCGGTTCGTTTTCATCGGGTTTGCGGTAGCTTTTCCCTGCAATTCGGGGACCCTGTGGTGCTTGCTGAATACACCGCAGGGTCACCGAAATGGGATCGGCAAAAGGAACCGAATTGAAGAGAACGAAAAGTCACCGAACGTGCAGTGACTTTTCGAATCTCTTTGAATAACCCTAAGAGTTTTTAAATCTATCAAAAAGATAAATTCATAATGTCACATTGAGATAGTCTGTATAACGTACAGAAGTCTGCCGTGATTACAACTAAAATACAATAAAAGTGGAATAAACCCAAAAAGGGTACACAGGATGGATGTATTCTTTGTGTGAGGAGCCTTTTTCTGTCTCTGGTTCTACTGGTTTTCATAACATGCTCTACAGCCATAAAGCAAAGTTGAGCTGCTGTATGCTTACATTATTAAAATTGATGGGTGAGGGGGAGTGCTATGTTTTCATTTCTTATAGCACTTCTCTGCTCTCCAATTCTAATGGCCAATGGGAGTATTTTTGCCAATGTGGTCTTTGCCACAGGGACATTTATGATGACTAACATGGATTGACAATTCAAAAGCAATTCATCTTAATTTTCTTCATGGTCTTCTTGGTCCCATTAACCCCATAATTAATACAGTGATCATATGGATAGATGTTTTCTGGTGGTGTCAAAAGTAGCTCTTTCCTCAGTAAACATAGAAGCATAAAAAATGTCGGCAGATAAGAACCTTTCGGCCCATCTAGTCTGCCCAATTACATGGATACTTTACCTGGATTTATCTTTTGTTTAGGATAGCCTTATGCCTATCCCATGCTTGCTTAAATTCAATCACTGTTTTGGCCTCTACCACTTCAACTGGAAGACTGTTCCATGTATCCACCACCCTCTCAGTAAAATAATGCTTCCTGATGTTACTTTTAAACCTTTGCCCCTCTAATCTAAGACTATGTCCTCTTGTTTTGCTACTTTGTTTCCTTTTAAATATACTCCCTGCCTCTACCTTGTGGATTCCCTTTACATATTTAAATGTTTCTGCTATTATTCCTATGTCCTTGTAACACTCCAATAAGTCCTCCACTCACCTCGTCAAATCCTGTTGAATCTTTACTTGTAGCATCACCTCGCCTGGATATCTTCTCTGTTTATATTTTATGGATAGTGTCTCCAGCCTCTGTTGAGGTTAGTCTCTTCAGAAATTATCCGTTGTAAACGGTCCATTTGGGAAAACTGAATTTATCTCATGTGCCTAGGATGACATGAGCCAAAATGTAAGAAGTAATTCTGATCATTAGGTTTTTTACAAAGAACACAAGACCACTAATTGTCATGAATACACATCTCCATACAAAGAAAATGAACTCATTCTAGGTTGTCTTTCATTCTAAATGAGGTGGTGGGGACATATGATTCATCCCATTCACTGTATTCATTTTTATTTATTCCACTTATTTTTAGTTTTTTTCTGATTTATTCATGGAATATCTAAGAAATCCATTTTACACTCAGTTTCCCAATACTCTTGGGCAACAGTGTTCACTGTTAGTACCAAGGCCTACTTTATATCTCAGGATATTTTCCTAATGGCATATTGACACTTTACATTTAACCATTTTAGCATCGGTGCCAGTAAAATCAATTGGTATGTTTTTTGCATTTTTTGCAAAAATGATAAAAGCACTGAAATATTGAGGGAACGGCTTTACAGAAATCATGTGCCTTGTGTAGCCTGATGTAGTATTGTTACAGTTCAGCAGTCCAGTCTCCCAAATACTGGAGAGAGCCCCATTGATATGACATTTAAATGCAGTGGATATACAGGTTACACCGACTTCCAGTAACCTCTTCACTACAGAGTGTTTTTTTTTTACATAATACTACTGATGGGAACCAATAGTGTTATGGAAAACACTTTAAATGACCCCTTAGCACTTTAACTACACACATACGCAATATAGGCACACACAAACACACACAGACTCACACACTATAAATACTATACAGTGCTTTTACAGACAACATGCCGTATTTGGCTGTGGGTTGTGGTCAAATCCCGATACTGCCTTCAGTATATCGATGTCCATTCTGGAGAGCAGTTCTGGGAAGTACAGTACATCAGCTGCTATATCCATTGTAGTGTATGGGGCATACTATGCTCCCCATATGGAAAATAATTTAATTTACAACAAACAAATTAAATTTCCATTCCTCCAGAAAATATATGGATCATGTTCACTTGATCTTGGGAACCTGAAGGTGCATTCAAAGATCATGTTAATTCGATTGAGGAACTGAAAGGAATAAAATGCCTAGTGTTGTGGTAGAGTTTCCTAAAACTACTTTGTAAAGGTGCCTAGCTCCAAACACAAATGTTTAACATTGTATTTTATTACACCATATGAAAAATGAACATCTTTAGCATCTGAATATACAGCATAGCATATACAGTATATATAGTAGGGACATTTATTTTCTTTGATACAGAATTTTTTTTAACCCAATGACAGTCATTTTTCTCTGTTAAAATGTCATGTGTGTATTTTTGCTTTAAAAGTAATTGAAACAAAACCCAGATAGCATTCCTTTAAAATTTTAATAACTGTTATTATAACTTCTTAAAAAGCCCTCTTACAAGCATTTAAGTTACTTTATGACATTCACATTTTCTCAGTTTATCTATATTACTGTGAGTCAATTACTTTCTTCACTTCAGTTCTATCTGTCAGGAAATTCACTAGTGATTTCCTTATTTTGCAGTATACTGCCTTAGCAATATGCATATATTGCTTCTTTAATCTGTATTCCTGGTTATTTTAGTAAAAATTGCACTGAATGAATGGATTGCTCTTAATCAGTGCAAGATTCAGTACCGTTTTCTCTTTTCTCCTGCAAAATCCAATCATAAACAAATCATAGTTTCATCTCAAACGAGTCTTCACTCTATTTGGTGGCACACAGGGGTGATGATGAATAGCATAACAAATGTTCAAATTTTTGGTGACTGAAAATAAATATTAAGTATATAAGTACAAAACAGGGAACTTGCAGCTATATGATTAATGGGTTGAAAACAAGGCTGCGCATCTTCAACAATTCCATTCTATTCTGTGATGCGTCACGATTACTGCCCAATTTGCTAATGGTTTTAGACTCACAGATTCACACACTCAACTGTAATGTGCAATGTGTATGGGTGTATCACAGAGCTCCATAGCATTAAAACTCACACTGATACACACCACACATTACTGCGAATTTTATTGCTGTGGAGCTCTGTGATACACACCACATATTACTGTGTGATCCACAGCAATAAAATACAGTAATATGCAGTATGTATGAGTGAATCACAGAACTCCACAGCAATAAAACTCAGGTTCATTCGACAGCTTTAAACTGGCAAATCCCATAGGTTTCAATGTAAGAAATACTCCCCATATTTATTAAATATCTATTTAACTGTTTATTCATTTATTTTTTCAGGATTTTTTGGTAAAATGTTTGGATTCCTAATTTATTTTAACATAACAAGGCTTTTTTTCTTTGCCGAATGCAGCTTCTTTTTTTTTCCTTCCTTCAGTCTGGCTGCATTCAGCTTCCGGATCACGACGGGGCAGCTGCCCTTGGAACTGGTTTCAGCACCATGAATAGCAACTCCGCGGGTTAAAAGTATTTATAAAGTGCTGACAAGTTCCGTAGTGCTATACCATGGGTGAGACAGAATGACAAATATATACATACAAGTTAAACAAACAGAACAGTAGGAGAGAGGACCTGCTCGAGAGTTTACAATCTAAGAGGAGAAAGGTGACACACTAGGGGAGGGTAAATAGAGTACATTAATTAGCAGGGTGAATGTGGGCTGTGAGGGAAGATGGTTAAGAAATGTACAGTGGGGGATTATGGAGTGAGCCCACGTACCCACACCTCCCATCTTCAAGACTTCTCCCGAGCTGCCTCTTTTCTATGGAACTCCCTCCCCCACAACATTAGACTCTCCCCGTCTATCTAGTCCTTAAAGAACTCTGAAAGCAATTACTTTAGAGAAGCCTATCGGCTCACTCTATAATCCCGCCACATTTTTTGCGCCATCTTTCCAGCTCATATGCATCCCGCTACTTCAGGTTCTCTATTTACCCTCACCTAGCGTTCCATCCCACAACTCTTGGATTGTAAACTCTCAAGCAGGGTCGTCTCTCCTACTGTTCTGTGTGTCTAACTTATATGTATATTTATTATTCTGTCTCACCCACTGTACAGTGCTTTGGAACTTGTTAGTACTTTATAAATACTTGTAACTAACTGTTCAACAGTGTCAAATGCATCAGAAAGGTGAAGAATAAGAAGCAGGTAGAAGTGACCTTTGGTTTTAGCAGCAGCTAAATCATTAGTCACCTTGGTCAGAGCAGTCTCAGTGTAGTGCTGGGAGCAAAAGCCGGAGTGGTGCGGATCAAGTAGAAAGGTAGAAGTGAGAAAACTGGTGAGTTGGTTATAGACAGGCTTTCTAAGATTTTGAAGGCAAAGAGGAGCAAAGAGATGGGATGGTATTTCGAGAGGTAGGTGGGATCAAGAGATGGCTTCTTTAGAATGGGTGTTATCAGAGCTGGTTTTAGTGCAGAGGGGAAGACTCCAGAGGGGGAGGTTGAAAATATGAATCGAAGCAGGGACATTAATGGTCGGACAGACGTGAGACATGCTGAGACATCCTCCTGTGAGACCGGATTAAAGGAAGACATAGGAGAAGAGGGAGTAGGGAGTGAAGGAGTGAATGAGGTTAACTGGTTAAGGGAGGAGGGCTGTGATGAGATTTCTAGCCTAAGTTTAGTAATGTTATCGGTGAAGTAGTCAGCAAAGCTGACAGCAGTGAGCTCCGTTGAAGGTTGAGTGGAAGTGGGGCGCATTAACAGATTGAAAGTATGAAACAGATACATGGAATCGTGAGAAATGGTGGAGGTAAGGGGATGAGAAATAACTTTATTTAGAGAGTGATAAAGCGAGACTGTAGGAAGGAAGCATGAATTTGTAGTGCAGGAAGTCAGCCAAAGTGCGAGACTTCCTCCAACCACGTTCAGCTGCACTAGAACATCCGCAAAGATACTGTGTGTATTTGGTGTACCATGGTTGGCTGTTAGGAGGGAGTTCCTCAAGTGATGTGGAAAGGGCAGAGTTGTAGAGTTCAGTGGCTTTGTCAGTTGAGATAAGAAGGAGAAGTGGATGGATAGCGGTGGAGAGTGGCTTAGGATTCTGTCACGGTGGGCCAGGCCTGGCTGGATGCAGAAAGGTGTGAGCCTAATGTGCAGTGAAAACACTATACAGATTTGGAAAACACAAAGAATTTATTTCTAAACAAGGCTAAATGTAAGGACAGACAATGACAGAATGTTTTGTCGAAGAATGTGGTGCATCAAAGCGCTTCCTTCAATAGGACACGGATATTCCTTAAGTGGGGCAAGAATCTTGTTTTCAAGTTTACTTCAACAAGTGAGGTTCTTCAACCCTCAAAAGAGACAGAGAAATTGCGGACATAGTGTAACTTGTTTCACAATAAGGTTCCCCAAAATAAGTAGAGGTTCAACTCACGTGTTAGTGTGTCACAAATCTGACACTGGATGAATAAGCCACCGGTATAGTATGGAGATACCGGATCCCCCTCTTGTGTCTGGTTCAGGATGCTCCTCACGGAAATAAAGTGCAGCAGTAGGACCATTAATCACAATTTATTAGATAAAATCAATTTAAAAAGTAATAAAATAATGCTGAGATGCATTTCGCGATAAATCGCTTCCTCAGTCAGCAAAAAAGTGAATGATAGAATGTAAACCAAGATCAGGGATCCAAAACAAAAGCACAATAGATACACGCAGGAAATAAGACCTGAGGACTATAAGCAAAATATAGAGACACAATACCAATGCAGAGGGCAGGGCTACAAGCAGGGAACTAAAATCAGGATGCAAGGAAACAAGAATAACAACCTCAGAAAACACAGTATGCAATAAACAGAATAAACACGATATATATATATATATATATAAATCCAGGAAACAATATAACTATGAATAGGCAGAATGAACAGAACTAAGCAGAGGGTAATATAATGTTTAAACCTGAAAACAGATGTTACTACAAAATAACATGAATACAGACAGGAGATCCAGAAAAACAGAACTGCTCACAGCCAGGACTGAATAGAAGTGAATGAGTGAGATCAGAATGAGGCAGCCCCCTTCCTAGGGTGTTGCCTCCTTTTAAGCACAGTTCGTCAAAACTGAAGAGAGTCCAGGTGTAGCTCCAGGGCTAGAGGTCCAAAATCAAAGTCTGAAAATCTCCAATGCAAGACATGGCAATGAATATTAACCAGAGGGGGCGCCAGGCGCACATAATGTCCAAAACGTTAAAGATTCAGGGAACCAAGGTGCCTTCAAGGTAGAAGAGGAGTGGGAGTAGAAGCTGGAGGCTGGGTTGGCGGCAGGAGAAGTTTTCAGGAACGGAGGTGGTGATCTGAAACAGGGAGAGGTGTGTTAGAAGAGTTGGAAATGGTGCAGAGGCTAGAGAAAATAAGGTCCAGGGTGTTGCCAACTTGGTGGGTAGGAGAGATGGACCACTGTGTGAGGCCCAAAGAGGAGGTGATAGAGAGCAAATTGAAGGTGTCGAGCTGCTGCCAGGAGGGGGCTGTAAGATTGAGTTTTTTTTCCATGTTCCTGCTTTTCGATATAGTATAGTGGGCCTTATTGTAGCTATGCCATTACAATTAAAGAGTAAGAAGAAAGTATAAGAGTGACACTGGCTAACGCACTTCCACCTTCTTACATTCAAACACCAAAACTTTCTTGTGGCTCAGCTGTTAGTATAGGGCAATGCTTCCCAAACCTGTTCTCAGGACCCACTACGAAGTCAAATTTGCAAGATATCTGAAGCACAGGTGATTTGATCTGCTGCTGCTCAGTGATTGCTTTTTTCAGTGTGCATTTCCCCAAGGTAGTACTTAAAATCTGGCCTCTTAGTGATTTTGAGGCTCGTGTCAGACAGCGCACCTAGTGCGCCCTCACTTACCGGCGCCCGGCGCAGCCACGTGATGCAGCGACGGGGCCGGTCACACGCTAGTGTGCGCGCACGAACTGCGCGCGCAGCAAGCGTCCGTGTAGCGTATCTCTCCGTTGATGCGCTAGAAAGCGCGTCAACGGAGCTACAAAGCACGTTCCTCCATAGGAGGATCGCGATTTGCACAGCTGAGCGCACTCAGCAGCAGAGGAGTGTAGAAGGAACGTCCGCTCTCACAGACGTTCCTTCCACTCTACAGTGCGCTCGTCTGACACGAGCCTGAAGGTAGGTTTGGGAAGCAATGGTATAAGAAGTGGTGATGTGAAGGAATCAGGAGATTAACAATCACTCATGCTGTCTTCTGCACTTGTGGCTCCATATTACTGGCTCAGCCGGAACAGAGGCCAGGATTTGGGGTGCACGACTCAGAACATGTATGAATGAAAGTGGTGCTGCTGAAATGACCCAAAATTGCAGACGTATGCAAGAAGAAATAAGGGCAAACATAAAATAAACAATTTCGAGAATAAAAGCTATAATAAAAGCTGTGGTACTCTGCAGAAGTGGCCAAAATAGTGAAGAACAAAAAAATAGCATTCAATAATTATAAAAAAACTCAGCGTGAAGAAGATAGGCAAACCTATAAGATTAGGCAGAAAGAGGCAAAGCAATTTATAAGAGCTTCCAAAGCACACGCAGAAGAGAAAGTAGCTCAGTCAGTAAAAAAGGGGGACAAAACATTTTTTAGATACATAAACGAGAAAAGAAAAGTAAAACAAGGATTAGTTAGATTAAAAACAAAGGAAGGAAGGTATGTAGAAGAGGATAAAAGTCTCGCTGACTGCCTCAATGAATATTTTTGTTCAGTCTTTGCAGAAGAAAAGGAAGGAAAGGGACCTCAGTTAGGAGAGAACACTAAAGAGACATTTACATATCAGTTTACAGAGGAGGAGGTTCTACAGCAGCTGTCTAAAGTAAAGACAAATAAGTCAATGGGGCCTGATGGGATCCACCCTAAATTATTAAAAGAGCTCAGTGATGTAATAGCAAAACCGTTAACAGATTTATTTAACCAATCCTTGTTAACGGGAGTCGTCCCAGAAGACTGGAAATTAGCAAATGTTGTGTTCATTTACAAGAAGGGTAGTAGGGAGGAATCGGGGAACTATAGGCCAGTTAGTCTTACGTCAGTAGTGGGGAAATTAATGGAAACCATGTTAAAGGAAAGGATTGTTGAACATCTAAAAACACATAGATTACAGGATCAGAAACAACATGGGTTTACCTCAGGGAGATCATGCCAAACTAATCTTATTGATTTTTTTGATTGGGTAACAAAAATAATAGACACAGGTGGTGCAGTAGACATTGCTTATTTAGATTTCAGTAAAGCTTTTGATACTGTTCCGCATAGAAGGCTTATCAATAAATTGCAATCTTTGAGCTTGGATTCCAATATTGTTGAATGGATTAGGCAGTGGCTGAGTGACAGACAACAGAGGGTTGTGGTAAATGGAGTTTATTCGGCTCAAGGTCTTGTTACCAGTGGGGTACCTCAGGGGTCAGTACTTGGACCCATTCTCTTTAATATTTTTATTAGTGATATTGCAGAAGGTATTAATGGAAAAGTATGTATTTTTGCTGATGACACAAAGATTTGCAACAGGGTTGACGTTCCTGGAGGGATCAGCCAAGTGACAAATGATTTAGGTAAACTAAAAAAATGGTCGGAGTTGTGGCAATTGAGTTTTAATGTGGATAAGTGCAAGATAATGCACCTGGGACGTAAAAACCCAAGGGCTGAATATAGAATATTTGATACAGTCCTAACCTCAACATCTGAGGAAAGGGATTTAGGGGTCATTATTTCAGAGGATCTAAGGGTAAGTAGTCAATGTAATAGAGCAGCAGGAAATGCTAGCAGAATGCTTGGTTGTGTAGGGAGAGGTATTAGCAGTAGGAAAAGGGAAGTGCTCATGCCACTGTACAGAGCACTGGTGAGACCTCACTTGGAGTACTGTGTGCAGTACTGGAGACCGTATCTCCAGAAGGATATAGACATCTTAGAGAGAGTTCAGAGAAGGGCTACTAAAATGGTGTACGGCTTGAAGGAGAAAAGTTACCAGGAAAGGCTTAATGATCTTAACATGTACAGCTTGGAAAAAAGACGAGACAGAGGAGATATGATAGAAACATTTAAATACGTAAAGGGAATCCACAAGGTAGAGGAAGGGAGTATATTTAAAAGCAAACAAAATAGCAAAACAAGAGGACATAGTCTTAGATTAGAGGGGCAAAGGTTTAAAAGTAACATCAGGAAGCATTATTTTACTGAGAGGGTGGTGGATACATGGAACAGTCTTCCAGTAGAAGTGGTAGAGGCCAAAACAGTAATTGAATTTAAGCAAGCATGGGATAGGCATAAGGCTATCCTAAACAAAAGATAAATCCAGGTAAAGTATCCATGTAATTGGGCAGACTAGATGTGCCGAAAGGTTCTTATCTGCCGACATTTTTCTATGTTTCTAACTAAAAACCCAAACAAGAGAGAAAAATATGAGGATTTAATTACATATCATAATGGGCATTACTGATAAACCCATTTGTATGTCAGGTCATCCTATTTTTAAAGTAGCAGATGTCAACAAATTCAATGAGCACTTTTATGAATCCTTTGAGCATCCATCCTTCCATAAATATTATTGAGCGATAAACTAAATTCAGCTTGCGATATAGCAAATTATACAGCAGAATTGATAGTTTGCATCTTGGTGTATTTCAGCATATATCTGCATTAAACATGAATGGTCTACAAGTGTCTTTGGGGGCCTGTAAATAAATGTAGCTTGTTTCATTATTCCAAAGTAAAATCAGAGCACTGCTAGAAACTCATGGTTGTAACTTGAAATATTTTATTAACCTACTAACTACCAGGTCCCTATGCTATTTTTGTAATAATTTTGTTTCACACAGCAACACAAGAAATTATCAAATATGTTAAAATAAAAAAATAGAAGTTCAAAAGAAGACTGACAGTATATCTGCAGAGTCTACTTACACATTAGACATGTGCTTTCCAGTTAGGACTAAATCGATATTCAACTAAAATATTGATAAGTCAGATCAATCTGAATTGTGAGTCACCGATATCCAGACTCGAATCATTCTCCGATTAATATATCCTGAACTGATCCAATTATAATCTGAAAGATCTGAATATAATCAGATCTATTCTGATTAATTTTGAATATGAAAAGTAATTGAAATGAATTGTCTTTTTTGAGCCTACGTCTCATTCTGTGTGTCATTTGTGAGCCTATGCATCGTTTTGGAGCCTGTGCGTCATTTCTCAGTCATTCTCATGTCATTTTTAAAAAATTTGTTACAAACTACAATTCCTTATATTGTAATACATTGGACTTCTGAATATTGGAAACGTCCAAATATATCAGACATTTTCATCCAAATGGGTTTGATACCAGATGTCATTCAGACTTGAATCCAAGAAATAAAAAGTCCCAGAAAAAGGCAGTTGGAAGGCAATTGAAAATGTGTATTTTTTGGTTCAGCAGATTCAGAACAGTCAGGGATGGATACCATTTTTTAGGAGAAAATAATAACAATATATAAAATTGAAACACAAGAATTTAATAAGTAAAAAATTGTCAAGCAGCATCCATAGTAAGCTATGTTACAATAATAAACATTAAAATGAACATCGTCTAACTGATGCCGCATTGCATTATCAATACATGGACTAATATATACTCTTAACAGAAAGTAGGGTTTAATCTCTGGTTGGGCGCCGCTCATACTCTTGACTGAAAACCAAGCGTGATGATATTTTAATATAAGCAAATTTAATTTCTAAGTTTCTGGTCCGTACCATGCAATCACTCCTATATTCTCTCTGGCCATCAGCTCCACCTTCCCTCTGCTCCCATTTGTTGCACATACCCTCATCCCTTAGTGTTTTGCTCAGAGAATGTTCTGTACAAATGTTCTTTTGGATTTGATAAATTTAAAGAAATAAGAGACACGTTAAGATAAGTTGTCAGTTTATTTGATAAGACAATTTAAAGAAACAATAAGACAATTTAGAAAAAAATAATATGCATTACCTTTTTCGATTGCATTGCAACATCTAGATATGTTTGAGAGTCCCTTTTTCAAACATCTTTAGGCTCTCGACCGATGCAAAAAAGCACCCTGGGCAATCATCTCCTTTCTGCATGTGAAAACTCATTCCAGGTAAAAAAAAGCTCAACTCTGAACACAACCACCCTCACTCTTATACTCATTGCAAAACTAAAAAAATCTGTCCCCAAATACACGTCATCATTCCACTCGCTCCATCAAGGTGTGGCCAAGGCCTTGATTTCCGATGGGCGGATGGTGTACATTTGTGGTTTTCTGCCAAATAAAGGTCACAACTGAAACCTGACCATTATCTCCCACCTGTACCCTCAAAAATAGCCCCTAAAACAAGGAAGCTACAAGAAAACTACTAGGGCTACTAAGTTCAGAGAAGGGCTACTAAAATGGTGTTCGGCTTGAAGGAGAAAAGTTACCAGGAAAGGCTTAATGATCTTAACATGTATAGCTTGGAAAAATGACGAGACAGAGGAGATATGATAGAAACATTTAAATACGTAAAGGGAATCCACAGGGTAGAGGAAGGGAGTATATTTAAAAGGAAACAAAGTAGCAAAACAGGAGGACATAGTCTTAGATTAGAGGGGCAAAGGTTTAAAAGGAACATCAGGAAGCATTATTTTACTGAGAGGGTGGTGGATACATGGAACAGCCTTCCAGGTGAAGTGGTAGAGGCCAAAACAGTGATTGAATTTAAGCAGGCATGGGATAGGCATAAGGCTATCCTAAACAAAAGATAAATCCAGGTAAAGTATCCATGTAATTGGGCAGACTAGATGGGCCGAAAGGTTCTTATCTGCCGACATTTTCTATGTTTCTAAAACAAGAAAGTTAGGTCATCTAGAAAAAAAAGTAACTTGAGTCCTATCTAAACAACAGCGAGTTATATAGGGTGAATCAATTTTTTAACTATTTCATCTACATTTGAAATCATCATTTTAACCCCTTTCATTACAATTAGATTATAAACTCAGTGGATGTCTGGCTGAGCACTTGTTTAAAGTGCTATATTAGCAGGACAGCTATCCCACGTGCAGGATCATCTCTTCCTCAAGTATCATTATTATGTCTCATGTTTACCCTTTCCCACTAGAAAGGGTTACGGAATCTAAAGGCACTATATAAATGACTCTAACTGTAAGTGTTCATAGTGAATCTAAAAATGTATGCTGCTTAGGGCGGAGGAGAACAAGAGGTGTAACCAACTTATTAGTTGTCAGAATACTAGTACAAACACTTGTATCAGAAGTTGTGAGGGGCATGGTAGTAAAGCAAACTATGAAACCTATAATAATGTGGTTAGGGCAGGTGAGAAGAAGGATTATTCAGTAATGTGATATGCTAGTCTAAAAAATTAGGGATTTCTTGAAGTTCCAAAGATAAGGGTAAGGTAGTTTATTTCACAAGCCCGGTGCTGCTCTTTAGATGTTTTGGAGCACTGGGTGGAAACAGAAGACAGTCGGAAGTCGTTTGCAGACACGAGTGATCTAGAAAGTTATTAATTGCATTAAATGGGTAATATAAGTCTGGCAGCAGCATTCATTACAGATTTCAAGGAACCACCGCATTGCTATATCTCGTTTTAGAAAGGGGAGGATACATACAAAGGTTTAATGGGAAAATAACAGAATTAGGTGATTGTCTGGATGTGGGGAGTAATTGCAAGTTCAGAATCAAAAGTGAAACCAAGTCACTTTGCATGATTCTTCAGGTATCCGAATAATGTGCAGAAAGATTGATGGAAGGGGATTTCTTTTAGTTTTAGGAGCAGGAAGTCATCCAGTTAGATTTAGGAAGACATTCTGTGACAGGAGAAAGATCAGGAAAGGAAGGTTATATGGTATGTCAAGAAGGGTTAAAGAGAGAGAGAGTAGTTGTATTCCGGTTTAGTAGAGATTAAGTGCAGACTGAAAACTAGGGGCCCTATTCCAATGTTGGTGCTAAATGGCAGATGCTAATGGAAAACCTGAGCGTCTGCTGTTTCCATTAGTGCCTGCTATTTAACATCCATATTACGACGGCGCTGCTTTCTCAACAGGTCCAGTCGTAATACTGACGAGGTGTTAATTGATAACACCAGCAGCGCTAATCACAGCTGGTGTTATCAGCTCCAAGTGTAGAGTTCATAGGACTCCACAGACACAGGATGCACGCTCGCAGGAATGAGATCCTGAGATCCTGACAGACAAGCAGAGGATACATGGAGGAACATTGGGAACTATTTGTTCCGAGTATACCTCTGCAACAGAGTGAGGAATCAGCAGATCACGCTCCCTCTGAGGGATCTGAGGTGAGTATGGGATTTTTTGGTGGGATTAGATCAGTGTGTTAGGTGATTGTGCAGAAACGCAATCACCTAACACCAGCCTGTGAAAGACGTTATTCTTTTCAGAATAATGTCAGGCCTAAATGGAGAATGGGCTCGATGGAATAGCTTGTTCTCCATCTGCTGAGGCCAGGTTATCGTCTCCCATACAGGGAATAGGAGATGCTAATATACAGTAACTTGGTGCTCCATCCGAGACTCAAGCGGAATGTGCCATTAAAAGCCGTTCTGCTGAATGGCTTGGATGCTGTGCTTTGCGCAACATTGGAATAGGGCACTTGATTGCAGAGGGTCAGAGAGATAATTGAAGTAGTCAGTTAGGTATTCAATCTTTTCAAGATGTTTGGAGATTAAATGGAATAGGGATATAGGGCATAGTAAAATGGTTAATTGGATCAATAGATGGTTTTTTTTTAGAACTGGGACTACAGTGGCATGCATGAGCAAGCTGGAAAGCACCAGAAGACAGAGAGAGATAAAATGTATGGGTTAAGGATAGTACAAGAGAGTTGTGGTAAGGTATGAGGGGATTGGATTGAGGGAGCAGGCGGTACAGTGAGGCAAAGTGAAGCGATGCTCTATGTCCTCCAGCAGCGCATATGTCCACTGTTGTATTATCATGTATCTGATCTTGTCTGATAGAAATTGAAACCAGCACGATTTTTTACCACTGTGAATAGCGTATATTTATATTTTAAATGCTATTGTTTATATTGTTAATAGTCATTTTATTTTTTTAATGTCCCTTCATTCTTGACTGAATCAATATGTCCATTCTGTATCTACCCATTCATCTCGTAAAGATTAGAATTCAGCATGTGTAATTTCTAGGTACTTTTTATTGTCAACATATTGATTCACCATTTTTTTTTCACATCATTGAGAAGTTGTTTCTTAAGTATATGCTATCAATCACAATGACTGGTACATAGTAGTATAACTAAATTTGCTTCAATCATAGTTCATACCATATATAAAAAGTCAATATATGCAGATAAATACAATATATGGATATAGATGTAAAAATGACATTCATTGAATATAAAGGGAAAAAGCACTTTGTGATATTTATAGATAGAAAAAAACACCTGCACTGTATAATTTTATGACTGCCATTACATTCTATTGTGTATAAAAAATTTGCTTTACATATTTAAGCTTATGTCTAAATACACGATTTCTGTTTTAACAGTATAAAAGAAAATATTTGTATGTGTATTAAGTATCTCTCTGTGCAAAATGCAGGAACTACACATCAACTCTTCTTACAAAAAGCCCCTGAATAGGTTAAATCACTTTGGATTTGCTGAAGTGAACAATTTAACTCCTCCCAAGGATGTTACAGGGAATCTCTCAACAATGTATTCCGTAGACAGCAATGTGCCTCCATAGCCTGCATTGCTCTGTTACGGTTTGAAGCAAACACTTGGTGGAGAGATCCCAGAGAAACATTGATGTCTCCCTGGAATATACTGCAAGAAAACCGCTAGACTTTTCGGAGAAGAAGAACAATGTATAAGCAGAATCCAGCATGCAAGAAGAAGTGTGCCTGGATATGGAATACAAATCAGGCTATTTAACAGAAGAATTGAATGTGCTCTAATGCCCTAGGAAATTCAAATATTATTGAAATATAGCTAGAATTATTTTGCCTTTTTTCGCTGACAGTGGTGGATCTTATGAGTAGCACTTTATGAATAAATGGAAGATTTGGATACTTTACATTCTAACTAAATTCCCCCTATTATTATAAAAGAAAGCACATTTTTTATCTGCTGAAAACCTTGTCTTCTTTTTCAATATACTTTTGCATGAAATATCTGCTGGAATAATTTACTGCAGCTAATGGACAATTGCTTGGTGCTTTCTTAAAGTTTGATGAGACTTTATTTAAAAGAACGCATGTATAAAGTGTGCAGTAGAAAATTTATATTTTTATTTTTGTCTTCGCTCAACATTTGTTTTCCTCCAAAGAGAACATAACGAGTAAGGATATTCCAAAGGCTGGTGAGCATTATTAAAACACATATTCATTTGAAATGATGTTCTGTTGTACTGAGTAATGTCTGAAACACATTTAGAAACTCTGACGCTTAAATGGTATAGACTAAAAAAATTGCAAATGCTACATAAAAAAGAACGGCAACTATTTTAAGTATTTTGTTCTGATATTACTAACACGCACAACAATTAACATGCAATAATTATATCATTATATCCACTAAAAGTCAAAGGAGTGTTTACAAATATACATACAGTGTAGCTGTGTTATATTATTAAAGATAATTCTATTTTTACAATTGGTTAACCATTCAGTACCCAAAGCTATAAAAGGTAAGTGTGAAATACTGAGCATCAGTTGAGTGGCATTGTACTAACAATGTTTTCTTAGATGTAAAATGTATTTTCAGCACCATTACAATACAGATGTTTAATGTCCTAAGTGTTAGGATTAAGGAAGCGTATAGGGTTAATGTGCAATTAACAGGCCTGACACTAGTGTGCTAACCCTTTTCTTTTTGAAGTGCACCTGCACTCAATGTGCTGCTGTTTGTGATTCATTTTTCACATACAATTAAAGTGATGGGAATTTGGTCCACTGGCTATTTGTAGCTTGGTATATCCCATGAGACATTGTTTTTAGACACTAAAGATCTCTCGTCAAAGAATTCTCTGCTGTTATGCTACAGAACTTGTTGGCACTTTATAAATACTTGTAACTGTTACTTAACTATAATGATGTTCACTTTTTAAGGAAGCGTTACATTTTTTCATGTATTACAGAAGACAGCAACCTTGCCCCTACAGATGATTTGAAACGACATTTCCCATGATGATCAGCCACTGATTAGGTTGGCAAAGCCTCATGGGAAATGTAGGTCCAAAACATATGGAGGGATGAGGTTGCTGACTCCTGCTGTATTGTATTAATCATTTTTATCATTTCTCTATAGTGAGCATATTTTTTTATTACATCTTAATATTTCGATGTTTAGAATTGGTAATTTATTACTGATTTAGGGATCAAGCAATCATCTGGAAAATAGTGCATACTGTGTTAACGGATGAGCTAGTAGGATTTAGAAAATTTATAGTGAGCGGTTAGTGAAAAGTATTGTGAGGAGAAATCAGATGTGCTGTTTAGGTAAGAAGAAAAGTAATTTTAAATTATCCTGCCTTAGGGCAGGGGTCTGCAGCCATGGCCCTCCAGATATTATAGAACTACATCTATCCTTTGATGCTTAGCCATTAATTTGGGTGGCTGTGCATCATGGCAGTTGTAGTTCCAAAACATATAGAGGGTCACGGCTGCTGACCCCTGCCTTAGGAGATGTGGTGATAAAATATTTTTCATACTGTTGGTGTTTAATTGAAGTCCACTCTCCGTTTCAATTGATGGATGGCAAAATATGTTTTAATTATTGTAGACATTATTGCTGTTAGGGTTCCCAGAGCTATTCGGTGCTAACCTACACCCATATCATGTTTGCATACTTATGGGAGCAAATGAAAATCTACCCATCTGTATCAAGCATTAATTTTTGCAGGAATTACATCACACCACTTTATGAATGGCTTTATTAATTAATGTCCTCTGCAGCAAATCAATTCTACATACTACAGGGAAGCTGGTTTCAAGTGCTTATCCGCATGTATAAGTGATATGTGTCCACAAGGTCCCCCACTTTGCAACGCTGAGCACCATGTTCAGGGTTAGTGTGCTTAAATGCAGGCATTCTCCTTTAACCTCCTTAGCGTTCCGATTCTGACTTATTTTATATGTCAGAATCGGAATGATTTATTCAGCCCCCTAGCGGTATTCCAGTGTGGCTCGGGGTTAAATGCATTGCAGAAAGCAGTGACCCCGAGCCACACTAGGGCTGCCGGTGGATACATTACCTGTCCCTGTGCTCCCTTGCTGTCACCATTCTCCTCCGGCAATCGCAACGTTTTACTTCCTGGTTCACGAAAAGGGAACCAGGAAGCAAAACGCCACAATTGCCGGAAGAGAATGCGATTGCGGAGGTCAGCGAGGGAGCACAGGACAGGTAATGTAGCCAGCCTGAGTGTGGCTCGGGGTTACCGCTTTCGGCAATGAAAGTTAGGGAAAGCCACCAGGGAGGTTAAAATAATACCCATGTGCATAAGTGAGAGTACTTGTTTATTGTAGGGATGCACCGATACCGATACTAGTATCGGTATCAGGGCCGATATTGCCGTTTGCACGAGTACTTGTTACTCGTGCAAACGGCCCGATACATCCCGCCGATACCGGAAGCCGGCGCTGGGCCGTCTTGCCGGTATCCGTGGGGCTGGGGAAGCTGGCCACGTGCATGAAAAGCACGCGGCCAGCGTTCCCCTCCGGCGCGCCGTGATACTCACCCATCCTGAAGGTCCGGTCGCTGGGCAGTGATGCGTTCCCGCGGCCACTGGGCGCTCCTGTGACGCTGCCTCTCGACTGGAGGCAGCGTCACAGATGCGGCCGGCGGCCACGTGATCGCATCACTGCCCAGCGACCGGACCTTCAGGTTGGGTGAGTATCGCGGCGCGCCGGAGGGGAACGCTGGCCGCGTGCTTTACATGCACAATGCCAGCTTCCCCAGCGTTCGAGCTGGGGGCAAATCCATGAGACCTGGGGGCAAATCCATGAGACCTGGGGGTAAATCCATGAGACCTGGGGGTAAATCCATGAGACCTGGGGGCAAATCCATGAGACCTGGGGGACATATCCATCAGAGCTGGGGCATATCCATCAGAGCTGGGGACAAATCCATCAGAGCTGGGGGCAAATCCATGAGTGCTGGGGGCAAATCCATCAGAGCTGGGGGCAAATCCATCAGAGCTGGGGCATATCCATCAGAGCTGGGGGCAAATCCATGAGTGCTGGGGCAAATCCATGTGAGCTGGGGGCAAACCCATGTGAGCTGGGGGCAATCCCATGTGAGCTGGGGGCAAACCCATGTGAGCTGGGGGCAAATCCATGAGACCTGGGGCAAATCCATGAGACCTGGGGGCAAATCCATGTGAGCTGGGGGCAAATCTCATATAAATTTTTATATGAGGTCTGTTCCTATTGGAAAGCGTCACATGACATTAAATAAAAGTATCGGTACTCGGTATCGGTGAGTACTTTTAAAAAGTATCGGTACTCGTACTTAAAAAAGTGGTATCGGTGCATCCCTAGTTTATTGTATATTAGTTCCTATGAATCCAGATAAATTTGTGACGTGAGTCGGTTTTTGTGTATGTTGGTGTACATTGTTGAGCAATTTTGGAATATTAAAACCATTGAAGCATGTGTTTGTGGATTGTCAGTGGGCTGAAGTAATTAACATTATGCAGAAAGTAAAGGTGTGGGAGTAAGTGACATTCATTCAACCTCTGTTTTAGGTTTGTTTAGACTGCAGACTTGCCACATTCACCACGTTTCCTGGATACACACTGCTTACATGAAAAGTATTAGCACTGCACAGAATCCTTTTTATCAAGTGCTGCCAATCCATACATGCAAGCAATGTGTATCCAGGAAAAACAGGGACCTGGAAACTCAGAATCTGGGGTTAATCTCCACAATGCAAAAATTAATAGGCATGTATAAACTATAAAATACAGTAATCTTTAATCTGAGAAATGTTAAAATATGGGCAGTGGAAATATTCAGCATTATCCATGAAAATACATAGCAAACCTTGGTGAACACAGGAAAACTCCAATACATCTACACGTTTCATATGTCTAATGCTTTCTCAAGAGTTTATATAAAGGAACATTGAAGGGGTTATTCAGAGGAAGATGAAAACCAAGAGAACTGTCAGGAGAAGAGAACAACCTAGACCAAATAACCGATTTGGAAAGTGAGATAAATGGGAGAATTTTCCTGGTTTGGCTATTTTGACCTAGAATTTTCACTTCTCCAGTCATTCTCCTGAGTTTTACATTTCTTTGAATAGACCTGATAATGAATATAGCGGTCAATGGACACGTCTTGTTAAAAATCTGCAAAAAACGGGTCCCTAATTTTCAAACAAACCAATAATTCTTATCACTTCAGTGTTTTAAATTTAGTTGTTCCATTGATTTAGCATATTTTGTCTTGTTAAAATGGTTTACTTGAATGCACCTGTGCGCGTGCATTACACCTGTCTGTTACCACAAACCAATTTCATTTTCAAGTATGTCCTGGGTTCAAGAACATTGAATTGTTACAGTTGTTACAGAAATACAAAGTAATAAAATGCAAGATATTAAAAACAGCACAAATATACATATTAACAGAAAATAAATATATTCACTATGTTACATGTTTACAGGTGTATTCTGTATCGAGATATGTTAATAGTGAGCTCTTAAGTGACTTTAGACTGGGGGAAGATTTGATGGTGTCTGGGTGGTTATTCCATAATTGTGGTGCTCTGTAGGAAAATGAGGATCGAGAAACTTTCTTTTTGTATTGTGGTACTACTGCAAGTAAGGTGCTGGACCTGGATCGGAGGTTATAGGATGAGGGAACTGCTGAGGGAAGCATTCCTATCTATTCAGGTAGGGTGGTAGCTTCCCAGAAAAGCTCTTAATCACCAGGTTGGAAAAGTGAAGGGTGCGTCTGGATTCCAGTGATTGCCAGTTTAGTTATTTTAACATGCCACAATGGGGGGGTCAGGTAGTTACATTGTAGCACAAAGCGGCAGAATGAGTTATACAATATAGTAAGTTTCTGGAGGTGTGTTTGCGGGGCAGCTGCATACACTACATCTCCAAATTCAATAGCCGGCATAATCATTTGTTGTACAATCTGCTTTCTTACCGCAGGGCTCAGGCAGGATTTGTTTCGGTACAGGGCACCTAGTTTGGGGTAAAGTTTAGATGAGAGTTTTTCAATGTGGGGGTCAAAGGATAGATTTGGGTCTAACCACATACCTAGATAATTGACAGAAGTTACTGTGGTCAGCGTGTCATTTGATTTTGTCCTGACACATAGATGGGGAGTTTGCATTTTATGTAGTTTAGGTACTGTTCCAAAGAGCACCGTAACAGTTTTGTAAGTATTTAGAAAAGTTTGTTATCTGTGATCCACTGTGAATTATTCTGGTAGCACTGCCTCCAGCTGTGGGAGATTTGGTCTGCTGGTATAGATTACAGTGTCGTCTGCGTGCATGTTTACAGTTGAGACTTTGCTGACGTTGGGAAGATCATTTATGAATATCGTGAATAGAAGGGGGCTGAGTATCGAACCTTGGGGTACACCACATGTGACTGGGAGAGGGAGAGAAGCGCTGTCAGAAATGGACACATATTGCGACCGATCAGATACAGATGATTGAAACCAGGTTAGCGTGCGGTCACCAATACCGGAGTTTTTACGTTTTTATAATAGGATGCCATGGTTTACTGTGTCAAAGGCCTTGGAAAATCAAGGAAGATGGCTCCAGTTAGGTTCCCTTGTTCCATGCCAGCTTGGATATCATTACAAACTTTTAAAAGGGCAGTTGTAGTTGAATGATTTGGACGAAAGCCTGATTGAACTGGGGTTAAATAGTTCCTATACTGATAATAATCACATAATTGTGTAGACACATTTTCCCAGAATCTTTGACATTATAGGGAGCAATGATATCGGGCGGTAGTTGGATACCAAAGTATTGTCTCCACGTTTATGGATAGGTACCACCCTTGCAGTCTTCCAGAGTTCGGGTATGTATCCAGTCGCCAGTGATTCATTAATTTGGGTTGCGACAGGTTTTGCAATTGCCGGCGCACTGATTTTCAGCAGCATTGCTGAGATTTGATCAGGTCAAGACTAGTATTTCATTTTTTGGTTACGGTGAAGTTTAGTAATGACACTGACAGTCACTGGTCTAAAACTGAATTTCTCTCTGATACAGGGACTTTGCACAGTTGGAGGGGCCTGACCTGCGTGCGGCCTTTCTGATTGTGTGCCATTTGCTAGCTTAGCAATCAGGGTGGTGGCGCATCCAACAAAATATTTATTAAAGACATTTGCTACAGCTAGGGGGTGATGCAGGGTTTGGTTATTTACTTTCACAGCAAGCCGGTTGGGAGTGGATGGGGGGTGATTGTATGTTACTTATGATTTTCCAAAAAGTTCTAGGGTTTGATATGTTATTATTTAGATTTTCACTTAAGTATGGGGCGTTAGCCATTTTTGTTTGTTTTGTGCAGGCATGCTGCCATTTTTGGTATTCACAGTGATTGTTCATGGAACCAGTACTCTTGAAATTTGACCACAGGGAATCTCTAAACTGGAACATTTGCATGAGGTGGGCTGTAACCCAGGGGAGATGGGCCCCTTTTACTTGCAATTTACGCAGCGGGGCATGGGAATTCCAGACTTGCAAAAACTCGGACTGAAAGTATTCAATTGCACAGTCCAAGTCTGGGATTAGGTTTAGTCTGTACCATGGGAGATGTTTGAGATTATTTAGGAAGGATTCAAGATTACATTTCTTTGATAGACCTGGTGATCACTGAAACTATTAGCAAGAATGCCTGCCTCCTGTATTCTATCAGGACAAGAGGAGAGAATCCAGTCCAGCAAGGTATGGTTAGGGCTTTTCATATTAACCCTTTCACTGCTGAGGCATTTCACGCCTCTGTGCTGAGCTCATTTTTACCGGTTTCGCTCATCATGTTTAACTTCGTTTTAAAGCCTTATTTTAATATATGACCCAGACATATTATATATCGTTCTTTCCGGCAGACTCGGCAGATTCATAATATGTTATTATTATATGTATACATCATGTGCTGTCTGTATATTATAACAAAATTTTGCTATTTTTAACAAACGCACCGCATACAAAAATCGTTAGTGCAGCATCATTGTTCACATTATAATTGAAATGGGAACTATATTGCTGCATTAACAAATCAAAAAAAAAAAAACTTGTTCATTTTTTTATTATTATTTTTAATATTTGACGCCAGTCATCAGAGGGCATTCCCGGAAGCTTGGCCGACATCCAAGATGTCGGCCAGCTCCGGGAGAGGATCACGATTCGGCGCTTTTCGGCGCCGAATCGTGATCCGGCACCCAAGGGGGTAAAGGCAGGCACGGTTTGGAAGGGCAGGCTGTGCCCTTCCAAACCGTGCCTGCCTTCAGCCGCTGGCCCCTGGCAATTGGGAGGGAGAGAGGTCCCCCTCCCTTTCAGGCACCTCCTCCGCACTCACGCGGGGGCGCCTGAAATAGATGTCATCGCGCCACCGCAATGACATCTATCTTCCCCCCCGGCCTCCTGGAGTGCTGGGCTTTCATGCTAGATGTCAGCCCGCACCGGGGGGGCCAGCAATCAGCCGGAATCCGTAGCACAGGAGGAACACTTGGCAGGACGCGCTGAGCGCGTCCTTAGCAGCCAAGTGGTTAATGCGAGTGGGGGAGGAGATTAATTGTGTTAAGGGCAAAGCCTTAAACAGTGTGCATTGTTTATTGTTTTTAGGATTCAGCCAATCAACATTAAAATCGCCGAAGACCAGCAGTTCACTTTTTTGATTCTGAGCTACTAATTTACTAAGGATTTGGGTTATGTCAGAAAGGGAGTGCACTGGGGAACTCAGTGGGCGGTAGAACCCAGCAACAATAATTGGTTTACCGAAAAGGGATTTCAATAATACCAGAAAGGAAATCAAATGTGGCTGGGGAGCTAGAATTCTGCAAAGGGGTGAACTTTATGGACTTGTCAATATAAATAACAATTCCCCCTCCTCTCTTAGCTCTGTCCTTGCTATAACATGAATAGCCTTGTTTTGATATGGCAGAGTCTGGCCCTTTGGGGTTAGTCATGATTCTGTCAGCACAATGACTTTAGATCTGTAATAGAAGCCCCAAGCTTTAAGTTCATCCAGTTTAGGAAACTGCGGATGTTGCAGTGCACAAAGGAGAGGCCCTTTTTAGTGGGGAGACTAAATGTGGTGTCAACTATTGGACCAGGGTTGGATTCAACATCATTTGCCAGGGCAAGCAGTAGAATAAATACGAATTTGGACATAGTTTTCTTTTGGAAATATTGTGATTGGAGAGTATTAAAATTTTTAAAATGTGGCCCTCCCTGTCAAGCTGCCAGAATGCTGTGACGGACGCAGGGAGGAAAGGTGACCATGGCCTCAGTTGTGTCGTGACGCTTGGCAGACAAAGCATACGTACTTTGACATCGCTTGTATATCAAGTCGAACTTTAAATAAATTGTTGCTCTTCTTGCAAAACGCTCTCAAACCAAGTTACTCTCAATCCAAGGTTTTACTGTATTTATAATAGAAATAGTTTGCATGAGAAAATATAATAAGTACTGAATAATTCACGCAGACGATGAAAGTACTGTAAGGTTGGAATACTAATATTTAGTTGGTTTCTTCTCTTTTCCTTGATTCCGGCGACGTAATCCAGGTTCCAGGGTGGGAAGGACGAATAAGTGGGCTCAGAAAAGAATGTGTATCGGTGAAAATGACCAGGCAGCAAGACATATATAAAATAAAAAATATAGATTTTTATTTAAATTAAAAAAGCCATATGGCAGGAATAAATCCAATTTTTTTTGTGTAAAATAATACAAAAGCTTTAAAAGGATCGCCAACAAAAGCTTTAAAAGGATCGCCAACAAAAGCTTTAAAAGGATCACCAGAATGCGTTTTCGCCGTATATGTGTCACGTTCCCCCAGCCAGGCCCACTGGTGCTGAGAGCTCTTCTTAGCCCTCTTGGTTTTTAGGGTTAATCGGTTTGACTCTCTGTCCCTGGAGTCTAACAGGGTTATCCAAAGAGATCCGAATTGCTTGAGAAAGGTAACCGAACGCTGAAAATCAGCGTTCGGTTACCTTTCCTGGCCATTCGGCTATCCAGAGAGCAGGCAATTCGCCAAATACTGGCGAATTGCCTGCACATACGGTGCCTGTTCGGTGCCTGTTCGAGGGCAGTGAAATCCCCATGATAAAGCACTGCTTCGGCTATTCAGAGAACACAAACCAGCAGTGAAAGGTTCCCGAAATGCCCTGCCATTCGGTGGTTTAATTCGGCAAGTTTATTCAGGCGAATCCCATAGACTTCAATGTTAAAAATATTCCCGTTTTAATTCAATATCTAACAAATCGTTCATTCTAAAATTCTGCAGCAAAAAGTCTCTTTATTTATAGATTTTTTAGGATACTTTAAGCATCTTCGGCTCTGTGTGATTCGGCTCTGTGTGATTCGGCTCATGTTCGGCTCCTGTTCGGCTCCTGTTCGTCTTTTTCAAAGGTTAATCCAGATGTTTTTGCTTGTTTTCAGCATGCATTCGGTTAGTTTTTGTCAGGTTTGCGGTAGCTTTTCCCTGCAATTC
Source organism: Leptobrachium leishanense (assembly GCA_009667805.1). Lineage (NCBI taxonomy): Eukaryota > Metazoa > Chordata > Amphibia > Anura > Megophryidae > Leptobrachium > Leptobrachium leishanense. The sequence continues at coordinate 203,572,482 of CM019064.1, forward strand.
GGGGACCCTGTGGTGTTTGCTGAATACACCGCAGGGTCACCGAAATGCAATCGGCAAAAGGAACCGAATTGAAGAGAACGAAAAGTCACCGAACGTGCGGTGACTTTTCGAATCTCTTTGGATAACCCTGTAAGTGTCTGATCAGACCTGTGGTCACATGAGCTGCACTGCCCTATTTAAATGGCCAACAGTGCAATGGTTCCTTGATCCAGTATAGATCTTCCTTGCTGTATTCCTGCCGTCTGTATTTTGGATATCTTGGTTTATGACTCCTGGATTCGTATTCTGACTATTCTTGTATTTAATCCCTGGTACCGTATATTGACTTCCTGGTTTATGACTCCTACAGGGTTATCCAAAGAGATTCGAATTGCTTGAGAAAGGTAACCGAACGCTGAAAATCAGGGTTCGGTTACCTTTCCTGACCATTCGGCTATCCAGAGAGCAGGCAATTCGCCAAATCCTGTCGAATTGCCTGCACATACGGTGCCTGTTCGGTGCCTGTTCGAGGGCAGTGAAATCCCCATCAAAAAGCACTGCTTCGGCTATTCAGAGAACACAAACCAGCAGTGAAAGGTTCCCCTAATGCCCTGCCATTCGGTGGTTTAATTCGGCAAATTTATTCAGGAGAATCCCATAGACTTCAATGTTAAAAATATTCGCGTTTTAATTCAATATCTAATAAACCGTTCATTATAAAATTCTGCAGCAAAAAGTCTCTTTATTTATAGATTTTTTAGGATACTTTAAGCATTTTTCTGAATTTTTTAAAAAAAAATTAAAAGTCCGATTTTTTTTTTTTTTTTTTTCAGTTTGCTTATTTTTTTTGTAACAGCCCTCTTTATTATCATTCCCTGGATCTCCTGTGAAAATTTCAGACATTTTCGCTCAGTACTTTCTTTGCAAACAGCGTTTCTTTTTCCCAGATTCATACAAATGGTTTTTCTAATTTATTCACTGCCTCCTCTACGTCACAGCTGCTTCGGCTCTGTGTGATTCGGCTCCTTTTCGGCTCCTGTTCGGCTCCTCTTCGAAGGTTGATCCAGATGTTTTTGCTTGTTTTCATAGTGCATTCGGTTAGTTTTCGTCAGGTTTTCGGCAGCTTTTCCCTGCAATTCGGGGACCCTGTGGTGTTTGCTGAATACACCGCAGGGTCACCGAAATGCAATCGGCAAAAGGAACCGAATTGAAGAGAACGAAAAGTCACCGAACGTGCGGTGACTTTTCGAATCTCTTTGGATAACCCTGCTAGCTTTTATATGTTGACCATTCTCTTGCTTGATCCCATTTGTGTTTTTGTCTGTGTGGTATTTAGGATTCTGGTTTCTGTTTGAACCACACTACAGGCTCTGTTGTTTTCTTGTTCTGGTGTGAGACCTACTTGCTAGGTATCCAGTTGTTTGTGCTGGTCGCAGCATAACCTCAAGTTCTGTGTGAGTCCTGCCCTGCATGTTGCTGACTATATTTCTGTCAAGTCAGTTTTTCTGGTTTATGTTGTGTGTATCTAGTGCAGCAGCTAATTGTTCCTGTATATAGAGACCACCTCAAGGATCTCATTCTTGTTCAGTTGTTGCTAGATATTCCTTCCTAACGCATTTTTCGCGTTGTCCGTGAAAAAGTGCGTTCGAACGAATGGACGCATTTTTTCACGGAATACGTGATAGCGGTCATACGATGCGCATTTTCGTCCGTGATTTTGTACGGATCATCAATAAAACACTTTTTGTGTCTGGACGTTATGTTGGCCGGACATTAGCAGCGTCTGACGTCTCCTAATCACACACACACGCCGCTATGCGGACGCAGCGCACTCTGTACGTCAGTAGTAGCGGTTTGACGTTCTCGAAAAAATGAGTTCGTTTGCCACTTGCGTTGCGCGGACGAACTTTCGTGCGGCCGTTCTTCGTATGTTACCCGGCATTGGACGCCATTTGCTGCTAGCACGGCCGTGATTTCGTGCTGTTAAACGCACGTTAAAAATGCTTTCGTCTGACCTTAGCCTAAGTGAACCCTGTTGTTTCATTGTGTATATTTTCCCACCCTGTACTCTGTATAGTCAGAAGGCCACTCAAGGACCTTTCCCCAGTGCAGGGCCATCCTCTCGTGTGTGTATACTGTCTTGACTAGTCTGGTTCTGTTGTATCCTGTGTCCAGAGTTCTGCATAATGCAGAACGACACATACCTGCCTAAAGGGCTTAATAAACACAGCAGCAAGGACCCCCCCCCTTTTGGCTCCTGAGGGGGGCCACCGTAACAATATGCTTCCTCAGTGACTGTCCTTTGACGCAGAGCAATCTCTAAAGTCAATCTGAAAAAAGAGGGTGGTATATGTCTCTATTTATAGTTCTTTCTGGTCTTGCTGCGCGTTTAAACTTAATAGGAGAAAGGTGTGCTGCATCTCGACGTCTTCCAGGTTCCTGGCGTGTGTTCCACCCTTAACCACATGGTGACGTCATCTGGTACTGTGCGTGTGCATCTTGCTGATCCTGCTGGAAGCTTATTATTCGTGATCTCAGCAGATCTAGTTTCACTCTTGGCATCTATAGAGCTCTCCCTGCATTTGGTCCTCTACCTGGTTATTGTTGTTATGCAAAAGCAACCTTTTTGAATGTTTTGGGACAGATAGGTTTGGGGCTGCTGTTTGCATCTTATTTTACAGGATTACAGAGGGGCATGAGGGAATTTTCACAGTGACTTTTATATCTCCACGGGGCAAACGAAAAAAATGAATAAAGCGTATCTATAACAGTAGCGGTATCGCTTCCACACGACGTAGCGGAGTTGGGATCCTTCAGGGAAAAAGTATCTGCTTTATTAACACAGGAATTTTGTGAAATACAGACTGTAGCTCCAAAACCAAGGAGTCCCAAGGACTGACTAAATTGCCTCTAAGCTCTGTCGATTTCGAGACCAACAGATAACCTAGGGCACGCTCAGAAACACAAGACGTAGGTCGACAGTCTTTATAGTATTCAAGGTGCAGGGCAGTCAAGAGAAAAGCAGAAACCTTTTGTACTGTGATGTACTTGCGTATAGTAGTTACCTGGCGAATACCAGTGTAACGCTGAGTGAGATAACACACACACAGGCAGTAGCGTAGTAGGATCTTATTGGGCAGAATGTCATAAGCGGAACACTGCGATTATGAAATGAAACAAAACACATTTAATCGTGACAAGCTCTGCTGATTTCGAAACCAGAAGTCAGCTTGAGAAACCTTAAACACAAAGAGGAACCCTATATAGTAGGGTGGTACAAAAATCAAAGAACCCAGAAGGTAGTTAGTAGAAGTCTGGCCTCTGGTATGGGAACTAGACACAGCCTGAGAGAATGCCTTGTGAGTAGGCCAATAACACTTACAGGGTTATTCAATGAGATTCGAAAAGTCACTGCACGTTCGGTGACTTTTCGTTCTCTTCAATTCGATTCCTTTTGCCGATCCCATTTCGGTGACCCTGCGGTGTATTCAGCAAGCACCACAGGGCCCCCAAATTGCAGGGAAAAGCTGCCGCAAACCCTACGAAAACGAACCGCAAAACCCAGCGAATGCACGCCCAAAACCCTCAAAAACATCTGCATTAACCTGCGGAAAACCACGGAAAAACCCGAGCAGGAGCCGATCAACCGCAGCGAAGCCGCTGGAGAAAGCCGAGACCGCGGACAGAGTGAAGTGAATAAATTAGGAAAACAGTTTGCATGAATGTTTGAAAAGTGAAACAGTTTGCAAAGAAACTACTGAGCGAAAATGGCTGAAATTTACATATGAGGTCCAAGGAATGATAATAAAGAGGGCTGTTACAGAAAAAATAAGTAATCAAAAAAATAAAAATCGCACTTTTTAAAAAAAAAAAATTAAGAAAAATGCTTAGAATATCCGAAAAAATCTATAAATAGACTCTTTACTGCAGAATTTTATAATGAACGGTTTATTAGATTTTGAATGAAACTTGAATATTTTTAACATTGAAGCCTATGGGATTCTCCTGAATAAATTTGCTGAATTAAACCACCGAATGGCAGGGCATTTCGGGAACCTTTCACTGCTGGTTTGTGTTCTCTGAATAGCCGAAGCTGAATAGCTTTTTCATGGGGTTTTCACTGCCCTCGAACAGGCACCGTATGTGCAGGCAATTTGCCAGGATTTGGCGAATTGCCTGCTCTCTGGATAGCCAAATGGCCAAGAAAGGTAACCGAACGCTGATTTTCAGCGTTCGGTTACCTTTCTCAAGCAATTCGGATCTCTTTGAATAACCCTGTATGTGAATAAACCAGGAGGAAATTCAGGGAAACAAATAGCAGAGGGTAAATATAAGGACTGAAACGGAAAAACACGATCGTACGAGCGCAGCACTAATGAAAGACCGCAAAGCGGTACTAGAAAATTAGCAGGGTATAACAGCGGGATGTACGTTAGCAAGCCGGTGTTAGGACCAGTAGATTCGTCCAAGGTCAATATATATAGATAAAGGGAAAAGCGGAAAGAATCGCAAATCAATAGCCTAGGTCAGATACACAATAAGAGGTCCTCAGAAATTGCCAAAGTCAAAATACCAGAATTCAATGTAGCAATAGAAAGCTCAGAGTGGATACCACGTCAGGCACCTAAGCAACCTCTTGTGCCCTCTTTTAAACCCGGTGACCTCTCACGTTCCTGCTAGGCCCCGCCCCCTCAGACGCTGGCCGGCCATTAACCCTTGAGGGTCTGGAATTAACCTGAGAGCCAGGAGGTAAACCAGATCCCCCGGGCAACACTGCTGGGGCGGAGGACGTCACAGTATCCCTTTAACATTAATATTAAGATCAGGCATATTAATGTAGACAGAATTAACCCTTATCTCTCGCAAGTTCTGAACAAGGAGCAGGATGTTTATACATGATTGTAATCATTATCTGCAAAACATGTTCTGAATAACACTGATGCACACATTGCAATGTCCCCATAAGTATTTCTGACTGCAAATATTCCTTGATCGTTCTCCCATAGCACTCCAGTAATCTTTTGTTTATGTACATGCATTCATCCTTCTTGGTCAATCAAATGTAGGTTTCAGACATAAAAGGACTAATACCAGAATGTGTGTTACAGCTTATTACCACCAGAATTAACTATGCCACAAGAAACAGAAAGCAGCAGGCTCCCTTTGATGGATAGTTCTGGTTACAGCCAGTGGTGTATTTAGGTTTTGTGCTGCCCTAGGCCTGACTAAACTTGTGCACCCCCAATTTAAATTTGACACACCCCTTCCTGTCAAGGTCACGCCTCTTCATGTTTAAACCACACCCATTCCTAGTTAGGCTCCACCTTTCCCTCTTATAGAGAGGAAGAGGCGGAGCTCTATTATTAAAAGTGGATACCAAGTGAATGGTTGTATATTTTATATACCATTTCAAATGTTGTATCTATTATTTTACGAGATAGTCAAATAAAATAATGAAATATGTAAATTCCACCATTTTTACAAAGATCAGGCATGCATGTCAAGTATACTGGATCACAGGTGCTCTAATTGGTTGAATTAGCACGTGGTCAGTCCACGTGAGCACTAACGCTGCGCCAAAGGCTTAAACCACTGTTACTGGACATTTATACACCATTTATACAAGACCGTGCCACTGTACATACCAACACATCCAGTCTTTTATACTACTTTTGCCTTAGCACACATAATCACACACTATTCACTCCATACTTACAATCATGAAACTGAGATGATGAGGTTTTTAATAACTTTAATTAAAACGAATATATAAATATTATAAAAAGAAATAAGGGCAAGTTGTTGAATAAGCGGATGCCATCCAGTGTGGGTTCATAAACAAAGCCACTTGTATAAGTGTCAGAAACAGTTACAAGCATATTTAAAGTGCCAACAAGTACTGTAGCGCTGTGGGAGAGACAGAATAACAAATATACATACACATTACACACACAGAACAGTAAGAGAGCAGACCCTGCTCGAGAGCTTACAATCTAAGAGGAGAGGGGTGACACATTAGGTGAGGGTAAATAGTGTACAAAAAGTAGCGGGGTGCACACAGCAATAAAACCCACAGAAACGTGCGCCGTGTATGAGCATATCCGAGCAACACACAGCAATAAAACCCACAGAAACGTGCGCCGTGTATGAGCATATCCGAGCAACACACAGCAATAAAACCCACAGAAACGTGCGCCGTGTATGAGGATATCCGAGCAACACACAGCAATAAAACCCACAGAAACGTGCGCCGTGTATGAGGATATCCGAGCAACACACAGCAATAAAACCCACAGAAACGTGCGCCGTGTATGAGCATATCCGAGCAACACACAGCAATAAAACCCACAGAAACGTGCGCCGTGTATGAGCATATCCGAGCAACACACAGCAATAAAACCACAGAAACGTGCGCCGTGTATGAGCATATCCGAGCAACACACAGCAATAAAACCACAGAAACGTGCGCCGTGTATGAGCATATCCGAGCAACACACAGCAATAAAACCCACAGAAACGTGCGCCGTGTATGAGCATATCCGAGCAACACACAGCAATAAAACCCACAGAAACGTGCGCCGTGTATGAGCATATCCGAGCAACACACAGCAATAAAACCCACAGAAACGTGCGCCGTGTATGAGCATATCCGAGCAACACACAGCAATAAAACCCACAGAAACGTGCGCCGTGTATGAGCATATCCGAGCAACACACAGCAATAAAACCCACAGAAACGTGCGCCGTGTATGAGCATATCCGAGCAACACACAGCAATAAAACCCACAGAAACGTGCACCGTGTATGAGCATATCCGAGCAACACACAGCAATAAAACCCACAGAAACGTGCGCCGTGTATGAGCATATCCGAGCAACACACAGCAATAAAACCCACAGAAACGTGCGCTGTGTATGAGCATATCCGAGCAACACACAGCAATAAAACCCACAGAAACGTGCGCTGTGTATGTGCATATCTAAGCTAGGGTTGTCAAACCCGAACACTCCTGCACTGGTGGCAAAATATTTTTGTTGCTCAGAGGTACAGTATATGCTGTCACAGACACTCACACACCTGTATATATATACTGTACATCTCCTTCCCATTTCAGCCCCATTCACCCCCCCAAATCAGCATCATTCACCCCAAACCTCAAATCAACTCTATTCACCCCCGCAAATAAGCCCAATTCACCTCCCAAATCAGCCCCATTAACCCCCGAACCACCAATCAGCTCTTTTTATCCAGAGAGAAAAAGTGAGAGAGAAAAAGGAGAGGGAGTGAGAGAAAAGGGGAGAGATAAAAGAGGAGAGGGGGAAGGGTAGAGAGGAAGGGGGAAGAGGGGGGAACGGGGACGTGAAGAGAGGAAGGGGAAGTGAGAGATGGGGAAGAAGATAGAGAGGCTGCAGAAGAGATGGGGAAGAAGACAGAGAGGCTGCAGAAGAGATGGGGAAGAGACCTGCCTGTTTATCAGGACAATGCTGACGGGATGGAGGGGGTGGAGCCAGCACACAGGGAGACACAGGGAGACTCTGTAGCTGCATTCTGTCCCCACTGTGCCCGGCCAGATAGGAGGGGAGTGGGGCTGTCAATATCAGATTGCAGTTCTCACCTGCTTTATTCTTGGAAGCTGGAAGGATCCATTCCTCCAACAGCCAGCTACATGAGCCACCACCACCGCACGAGCAGATGCATCTCACAACTCCTCTTGGCCCTGCTGCCTCTCCCAACGAACACGTGGCAGTGAGCGGGAGCAAGTGACTGATGGGAGGGGAAGTTGCCACAGACCACCCCCACACTGTTAGTGAGTGGTGGAGCATCCATCACTCACATGGAGCCTGCGGCTGCATTCCAACCTTCTAAAAATCAAGCAGGGAGGCGGCAAACAGCACACACGGCAGCTTGAGCTTTGGCAGATCAGACAGGCAGCGCTGAGGCCTGTTCAATACCTCAGCAGCTGCTGAATTGCTGCAGCGCAGCAATTCAGTTTGCTGCAGCAGTGTCGTTTAACCCTTTGGATGCGAGTTTTGAATCCAAAATGGCCGACGATTTCTTAATGAAAAATTCAGATCATTATATTTTGTCCGAGTGATCCGAAAAACAAAGGGAATCAGTCAGCACAATTCTGTTTTGTATGCACACACCACAAATGATAATTTTTAATGAATAAATGTTATGTTTACTTCTGAAACAATATATAAATTGAACTGTAATATATGTCTATGTGCAGGGGGAAATAATAAATAAATATTTTGTGCTTTGGTGAACAAAAACCTCAAAATTAACATTGCTGTACGGAATTATTACTTGCTTCGAGGCGGCGGCCATCTTGCTGTACGGCATTGTTACTTGCTTCATGGCGGCGGCCATCTTTAAAACGTCACACTCAGCATCTCCTCGGGTCGCTGCAAGTGCTAGGTTAGCACTGCTGAGCGCTGAGCGGTTGAACGGCGTTCAATGGCAAGTTGCTAACTTAGCACTTGCAGCGGCTGAGGTATTGAACAGGCCTGTGGTCTGCTCTGCTGCTCATGTCATTAATCAGCCGGTTTGGGGGAGGCCGCGGCATGCGTATGAGGGGTGTGTCCGTGCAGTCCTGTGGCAGGAGGTCTGGTCCACATGAATGAAGGGGCGGAGCTAAAGCAGCATGTCGTGCTTGGAGGCACACGCTGCCTTGAAGTGTACTCGGGAGGCACGTTCTAATGCCGCGGATCCGGGGGATAAACAAAATGGCGGCGCGGATCACAGTGAGCGGCAGGGCGGCTGTTTTAGTGCAGAGGTCTCTTTTTTTTGCCACTCCCTAAAAGTGCCGCCCTAGGCCTAGGCCTAGTCGACCTAGGCCAAAATACATCGCTGGTTACAGCCCAACATTCTCAATAGCACAGGCTGCATCTGTGTCTAAAGTAAAACATGAAAGAACTAACACAACCAGATTCAAAACAGCTCTTGTGCTTTTAGTAACTGTTGAGGGCTTTTTCATAATACTTGGATAATGTTCAACCTAAAGACCCAAACTCTATAAAAACGTGCTACAGATGGTATGGATTTACCTCAACGTATATGTGTTTTTCTGTGCTAAATTATAAAACTAAAATCTAATTCTACTTAGAACTTTGGAGAAAAAGAAAAAGCAACCCTCAAGGACAACTTCCAGCATAAATAATTTAAATGAATGACATTTCTTTGTGGTTTTGGTGTAATAACATATAAACATAGCTTGTGACCTTTCTCACAATTTCACAGACAGATGCTCATCTCTATTCTTTCATGAAATAAGAAGATTCACAAATCACTGACTTCCATACACCAGTGCGTACAAAAGCTGGTTTGGTAACATGTCCTTAAAACAAGATGTTTTTATATTAAAGAAACTGGTGGTGCATTAGACTGTTTCATGTTGTTCAGGCAGATAAATGTATTATGTAGACAACGGTATTTAAATGTCCCCTACTGATTACTAAAACAAGAATAAAATACACCAGCCTTCTTCCCTTTTAAAGGGATACTCTACAGAAAATCAAATTCCTATTTTTGCCCTTAATGAGCAGCTGCTGCTGACAGCCCCTGCCCAATTATATTTTAAATATTTTTTTTATTTCAGGAGATTTTACTCACCTTTTCTCCCTTACCATGCACAGTTCCTCCTCTTAAGCTCAGAGACTCCCAAACTCGGAAGTCCCTGCAGCTATCTAACTTGCGTAGTGTATGAGCCACAAATTACAAAGTCGTACAGACTTGTGCACTTTACATATCGATGTTCTGTAGCACTTGCACAAAGCGATCGATTGTAGCTTCACGTGCTTTCTCAGATCTGATCCCTCGCTGACTCTACGGTGGGTGGTCTCATAAAGGGTGACGTCAGCATGCTGTGTCCTGGTGTCATTAGTGAACGATCTGGTGCCTGGTAGCTGGGGAATTCAAAAACCTTTTCACTTCACCCAGTGTTTTCCCTCCAAACGCCTCCACTTCACACAGCATTTTCTGCCAGATCAGAGATCTGTTCAGCTGCGTTTGGTGGTCTGTTTGGTGGTCTTCGGCAACTCATTGATTTGCAGACTTCAGGGACCCTGCAGTGAATAGTGTATTCACCGCAGATCGGCAAACTGAAATTTCCAAAGAGCACCGAAGTGCGCCAAACGAGAAGTCACTGAAATTTCGCTACTTTCTGAACAATCCCTTAAGAATCACAAGCCACAGTTAAAAACATTTAATAAAAATAAGCAGGGCTTTTTTTCAGGGGGTACTCGGGGGTACTCAGTACCGGCACCTCACCACCAGCCAGAACTAACAGGAGAGCATGATGCTCCTCCCTCCTCCTGCAGTGGCAGGCAGAGAGTCTGAAGTCTGAAGCGCTAGGCAGCTCATGTTGCTCCTGAACGCTTCCGTTTGTCAGTGTATGTAGGGACTGATAACCCCCTCCCCCAGTAAGTGACAAGGGAGGGCTGCTCCCCCCTCTCTCTGCAGCCGCTGAAACTTTGAACAGCATGGGGAGGGGGGGTGCAGCATGTTTACACAAATCTGCCAGAGCTGCGGATTGTCAGGCAAGTGGTGTGATCAGTGGAGCTGGCACTGTAAGGCAGTAGAGAGTTTCATTGGTGTGGAGCTCATACACACTGCGCATTACTGTGAGTTTTATTGTTGTGGAGTTCATACATACTCAGCAAAACTGAGTTTCATTGCTGTGGTGCTCACAAATGCTAGGGGATTATCCACTCAGTGCCAGCATTGCAAAAAAAAAAACCAGCTAACTGCACTGCAATACAGATTTTTCCTGCAACAGAGGCACTTAGTGGATAACCCCCATAGTGTTACAACAATAGTTGTAGTTTATTTAAAGGAACACAGTATTAAAAAATATGATTGCCTTTTATAGTGTCTTCCTTTAAGTGAACTGCAACTATTGTTTATGAGGACATGAAAATAGTCATAATAATCAGTTTTTTCCCCGGGCATGAGAGTACCCACACGTATTTTTCCAGAAAAAAGAAAATAAGTAAGATGTATCTTGCAGATGAATCAGAAGGAACATAGAAAACAAGTCACACACACCTTAATGAAATGATGTTACATTCAAATACTATTCAAATGTTAATCGAAATTACAAAAAAATCTAAACACTACAATGTCTCAGGGTCAGTGTTGTAGATGTTATAATGAGATTAATTTTACAAACACATATAGGTTTTATTAACCCCTTCATGATGGGTGGGTGTCGCACATCAGGCGGGGGTTAACGCTGGTGAGGCGTACTGGTACGCCTCACAGAAATGTGCCACTGCGGGCCTCTAATTTGGTCTGCCCACGCAGCCGTTGCGCAACATTTGCTGCAGGGCGATGGCCTGATTCGACTGCGAGGGGGACCTGTACGCCCCACGTCTTCAAGTCCCACCCACTGTGTAGACGTCATAGAATGTCCTATGGCGTCAAGGGGTTAAACAACATCATTGAATACAAACTTACAGGGTTATTCAAAGAACACCGAAATTGCACCCGAATTTCCGTGCTCTTTCGTTCCCCGCACTTTGGGGAGTCAAATTCCCCAACCCAGTGTTGAATTCAGCATTCATCGCAGGGCTACCGAAGTACAGGGAAAAGCTGCCGAAAAAAGTCGGCAATTCACCGAACAGAGTGCCAACAAGCTGCCGAACAGGGTAAAAACCATCACAACTTTTAAAATGTGTTTGCAAAAAAGCTACTGAATAAAAATGCCTAGAAATAACATATTGCATCCCATGAATAATAATAAAAAGGTTTGTTACAGAAAAAACCTCGCTATTTAAAAAAAATCTTATTTTGAAGATCTTAATCTGAAAAAATAATTTTGCTGAAAAATGCCTAAAAAATAAAGAGTATTTTTCGCTGCAGATTAAAAGAATAAACGGTTTAATAAATATTTAATATACCGTATTTTTTGCTCCATAAGACGCACTTTTCTCCCCCCAAAAAGTGGGGGAAAAGTGGGTGCGTCTTATGGAGCAAATGCCCCATGATATGCCTCAGCTCACCTGCCGCCGCCGCGTTCGGCTCCCTCTGAGCGTGCGTCCGGCGGCAAGGAGCTTGGGCACTCGCCTGGGGAGCCACGTGACCGCGATCTCGCGAGATTGCGGTCACGTGGCTCCCCCAGGCGAGTGCCCAAGCTTCCTGCCGCCGGATGCATGCTCAGAGGGAGATGAACGCGGTGGCGGCAGGTGAGCTGAGGCATATCCATGAGCTGCTGGGGCATATCCATGTGTGAGCTGGGGCATATCCATGTGTGAGCTGGGGCATATCCATGAGTTGGGGCAAATCCATGTGTGAGCTGGGGCATATCCATGTGTGAGCTGGGGCATATCCATGTGTGAGCTGGGGCATATCCATGAGCTGGGGCATATCCATGTGTGAGCTGGGGCATATCCATGAGCTGGGGCATATCCATGTGTGAGCTGGGGCATATCCATGAGCTGGGGCATTATCCATGAGCTGGGAGACAGTATCCATGAGCTGGGGCATATCCATGAGAGGAGCTGGGGCAAAATCCATGAGAGGAGCTGGGGCAAATCCATGTGTGAGCTGGGACAAATCCATGTGTGAGCTGGGGCATATCCATGTGTGAGCTGGGGCATATCCATGAGCTGGGGCATTATCCATGAGCTGGGGGACAGTATCCATGAGCTGGGGCATATCCATGAGAGGAGCTGGGGCAAATCCATGTGTGAGCTGGGGCAAATCCATGTGTGAGCTGGGGCAAATCCATGTGTGAGCTGGGGCAAATCCATGTGTGAGCTGGGGCATATCCATGTGTGAGCCGGGGCATATCCATGTGTGTGCTGGGGCATATCCATGAGCTGGGGGACAGTATCCATGAGCTGGGGCATATCCATGAGAGGAGCTGGGGCAAAATCCATGAGAGGAGCTGGGGCAATATCCATTATTACACTATTTGATTCAGAATATTTATTTTCCTGTTTTCCTCCTCTAAAAACTAGATGCGTCTTATGGTCAGGTGCGTCTTATGGAGCGAAAAATACGGTAAATGGGGAACATTTTTTACTGTGAAACCTATGGTATTCGCTTGATTAAACCTGCCGAATAAAATCACCGAAAATCAGGGCATTTCACTGACATTTCGGTGCTTTTCGGTATACTCTGAATAGATTATCCATTGCTTCTCTATGGGGATTTCACTGCTGTCAAACAGCACTTTATTTCGCTGGCAATTTGCCAATATTTGGCGAACTGCCAGTTTTTTGAATAGCCGAATGGGCACGAAATTGCACCGCATGGGGAAATTCAGAGCCAAATCGACTCTCTTTGAATAACCCCTTTAGTATCCCTTATCGGATTTTATTTTTTTATTTTAAATATTGCCATATAACAAGATACTTTATGGGGTAGGGACCCATATCTAAATAAGAAATTAATTTATCTTCTAAACACATCTTATACGTATAGCTTAAAGGTAATTTTATACACTATTTTTAATAATCTGTCTCCACATGTATGAGGTAAATTAAATTTTCCACTTTAGATGTCATGTTGCCAATGTAAAAGATTGGATTCTGTGATATTTTTTGAATCAGAATTTTGAAGAAAAAAAGATGCTTCATCCGTATCTGTGCCAAGGTCACTGATCCCTGGATTACTGCTTTCATGCTGCTATAGGCTGTAGGTTGCAAATATTTATTTATTTATTGCAAAGTATTTTACCAGGAAGGATACATTGAGATTTCTTTCGTTTTTAAGTATGTCCTGGGTTTAAGAACTTTGAAAATTTTACAGCCGTTACAGAAATACTGCTTGCATGCTGCTATAGGCTGTAGGTTGCAAATATTAACAAAACACATGATAAAATCATTCATAGTAGTAACCGTTCTGGATATCCATGTATATGTGTTACAAATGCCAGTATATAGCAAAAGATATATATGCCATACTTGCTCAACCCTGTATAATGCCTACAATAAATGAGATTTTTGGTTAATTTACAATGGCTATTCCAAGCGTAAGGCCACCCGCCACGTCACGACAAATCTCAGTGGCGAGTAAGAAATAAAAAGGTGAAAAACCAACAACAAAGAAATGGGAAAAGCACTTTCTGTGAGAAAAATGATAAACCCTAAAGTGCCTTATAAGGATTAAGCATTTCAAACAAATAGTGATAAATTCCTATACTCCCAACATTAATTGTGTGTAACTAAAAAGTGCTTCAATATAACTTTTAGGAGACTTGAAATAAAAGACTTTACATAGCAACTGGACCTACAGTTCTTGGTTGTTGGTTTTGCACATTTTAATTTGTTACTCACCCGTGAGATTTGCTTTGACGTGGTGGGTGGGCTTATGCTGGCAATGGTCATTGTAAATGATCAAAAAATCTCATTTATTGTAGGCATAATACAGGATTGAGCACATATGACATACATATTTTTTTCTTTGTTCAAGTTTCGGAGCTGGCTGCTGGAGTCGCATAGCTCTTAAATATACATAATAGGTGTGAAGGAACCGTTCCCTTCCGTCTGTCCTGGCTCTCCAGACACCCCTTCGTTGCGGTCAGCCCGGCTACTGGGAGCGCTGTCCTCAGCGCCTCGAGCAGCTTGACCTGCCTGCTTCTGTTCCTCTGCCCTGGATCCGTTAGGAATCTCCAGAAGGCCGCTCTCTGCCTTCTGGGGGTGAGTGTGGAGTGTACCGTAGTTTGTAATAAAGACACCAGGCGCGGCTGTATGCTTTAAAACAGGATCCTCTCTCTCTGAGCTCTGAGAGTTCTCTGACTTTTTAATGAACAACCACCATTTATGCTGAAGTCCAACAGTCATAATTTGCATACCCATACTAATTACATTAGGTCAGTTATTTACAATAAACATTCTTTACATTCTCTAGCCTTTCAGCTCACACAACATTTGTATATCCATTGTTCTAACACATCAGATTAAACACACACTATCAGAGATCCCTTGAATTAAACATGCAGCTAGATAATGGGAAAAGCCCTGGTGCATAAATTACACAGCAGTAAAGCTTGTTTACTGTTTTACACAAATACTCATTTACGTACAGGAATATAAGTATTTTTAAAACCAAAGCTACGCCATTTTACACTAAACTAAATTAAACTAAAACCAAACGATGTAAAATATATTTAAAAACACATGATATAAATGAACATAAAGTCTCTTGGGGTTTGAAGCATGGAGCGTTACATCAGCTCCATGACATATGTCCCCCCTTCCAGAACGGCAGGGCAAGCTTAGATCCCAAACGGATCTCTTGCCACTGATGAGACTTCTCACCTTGTCCTTTTTTCTGCGCCATCCTCAAAGTTCCAGGGTGCTGGCGCACAAGCATCACCAGTGGGGTCTGACGGTCGCCACAGGGTATGCCTGGGTGTGGGTCCATAGTCTGTCGGGATGAGGTGAGCCCCTGGGTTTCTCCACTTGTCCTTGTGGGCTGGCCCGCTGTCCGAGGGGTGCCCTATACTCTGGGGCCCGGCGTGTCACTGGTGTAATCCTTTGTTGGTGTCCCCTCCTGGGGAAGTGTCTCGCTGTTGGGGAGAGGTACCACCTGTACCTTCTCCCAGGGTATCAATAACCCGGGGGGAACGTGTCCCAACTGCATGTGCCCCTGGTGCTCTGGCCAGCCGTTGAGGGGAATAGGTGAGGCAAGAGGCCTCCAGCCTAAAGGGTTGGGAGGATGGGCAGAGGTTGGAAATGCTCTGCCCCATAGCCAGCACTTCTGCTGGGGGGGTGGATGCTGGGGAAGGGCCTCCTTGTGGTAGAATGGTGTCCTCCATTCTCAGGGGAGCCATTGGTCGGGAGAGTAGCACCTTCTGGAAAAACTTGCCTGGATCCTCTGGGCACAAGTTGGGTGGTGGGCAGAGGTTGGAAATGCTCTGTCCTGTAGCCAGCGCTTCTGCTGGGGGGGTGAATGCTGGGGAAGTGCCTCCTTGCGGGAGAATGGCACCCTCCATTCTCAGGGGAGCCATTGGTCCGGTGGGTAGCACCTTCTTGAAAAACTTGCCTGGATCCTCTGGGCACAAGTTGGGTGGTGGGCAGAGGCCAGCAGCACTCTGCCCCGTTGCCAGCTCTTCTGCTGGGGGGATGGGTGTAATATACGGGAAACTGTTTACCTCCAGTCGGGGTAGGGTCGTCGGCTGTGGGGCCGGCAGCCCCTGGGAGTCCTCACCGAAATCTTCTGTGCGGACCGAAAAAGGTGGGCAGAGGCCAGCGGCGCTCTGCCCTGTTGCCAGCGCTTCCGCTGGAGGGGTAGATGCTGGGGACGTGTCTCCGGGCGGGAGAATTGTGTCCTCCATTCTCGGTGGGGTCATTCGTTGCTGGGCCGGCAGCCTGTGGAGATCCTTGCTCGGGTCGTCTTGGTGCAACTTGGGGAGTGGGCAGAGGCCAGCGGCGCTCTGCCCTGTTACCAGCGCATCAGCTGGGGGGATAGACACTGACAAAGTGTGTTCTGGCAGGAGGATGGCATCCTCCATCTCCGGTGGGGTCATGGGCTGTGGGAAAACCAGCCCGGAGGGATCCTCTCCTAGGTCCGATGTGAGCATTATGAAAGGTGGGCAGAGGGCATCGGCGCTCTGCCTGTCGCCAGCACTTCAGCTGGGGGGATAGACACTGACACAGTGTCGTCTTGCGGGAGGATGGCATCCTCCATCTTCGGTGGGATCAAAGGTTGCGGGCAAACCAGCCCGGGGGGAACATCTGTCTGCTCCTCGTGGCAGACTGTGGGGGGTGTAGCTTCCTTGATGGAAATTCCAGGCAAGCTGTAAATCTCCTCCCAAGTATCGCTGGGGAGTGCGGGTTCCTCCCATGAAGCTCCAGACAAGCTGTAAGTCCCAATTAAAGGATCGCTGGGGGGTGTAGATTCCCTGGACGAAGCTCCAGGCGGGCTGTCAACCTCCACCCAGGGCTCTACGGGGTAGGTTTCAGGGGTGGGGTATTCTGTCCATGTCACTTGGAGCTCGGCCAACCGCAGCTGGTGTTGGCGCTCCTTATCTCGCTCCTCATCTTCTTGGAGGTCCATCATCAGTTGTACAACTGCGGCTTCGGAGGGGGTGGTACCGCATATCTCTAATATTGCTCGAGCTTTCTTTCGGAGGTGATCTTCAGTGGCCGGAGTCGGGGTTGGGGTTCTTACCATTCGCTGGTCCATCCTTGTAAGCTCCTTGACCAGGGCTTTCTTGTTTTTGGTGCCGGCGATTCCTCCACGGCACTCTAATATGTATCTTAGCGTGTCCCTCTTGTAGTTGGCATAGCTGGCCATTCTGCATTTCTTCTGGGGTTGGAGAGCTTATCCTCACCGCTTGCCACCAGTGTGAAGGAACCGTTCCCTTCCGTCTGTCCTGGCTCTCCAGACACCCCTTCGTTGCGGTCAGCCTGGCTACTGGGAGCGCTGTCCTCAGTGCCTCGAGCAGCTTGACCTGCCTGCTTCTGTTCCTCTGCCCTGGATTCGTTAGGAATCTCCAGAAGGCCGCTCTCTGCCTTCTGAGGGTGAGTGTGGAGTGTAGCGTAGTTTGTAATAAAGACACCAGGCGCGGCTGTATGCTCTAAAACAGGTTCCTCTCTCTCTGAGCTCTGAGAGTTCTCTGACTTTTTAATGAACAACCACCATTTATGCTGAAGTCCAACAGTCATAATTTGCATACCCAAACTAATTACATTAGGTCAGTTATTTACAATAAACATTCTTTACATTCTCTAGCCTTTCAGCTCACACAACATTTGTATATCCATTGTTCTAACACATCAGATTAAACACACACTATCAGCGATCCCTTGAATTAAACATGCAGCTAGATAATGGGAAAAGCCCTGGTGCATAAATTACACAGCAGTAAAGCTTGTTTACTGTTTTACACAAAAACACATTTACCTACAGGAATATAAGTATTTTTAAAACCAAAGCTACGCCATTTTACACTAAACTAAATTAGACTAAAACCAAATGATGTAAAATATATTTAAAAACACACGATATAAATGAACATAAAGTCTCTTGGGGTTTGAAGCATGGAGCGTTACATCAGCTCCATGACAATAGGGTATCTGGGAGACCTAAACACACGCAGGAGTGCTGTCTAAAGAGGCTATTTTTCCCATAGCCACAACTCCATACACAAAAAAGAAAGAAAAGGCTGCACGGCACACCCAGAATAAGCTATTACAGTCTATGTCCTTTCAAATGGCATCTCATATGATCTTGTATAGTGATGAGCCGAACAACTTGGATGAAATGTTCGAATACGAACTCGTACACAATGTAAAGTATGGGGGCCGAACACGCAAAATGTGTTCGCAGTTCTCCTAAATGTACCGGCGACTGCAGCCGCCGGTACATTTAGGAGACCTGTGGACGCATTTTTTATTATGGAATGTCTGCGGTCGAAATGACACTTTGCTACAGTGTAAAGTAGTGAGTGTACCACTTGTATAACGGTGTACATTTTCCGTCCCCTCAAAATAACTCAAAACACAGCCATTAACCCCATAGTGACCAGGCGGTTTTACCATTGTCTGTCCGAAAGTACCCACTGCTGTTTTTACATTTCTGCGCTGTTTGTGTTTAAGTCTAATTTATTTTCCTCTTACTCATTTATGGAACCCACACATATTATATACAGTTTTTCTCGCCATTAAATGGAATTTCTAAAGATACCATTATTTCCATCATATTGTATAATTTACTATAAAATTATGAAATATGATGAAAAAAATTGAAAAACACACTTTTTCGAACTTTAATCCCCAAAATTGACAACCACCAAAAAGACCCTGGCTAAATAGTTCTGAAATTTTGTCCTGAAATAAAAAATTTTTTACATGGTTTTTGCTTTTTAACCCCTTCACTGATGAGCCAATTCACCTCTGTGAAATGTGATTTGAAGTCCTATTTTATTATACCCCCAGACAAACCTAGTCATGTTTGGAATGTAAAGGTCATGATCAGGCCTTTCCAATGATACCAAACGTGACTTCCTAGCTGCCAAGAAATAGGAGCTACGGGGATCCAAATGATCCCCCTAGCTCCAATTGGCAGCTATGGGGATAACTGGCCCACTGACATCATCACATATATGGTGACAATGTCAGTGGGTGACCCGAGACCACAGCCACTTCTGGGAGCAAATCACGGTTCGGCACCTACTAGGTTAACAGAGAGGCAATGCTGAAAAGGGCAGATTCTGTCTTTTCCAGTGGTGCCTTTCGTTATTGTTCTAGCTGCAGCCGTTGGGCGAGGAGAGTGGTCCAAAGGACCTCCCCCCTCACCTTTCTGGTTCCCCCTGTAGGCACAGGGGGTGGACCTGAAAATTACATCATCGCACACAGCAATGACGTCATCATTGGGGCCCATAAAACCGTTTGGTTTAAAGGACCATGACGTACATCCTTGGTGCTTAAGGGGAGTTTTCCCCAGGACATACTATGCATATCAGTGGTCCATATGGGGTTGATGTCTAAACTGCTGGCAACAAAAGTGAGTATACCCCTAAGTGAAAATGTCCAAATGGGGCCAAAGTGTCAATATTTTGTGTGGCCACCATTATTTTCCAGCACTGCCTTAACCCTCTTAGGCATGGAGTTCACCAGAGCTTCACAGGTTGCCACTGGAGTCCTCTTACACTCCTCCATGATGACATCACGGAGCTGGTGGATGTTAGAGACCTTGCACTCCTCCACCTTCAGTTTGAGGATGCCCCACAGATGCTCAAAAGGGTTTAGGTCTGGAGACATGCTTGGCAAGTCCATCACCTTTACCCTCAGCTTCTTTAGCAAGGCAGTGGTTGTCTTGGAGGTGTGTTTGGGGTCGTTATCATGTTGGAATACTGCCCTGCGGCCCAGTCTACGAAGGGAGGGGATCATGCTCTGCTTCAGTATTTCACAGTACATGTTGGCATTCATGGTTCCCTCAATGAACTTTAGCTCCCAAGTGCCGGCAGCAATCATGCAGCTCCAGACCTTGACACTCCCACCACCACGCTTGACTGTAGACAAGACACACTTGTTTTTGTACTCCTCACCTGGTTGCCTGCTTACACACTTGACACCATCTGAACCAAATAAATTTATCTCGGCTCATCAGGTCACGGGACATGGTTCCAGTAATCCAGTAATTGAGAAGAGGCTTCCTACTCGGACGACAGCCATGCAGACCAATTTGATACAGTGTGCGGCGTATGGTCTCAGCACTGACATGCTAACCCCTCCACCCTTTCAACCTCTGCAGCAATGCTGTTAGCACTCATACGTCTCTTTCCCAAAGAAAACCTCTCCATATGACGCTGAGCATGTGCACTCAACATCTTTAATCGACCATGGCGAGGCCTGTTCTGAGTGGAAGCTGTCTTGTTAAACCGCATATGGTCTTGGCCACCGTGCTGCAGCTCAGTTTCAGGGTCTTGGTAATCTTCTTATAGCCTAGGCCAGCTTTAAGTAGAGCAACAATTCTTTTTTCCGATCCTCAGAGAGTTCTTTGCCATGAGGTGCCATGTTGAACTTCCAGTGACCAGTATGAGAGTGTGAGAGCGATAACACCAAATTTAAAATACCCGCTTCCCATTCACACCTGAGACCTTGTAACACTAAGGTGACACCGGGGAGGGAAAATGGCTAATTGGGCCCAATTTGGACATTTTCACTTAGGGGTGTAATCACTTTTGTTGTCAGCGGTTGATACATTAATGGCTGTGTGTTGAGTTATTTTGAGGGGATAACAAATTCAAACTGTTACACAAGTTGTACACTCACTACTTTACAGTTTAGCAAAGTATAATTTCAGTGTTTTTCACATGAAGAGATATAATAAAATAGTTACAAAAATGTGACGGGTGTACTCACTTCTGTAAGATACTGCATATGCAATGATGACTATACATTTTTCTAATAACAAATCTTGGATGTCTAGAGGGACCTAGAGTAGTCAAGTTCCATAGAGCAGTTGGCACTTTTTAATACCTTTCACTTGCGTACAGTATATTTAAGGTAGGACGTCATAAAAAAAACCTGCTGCTGTCAAGAAAACACCCCATTTGCCATTACTAATTAATAGGTTCTAAATACTAACCAAGCATCTCGCATCTCATCATACTAATGGAAATATTTTTTTTTTCCTCTTGGTAAGTCACAGGTTCAGTTACAAATAAAATGCTGAGTAAATGCACTCATCTTGAAAGTTAATAATGGATATATAATCCCCAGGGCCCAAGCAAATAAATTCTCAAGTAACACTATTTCAGTTTTGAAGGTTTTTATAGCGCTCAACCTTTTAAAGCAAGTTGGCTAAGCCAGCAAAACTAATTTGCTATTGTTTTGTTATTGCTAAAAAGGATTTATGTGAAGACAAACATAAAAATGGAAACGGACTACGTACTATTTGAATAAATACTAAAGGAGCAGACAAAAATACAGTAGTGAATAATGTATAAACTTTACTTTTCTTCCATGAGGTTACGTGATAAGTTTCCAAGTTTCATAGAAACGTAGTCTGTTCATATGAAAAATAGACAGTATTTTAAATGCTATATTTCATGGATTTTGTAAGAGAGGCTAAGAATAAAAAGGTAGTTCAGACTCTTTGAAAATCGGTACAGTCTAACCTTAGTTCAAAGATTATCAGGTAAAGAGATCCGAATTGTGGCCGATAGGTAACTGAACACTGAAATTCAGCGTACGGTTACCTTTTTTGGCCATTCGGCTATCCAGGTAGCAGGCAGTTCGCCAAATCCTGGCGAATTGCCTGCACATACGGTGCCTGTTCATTGCCTGTTCGAGGGCAGTGAAATCCCCATGGAGAAGCAATGCTTCGTCTATTCAGAGAACAAAATACCAGCAGTGAAAAGTTGCTGAATTGCCCTGCTGTTCGTTGTTTTCTTTCGACAGGTTTATTCAGGCGATTCCCATAGGTTTCAATGTTAAAAATATTCCCGTTTTAATTCAAGATCTAATAAACCGTTGATTATAATATTCTGCAGTAAAAAGTCTCTTTATTTACAGATTTTTTAAGATCTTTTAGATATTTCTTGGGATTTTTTGTGAATTTTTTAACTAGTTTTTTTATTTTTTTCTGTAACAGCCCCTTTTATTATCATTCATTTGACCTTATATGTAAATTTCTGACATTTTCGCTCAGTAGTTTCTTTGCAAACAGCATTTCACTTTTCAAACATTCAAGCAAACTGTTTTTTTTTCACTCCATTCGTCTGCGGTGTTTTGTTTTTCCGGCGGCTGCTCTGCACTGTGATCGGCGGCTGCTTGGGTTTCTCCACCGTGTTCGGCAGGGTTAATCCAGATGTTTTTGCGGGTTTCGGTGTGCGTTTGCCAGGTTTTGCTGTGAGTGTTCGCCGGGTTTGCGGCGGCTTATCCCTGCACTATGCCGGCCCTGTGGTGCTTGCTGAATACACCGCAGGGTCGCCGAAATGGGATCGCCAAATCGCACCAAATTGAACGTGCGGTGACTTTTCGCTTCTCTTTGAATAACCCTTATAGCTATCATTAAGGCTAGGGTCAAACAAACGCATTATTCACAGCGACCGTCAAAAAGTGCGTCCGAACGCATTGACGTATTTTTTCACAGAATGCGCGAAAACGGTCATACGATGCGCATTTTCGTGCGTGATTTTTTATGGATCATCAATAAAACACTTTTTGCGTCTGGACGTTATGTAGGCTGGACATTAGCAGCGTCTGACATCTCCTAATCACGCAAACACGCCACTAGCAGACACAGCGCACTCTGTACGTCAGTACTAGCGGTTCTGCGTTCTCGAAAAATGCGTTCATTTTCCACTTGCGTTGCACGGCCGGACTTTCGTGCGGCCGTACATTGTATATTGGCCGTCATTGCCCGTCATTTGCTGCTACTGCGGCCGTGACTAAGTGCACATACACGCACGTTAAAAATGCGTTAGTGCCAAATACGGTCATATACAATTTTGCATAGTAATATAATGCATAACGAAAATTAACATACATAACGCAATGTGTAGATTTTTCTCATGCAAGATTAGTATTCACCATGTGAAAAACAGAATTTCCTACGAGATCTCACTCCTGTCACCTCGTATTATGGTATTGAAGCAACGAGAAGCAGTACCTACCCTCACTGCAACAGACATTTCAGCAGACGATACCACTGCATTACAAAAGCCTGGGAGAGGGTAGAATACAGGAGGAGCTCCAGGATCACTCCCCACTGTGCACAGATATGGTTCAAGGGGTTATAATTGCTTAACATCTCTGACCAGTACAGATAGGTGTTACTGTAATTTCCATTTATTTATTTATTCACAAAGTATTTTACCAGGAATAATACATTGAGATATTTCTCAATTTCAAGTATGTCCTGTGTATGTGCAGGTATTATGCCACATGCAGATATTACTTTTATATTCTGTTGTTATTTCTGGAACCGATATTGTTCATATTCTCATTATGTTCACTGTAAAAACCCATAAGCAGGATATGTGCAAATTCTAGAGTTCAGAACCTTTCATCCTAGCTATATTTCTGTAACGGAAAACCAAATACATCAAAATTTAAAATTTAGCAGCTTTCATTTTCAGGGTTAACCCCTAAAGTACCCGACTCTGTCATATCAATACAGGGGTATTGGTGTTATAGAAAGGACAGAGCAAAGAGAGGAGGAGGAATTGCTATTTATGTTGATGAGTCCATAAAGTTCACCCCTTTACAGAATTCTAGCTCCCCGGCCACCTTTGATTTGATCTCTGGTATAATTGAAATCCCATTCAGTAAATCAATCATTGTTGCTGGATTCTATCGCCCACCAAGATCTCCAGTGCACTCCCTCTCTGACATAACTCAAATCCTTAATAACCTACTTGCACAAAACCAAAAAAGTGAACTGCTGGTCCTTGGCGATTTTAATACAGATTGGCTGAATCCTAAAGCCAATAAACACTGCTCACTGTTTAAGGCCTTGCAACTAACTCAATTAATCTCCTCCCCCACTCGAATTAATATGAAGAGCCCTAACCATACCCTGTTGGACTGGATTCTCTATTCATGTCCTGATAGACTAGAGGAGGCAGGCGTTCTCCCGAATAGCTTCAGTGACCACTGTCTAGTGTACTGCGTGCACAAAATAAAGGCCACAAAATCTCCCCAAAGATAATAATCACCAGGTCTCTCAAGAAATTTAATCTAGAATCCTTCCTAAATGATCTCAAACAGCTCCCATGGTACAGACTAAACCTAATCCCAGACCTGGACTGTGCAATTGAATACTTTCAATCTGAGCTCCTACAAGTCTGGAATTCTCATGCCCAGCCGCATAGAGTGCGAGTAAAAGGGGCCCATCTACCCTGGTTTACAGCTGATCTTACACAAATGTACCAGCTTAGAGATTCGCTGTAGCCAAATTTTGAGAGTACTGGTTCCATGAACGATCACTATGAATACCGACAATGCTGGAATTCATGCAAAAAACAAACAAAAATGGCTAAAGCCCAATACTTCAAAGAAAATTTAAACAATAACCTATCAAATAGTATATTTCAAAAACTAATCAACAGTTAACATGAACTGTTAAAGAGTACTAGAGGAGTGACTAAATGAAAAATACATTTATTGATAACACATTAGACACTCCCTGAACGAAATTAATAAAAACATACATTAACGACAAGCATTGCAGGGTGTATTGGCAAGGAATCCAGTATTGTGAACAGTGCTCAATAATAATATAAATATTCGAGGTAATATATGATCCTATTGAAAAGCTACCACAATTAGAGAGATTGGATACTGAAATTGGTGATCAACAGGTAGCGTAGCACAATTAGCACACACAAACTGTCCCTAAACTAATCGAGCTCATGCTCAAAATTTCTGTCCTCACCTTAAGATGCCAAACACAAAACACACAACTCTAAAATCAAAGTTGGTCCATAGAGCTCAACATATGTTTCGACGACTAAGCGTCGGGTTCATCTGGAGCAAAAATTAGTTACCAACTCGGCCCTCTGCTATTCGCGATATTCATAAATGATCTGCCCAACGTCTGTAAAGCCTCAACTGTCCACATGTACGCAGATGACACCATAATCTATACCAGCAAACCAAATCTCCCACAGCTGGAGGCTGTGCTGCAAGAACAATCCAAAGAGTTAGAAACGTGGATTGCAGATAAGAAACTTTTCTTAAATACTGACAAAACTGTAACGATGCTCTTTGGAACAGCACCTAAACTACATAAATTGCAAAATCCCCATCTATGTGTCAGGAGAAAATCAAATGGCACGCTGACCACAGTCACTTCTCTCAAATATGTAGGTATGTGGTTAGACCCAAATCTATCCTTTGGCCCCCACATCGAAAAACTCTCATCTAAAGTTTACCCCAAACTAGGTGCCCTGTACCGAAACAAATCCTGCCTGAGCCCTGCGGTAAGAAAGCAGATTGTACAACAAATGATTATGCCGGCTATTGAATATGGAGATGTAGTGTATTTAGCTGCCCCGCAAACACACCTCCAGAAACTTACTATATTGTATAACTCAATACCCGGTCTCCTTTCGGACTTAATGAGGGGTTCACTTTCACCCCTTTCATATAGATGTGTAGTACCATGTATAATTTCTTGGTTTATTGTTGCTTGGTCCTTGGTTTCAATCATTACATAATTTATTAAAGCATTATTATTAATCGCCTGTTATGAGCTATGTATATATTTTTGTTGGTGTAGATTATTCGGTTAATGTCATTTTTTCTCAGTTATTTGTTGGTTTTTAATTAATTTTTCTCACTCCCAGTCCCACTGGGACATCAGTAACCGTTTAGGACCCCATATACCATTTCATCATAATATTAAACCTATTTATGGGCAATTTGAACAGAATAATCTTGTAATAATTTTTTATGTTCAGTCCAGGTTTTTTGCCGTACGGTTTTGGTGGGGCTGCCCTCATACTTGTATTCATATCATCATGGTTATGAATTTCTTCCTTTAGTCGCCCTCATTATCGGGTTTATATTACGTAGGTCATTGATAGATATGAATCGCAGCAACAATATTCTTGTTTTGCTGTTTCTCATTGCGGGATCTATCCTATTTCCCTGCGCATTCGGAGTTGGCAACTCTGTTTTGGCGTCCTTATCGACCGATTACCATGGACATGAGTGGTTGCTTATTTGTCAAATGTTCCCATGTGACCTTTACATTCATTCAATTGCCTACTCGCGACTGTGGGTGCCTGTTCTCTCATTGGTTCTTAGCCCTCATGTGATTGCTGGCGTACCCGGAAGTAAATTTGACGAATTGGTCCAGGGCTCAGCTGGGTGCATTATGCTTCCATTATTGAGGCTATATATATTGGGGTGAGTACTAGTGGCAAGTCAGCTCCAGATTAAGCTCGCACGGGTGAAACGCGTCGAGCTATGCTTCTTTCTGTTGATTTTAACTGTTGTGGTTGGTGCGGATAGTGGTTGGGTCATATATATGTTGCTCGGCACCCTTATAAATTAGTGATTGGCTAAGTAGGCGGCTTGAACTGCCGAGATATAGTTTCTCTTGCCTTACAATTGTGTCTCTTTTTTAACCACCCTGCAATTATATTAGTGTTGCCTTGAATCGCCCAACACGCGCATTACCGCCAATTGTGTGTTCTTTTCATTCATTACTTATTTGTTGCAGTGTCATTTATTAAATTAACTGTACTTCGGTATTCTTGTTGCACTTGTGCAAATTGTCTTGTTCTTGTCATTGTTTGGGTTATGCCCTTTGAGTACCTGGTGCCTTGTTGTTGCTTTGGTCTATTTTACTTACATATTTGTGTTAATTTGTATATGTGTTTTGATTCTAATATCTTGCATTTATTATTTTGTATTTCTGTAACGACTGTAAAATTTCAATGTTCTTGAACCCAGGACATACTTGAAAACGAGAGAAATCTCAATGTATCCTTCCTAGTAAAATACGTTGCAAATAAATAAATAAATAATGTCAGAGTACAAATATTTATGCAAAATTCCAATTTACCCTACATTGAAGTATTAACAACACATTATTGTTTCAAATTAATGTTATAATATTTTTTTTAAAAAAAAGTATTTGCTAGTGAAAGGGTTAAATCCCCCTTACTCTAAACTCATGGATGTCAATCTCTGGCCCCCAAGATGTTGATTGCCTACAGCTCCCAGAATTCTTTGACTGTAGTAGATGGACAGAGAATCATGCAAGTTGTAATTCAGCAACAACTAGGGCAGGGGTGGGCATTTGTTTTGGCCACTTTGTGGGAGCAGAGGTTAGTGGAGGGCCGCACTTTCCCCCATAACTAATTATAGCCAAAAACATGCCCCCAGAATTAACTAAAGCCAGAAACATGCCCTCAGAACTAATTGTAACCAGACACTTGCCCCCAGAACTAATTACAACCAGACACTTGCCCCCAGAACTAATTAAAGCCAGAAACATGCCCCCAGAACTAATTATAGCCAGAAACATGCCCCCAGAAATAATTATAGCCAGAAACATTCCCCCAGAACTAATTATAGCCAGAAACATGCCCCCAGCTCACATGGATATATTGCCCCAGGCCAGCTCACATGGATTTATTTGCCCCAGCTCACATGGATATATTTGCCCCAGCGCATATGGATATATTTGCCCCAGCTCACATGGATATATTTGAACCAGCTCACATGGATATATTTGCCCCAGCTCATTTGGATATATTTGCCCCCAGCTCATATAGATATATTTGCCCCCAGCTCAAATGGATATATTTGCCCCCAGCTCATATGATCTATTGCCCCAACTCATATGGATATATTCCCCAGACAAGCTCACATGGATATATTGCCCCAGACCAGCTCACATGGATATATTGCTCCAGTCCAGTTTATATGGATATATTGCCCCAGTTCAGCTCACATGGATATATTGCCCCAGACCAGCTCATATGGATATATTGCCTGAGCTCACATGGATATATTGCCCCAGACCAGCTCATATAGATATATTGCCCCAGCTCACATGGATATTCTGCCCCAGACCAGCTCATATGGATATGTTGTCCCAGCTCACATGGATATATTGCCCCAGACCAGCTCATATGGATATATTGTCCCAGCTCATATGGATATATTTGCCCAGCTCACATGGATAAATTGCCCCAGACCAGCTCATATTTATATATTGCCCCAGGCCAGCTCATATGGATATATTGCCCCAGACCAGTTCATATGGATATATTGCCCCAGCTTATATGGATATATTGCCCCAGCTCATATGGATATACTGTATTGCCCCAGCTCACATGGATATATTGCCCCAGACCAGCTCAAATGGATATATTGCCCCAGACCAGCTCACATGGATATATTGCCCCAGGTCAGCTCATATTGATATATTGCCCGAGACCAGCTCATATGGATATATTTCCCCAGCTCATATGTATATATTCCCCCAGCTCAAATGGATATATTGCCCCAGACCAGCTCATATGGATATATTCGCCCCAGCTCACATGATATATTGCCCCAGCTCATATGGATATATTCCCCAGACAAGCTCACATGGATATATTGCCCCAGGCCAGCTCATATGGATATATTGCCCCAGACCAGTTCATATGGATATATTGCCCCAGCTCATATGGATATATTGCCCCAGCTCATATGGATATACTGTATTGCCCCAGCTCACATGGATATATTGCCCCAGACCAGCTCAAATGGATAAATTGTCCCAGCTCATATGGATATATTTGCCCAGCTCACATGGATATATTGCCCCAGACCAGCTCATATGGATA
Organism: Leptobrachium leishanense; assembly: GCA_009667805.1. Classification (NCBI taxonomy): domain Eukaryota; kingdom Metazoa; phylum Chordata; class Amphibia; order Anura; family Megophryidae; genus Leptobrachium; species Leptobrachium leishanense. The sequence goes on from CM019064.1 coordinate 203,601,220, forward strand.
TATTGCCCCAGGCCAGTTCATATGGATATATTGCCCCAGCTCATATGGATATATTGCCCCAGCCCATATGGATATATTGCCCCATACTGGCTCAAATGGATATATTGCCCCAGACCAGCTCAAATGGATATCTTGCCCCAGACCAGCTCACATGGATATATTGCCCCAGGTCAGCTCATATGGATATATTGCCCGAGACCAGCTCATATGGATATATTGCCCCAGCTCATATGTATATATTCCCCCAGCTCAAATGAATATATTGCCCCAGACAAGCTCATATGGATATATTGCCCTAGCTCACATGGATATATTGCCCCAGACCAGCTCATATGGATATATTGCCCCAGCTCATATGGATATATTGCCCCAGGCCAGCTCATATGGATATATTGCCAGAGACCAGCTCACATGGATATATTGCCCCAGCTCATATGGATATACTGTATTGCCCCAGCTCACATTGATATATTGCCCCAGACCAGCTCAAATGGATATATTGCCCCAGCTCACATGGATATATTGCCCCAGACCAGCTCGTATGGATATATTGCCCCAGCTCATATGGATATATTGCCCCAGACCAGCTCATATGGACATATTGCCCCAGACCAGCTCACATGGATATATTGCCCCAGGGCAGCTCACATGGATATATTGCCCCAGGCCAGATCATATGGATATATTGCCCGAGACCAGCTCATATGGATATATTGCCCCAGCTCATATGGATATATTGCCCCAGCTCAAATGGATATATTGCCCCAGACCAAATGGATATATTGCCCCAGACCAACTCATATGGATATATTGCCCCAGGTCACATGGATATATTGCCCCAGACCAGCTCATATGGATATATTGCCCCAGACCAACTCATATGGATATATTGCCCCAGACCAGCTCACATGGATATATTGCCCCCAGATCACATGGATATATTGCCCCAGGCCAGCTCATATGGATATATTGCCCGAGACCAGCTCATTTGGATATATTGCCCCAGCTCATATGGATATATTGCCCCAGCTCAAATAGATATATTGCCCCAGACCAAATGGACATATTGCCCCAGACCAGCTCATATGGATATATTGCCCCAGGTCACATGGATATATTGCCCCAGATCAGCTCATATGGATATATTGCCCCAGCTCATATGGATATATTGCCCCAGTCCAGCTCAAATGGATATATTACCCCAGACCAGCTCACATGGATATATTGTCCAGGCCAACTCACCTCTCCCATCTGGTCTATTCTGCCAGGCCACTCCGAGTCATTGCCGGCGGCCATGTGGTTTTCCTCCTACGAGAGGCCGCTGGCATGAAGCTCGACCACGCGCCTTGGATCTATTCACCAGCCAGCTGCGAGATCGCGGAGTTCACGTGAACATCCGCGATCTCACGAGATTGCGGCTGGCTGTTGGATCCCAGGCGGGTGGCCGAGCTTCATGCCAGCGACCGCTCATAGGAGGAAACTCCGCCGACAATGACTCGAGGTCTGCTTGGTGGGCCACACAAAACTCTCTGGTGGGCTGCATGTGGCCCGCGGGCCTCACTTTGCCCACGCCTGAACTAGGGGGTCAGAGTTTGACATATGTGCTCTAAAAACTAGTATGAAAACGTTCCACTACATGTATGCTCCTTCCACATTTTTTACTTTTAACCACTTCACTACCATGAGTATATCTGATGTCCAAAAGCTCCTGTAGAAGGCCAGCATCAAGTAAACTGCATCTGGTAATATTCCAAAGCAAAGCAAAGGATTTTGTTGACTGAAACTGACATTTTAAACTATAACGACCAAAGTGGAGCGCCCACTGCGTTGTTTGTTTATTTGAAACTGACATTTGTTTGCAGATGGACTCCGTAATGAGCACCCAAATTTTCAGCAGCATGGACAAGTCAGTCAGTGTTCTGAAACTCTTAAAACAACATAGTCCAGTTTTACTTTACCAGTAAGACTGAAATCAACTGTATTGTTATATATGTAGCAGCACTTTTGCACAGAAGTATGAGCCTTCAGCCTGTCAAATCATCTTAATGTCTATAAAATGTATCTTAAATGCATGGAAAGTGGTTTTCAATAAAGCCACTTGTTTCTGGTGGTGGATTTATTGAAAACAACATTGTAGTGAAGAGGTTAAGCATTGTCTTCGTAAGAGAGTACAATTATAGATACAACTCTCTCTTCTTCTGCAGCAGGCTCCTGGTCAAGCCGACTTTTTTAAAAAAAATCTATTCAGAATGGTATTGTACCAAATAGCATGCTTCTGATTTTTTTTATTGCCTTAGGCTTCAGATATTTCATTATCAGACACCAGCACTGCATCCTCGTTCTTGCACTCTTCCTGGGCAAAGAGAAACACTGAGCAGATCAGAAAGGTACAAGTGAGTATAAGGCTGGGGTCAGACGAGCGTGATTTCTACGGACTGTACGTCCGTGCAGTACGGACATCGTCAGTACGGATGACGCAGTAGTGGTCACACAGTCCGTTTTTTCACTGAAGTTATTTTTTGACGGATGTAGGAGGGAAAAATAAATTACAATGAAAAAACATTCTGTCCGTGAAAAATGCTGGACGTATAAATGCAGTCCGTCTGACCATGCTCCATCACTCACACACAAAGCTATGCAGACGTTGCGGACGCAGCGCACTTTGTGCGGCCGTTCTAGGGGTTGTACGTTCTTGCCTGCCTTGCGTCCGTTTGCCGCGGCCGTTGTGCGTCCGCAGTTCAGTGCGGACGTACTTCATGTGTCAGGCTAGAATGGACTTACTTTCATGCTATCACGGACGTACTTTTAGGCGCAATCACGGACGTGAACACTACGCTCGTCTGACCCCAGCCTAAGTGGAAAGAGAAATAGGGAATAAGTTATGTTCACTCCATCGACCTAGGGTTCGGGGGCAAGAAGGGTGTTGCTAAGACCAAAGGGGTTGACGTATTCCAATAGAACCACCTGAGGAGATGTTCCTCCGCCTTGCCTATTACGATGTCAAAACACCGAATAACACATACACTTTGGTGTACTTATTCGTGTATTCCTGATGTCTCCATCATATATATTGGTTTTAATAAAAGCATTTTTATCTCACCTTGCCGCTCCGGTGTCGTTTTGGGAGAGGTTTAGTGAGTTTTTTTCCTCAAGAACTCATGTGCTGATATTCCAAAAGCCTGGTGGCTCCACCTGGAGATCCTGGGAGAAGAAAACCAGTCAGGTTTTTGGGTCCCTGTGAATAAGACGTGAACACCCAAAAGGCTGATCACACCAGAGCCTGGTTAAGGCTCACTAAATGTGAGTGTGCAGCTGTCATTTATATAAATCAAAAAAATAGAGGTAGTCTGCACTATTGTTTTTTTTCTATGCCTTGTCTTACATGACCTATGGAGACATTAGGAATACACGAATAAAGACACCAAAGTGTATGTGTTACTCGGAGATTTGATTGAGTGCGCTGTACCTAATCCACAATACTGTTGGACTGATTTGGTCTATTGTTTTTTTTTTTTGGGAAACCACCATTGAGGTACATAGCGACCATATTCGCGCTGGATTAAGAGTATCATCTTCTTGGTGTGGCGCTCCACTTTTTTCCTGACACGTTCCTCTGCACGTTCCTTTAATTTATTCAACCTCTCGGAGCCAAGCAGTTCACAGTGGTGTATCGGCATTTTGCCAAAATAGTGGTATGTCCGATTTAGCTGCAATGAGTATGGATAATTATATTTTTAATAAAGTTGTGAATAGTATTGTTAAAATCGAATATTGCAGTATATTCTATAGCAGCGCCATTAAAAAAGTAACCGAATCTTATGCTAACCTTTCTAAGTAATAATAACCCATAATCTGATTAGTAACGCTGTTCTATCTCACTTTGAGATTAGGAACAGAAGGTGGACGCAGAAGGAAAAGACATGGAAACCAAATGTGGTATAGAGTGAATACACAAGTATTGTGTGTTCAAATAAACGTTGCCAAGTGGGGAGTGCCTGTGTATATAAATTTTGGATGTGCAAAAAATTAGATTAGTAAAACTATCTCAAGAATGCCTGGTTAGAAATACCCGTATCTGCACTATTAAATATTTTTTTTTGTGAAAGGATTTTACCAGGAAGGATACATTGAGATTTCTCTTGTTTTCAAGTATGTCCTGGGTGGCGAGTATGTACCGTTAGGTGTCTTGCCCAAGGACACTTACTGGAGAGGTTGCTCGCTGGGATTGAACCCATGACTCCACAGGCTCTCTCCATGCAGAGCGGTGACATTACCTCTACTCCACCCAGCCAGTACCTCTAAAATATGTTTTTATTTCACTAAATACCAAAACAAGCCCACCAAAATTTTCAGCTCCAGGCACATACAGATTTTAATATGGTTCTGATCCTGTTACAAATCGTCTGGTAAAACCCGTCACTAGCATTCATGTTTCATGCTAGGGACCCTTTTCCAAGTTTGGTGTGAACTTAGCCAGAGCTGTTGTAAGCTTACCAGTCATTATAGTTTATGGAGTTGTTAGGGCGCTAGATTTATTAATGCTGGAAGGATGTTATGTTTATCAAACAGAGTAAAAGAAAATAACAATGTAATTAATTTCCTAAGCACTAGAGCAGACTATTGTGTGTCTATGCTCCAAAAATGAACTGAACACTAATTGTCTCTGCTTTATTTTAGATGGCTAGAGCTTGAATAATATTAACCCATTAAAACATGGTTTTTGCCACTGATACAAATTCGGAATCGCTACTACTAAATGTATGTATTCTATACATAGAAACATATAATATGCGGCAGAAAAGAACCTTTCGACCCATCTAGTCTGCCCAATTATATGGATACTTTCCCTGGATTTATCTTTTATTTAGGATAGCCTTATGCCTATCCCATGCCTGCTTAAATTCAATCACTGTTTTGGCCTCTACCACTTCTACTGGAAGACTGTTCCATGTATCCACCACCCTCTCAGTAAAATATTGCTTCCTGATGTTACTTTTAAACCTTTGCCCCTCTAATCTAAGACTATGTCCTCTTGTTTTGCTACTTCGTTTCCTTTTAAATATACTCCCTTCCTCTACCTTGTTGATTCCTTTTACATACTGTATATAAATGTTTCTATCATATCTCCTCTGTCTCGACTTTCTTCCAAGCGGTACATGTTAAGATTAAGCCTTCCCTGGTAACCATTCTCTTTTTAGCTGTACACCATTTTAGTAGCCCTTCTCTGAACTCTCTCTAAGATGTCTATATCCTTCTGGAGATACGGTCTCCATTACTCCACACAATACTCCAAGTGAGGTCTCACCAGTGCTCTGTACAACGGCATGAGTGCTTCCCTCTTTCTACAGCTGATATTTCAGAAGGTATTAATGGAAAAGTGTGTCTTTTTGCTGATGACACAAAAATTTGCAACAGGGTTGATGTTCCTGGAGGGATCAGCCAAATGACAAATAAATTAGGTAAACTAAAGAAATGGTCAGAGCTGTGGTAATTTAGGTGTTTTTATACAAAATATAGCACATATGAAATGTACAGTGTAGCAGTATTAATTTGCGATTTTCAACTGTATGAAAGTACATCAACCTTTTACACAAGGGGAACTGTAGCAGAATTGCCCACTTGCTTTTTATCATAAAGTGGGCCATTAGCATTTCTGAGTGTGGAACAGCTAATGACGGCCAATTCAAAAACATCAGGGATCTGCTTAGACTAGAAGCTATTTACTATTTCAATTTCAGGTTTAGTGACCCTATCCATGCCTCAGTAAAGCCTTGCGTCTTCATCTACAGTGCTAGTGTCATTGTGGGAATATGGCACATTCTACACAAGAAATATTCTGCACATGAAACAAAATATTTAATTTTCTAATTTAAGTTTCAATGTACAGAACTGTTTTATTATTATATCTAATCAAAAATTTAAAGCACTTTAATAATAACCCCTAAATAACTGTTTAGAATGTCAAAATAAATGTCAGCTGTTTCTGAACTTGTCTTTCTATCTCTAACTAAATCCTGAAATTAATTTTAACACCTTCATTACCAAATGATTTTCCAAAAATACAATTGTCACAAACCAGTGTTTTTTTTTGTAGAATCATCTTTAATTAATTATACAGTAGAACATATCTATTACCATAAATAAACTATTTGGACAGTAGATGGCGCCATCTACTGCCAAATTGAGTTACAGAGGTTTAAACAGCAGGTCTATTTTCTTCTCTTTTTCCCTGCATCGGCTGCGGACTGCTTCTGAAAGCCCGATATTTTAGAGCTTTCAGCTGCCACTTTTACAGTTTTAGCTCTTTGGGCATTATGCCCACAGGGCTAAAACTTTGGGGGCACCTTCTGCAGTCCAAAAGCAAATTAAATTCATTTGCAGCAAACAAATTTCATTTGCTTTTGGGCTGCAGATCAGCTTATCGATATATCTCGTTATCGCCGGGGCACCAGATGGTGCCTTTGAAGCTCGAGATATCTCGATATCGGTAGTGAAACTGTTAACAGTAAGATATACTTTAATAAAGCAAAGTCTAAACTTGACAAAACCTGGTTTAACATTACTTCTAAAGAAAGCCTTAACATTAACCCTGTGTTCTTAATAGTTACCGCTAGGTGGCTGCTGTGAATGTACTCAGAGTTATTTGAAGGCATACTCTGCCACTGGCTACCCTAGTCATCAATTACAGTTGTGTTCAAAATTATTCAACCCCCACTGAAATTGAGTGTTTTGGCCAGTTTGACATTGATTTTGATCATTCAGTCATCTTGCTTACAATTAAATCAAAGAGGCACGTGTAGGTCAGACAAATATAACATAACATTAATAATGAAATAACCACAAATGTTTTTTCTGTGCTCACATCATTAACAGTTTTATTCAACCCCCAAGTGACATTCAATTTTAGTACTTAGTACAACATCCTTTTACAGTTATAACAGCTTTTAAACGTGAAGCATAGCTTGACACAAGTGTCTTGCAGCGATCTACGGGTATCTTCGCCCATTCGTCAAGGGCAAAAGCCTCCAGTTCAGTCACATTCTTAGGCTTGCGCACTGCAATTGCTTTCTTTAAGTCCCACCAGAGGTTCTCAATCGGATTTAAGTCAGGTGACTGCGATGGCCACTCCAAAATGTTCCAGCCTTTAATCTGCAACCATGCTCTAGTAGACTTGGAGGCATGCTTGGGATCATTGTACTGTTGAAAGGTCCATTGTCTCCCAAGCCTCAGGTTTGTGACGGACTGCATCACATTGTCATCCAATATCTCCTGGTACTGAAGAGAATTCATGGTTTCTTGCACACGCTGAAGCTTCCCTGTACTGCAGAAGCAAAACAGCCCCAAAGCATGATTGACCCCCCGCCATGCTTCACAGTAGGCAAGGTGTTCTTTTCTTCATAGGCCTTGTTCTTCTCCTCCAAACATAGCGTTGATCATGGGCCCAAACAGTTCTAATTTTGTTTCATCAGTCCACAGAACACTATCCCAAAATTCTGTGGTTTGTCCACATGACTTTTGGCATACTGCAGTCGACTCTTCTTATTCTTTGGAGACAGCAAGGGGGTGCGCCTGGGAGTTCTGGCATGGAGGCCTTCATTACGCAGTGTGCGCCGTATTGTCTGAGCTGAAACTTCAGTACCCACATCTGACAAATCTTTCTCAGTTCCTCAGCAGTCACACGGGGACTTTTCTCCACTCTACGCTTCAGGTAGCGCACACAGTCGAAGTCAGCATCTTCTTTTGCCACGACCAGATAGCGTTTCAACAGTGCCCTTTGCCTTGAATTTGCGAATGATGCTTCCTATGGTCTCTCTTGGTATGTTTAACATCTTTGCAATCTTCTTATAGCCATTGCCCTTCCTGTGAAGAGTAATCACCTCTTCTCTTGTCTTCCTGGACCATTCTCTTGACTTCACCATGTTTGTAACCACACCAGTAAATGTATAGAAGGAGCTGAGTATCACAGTCATTTTAAAGCTGCCTAATTGGTGCTTATTATGCTTTATTGCTGCTCCGTGACATCCACAGGTGTTTTCAATACCTGATTGAAAACACTTGAATGAACCTCTGTTCTTCAGAGTGGTAGTCTTTAAGGGGTTGAATAATTGTGTCAATGAAGAGTTCACAAAAGAAACATTTACTACTGTATTACAAAACCAATTGATGTCATTTTAGTTGCATATGGTTCTTTAAAAAGTCCTTGTAGGATTTCATTCTGAATACAATTACAAATGTACACTAAATTCCCTAAAACCCTTTACAGCATTGGGGGTTGAATAATTTTGAACACAACTGTAGTTATGTGTGCCAATCAGTTTGAATTACCGGTAGTCTGACATCCAGCAGTTACTTTCAACAGCTGGATATAGGCTAATTTCCATTTTCCAGAATGCTCCCGGCACAGAGGATTGAAATAGAACTTGCAAAGTACTTTTCAATCCAAGTTTTAGCAGAGGAATTGTGCTATATCCATTTTGGTGTAGAATCAACCGAAACGGTTCTTGCATATGAAAAATAAAGACAAAAAGTGAAAAGCAGAATAAAGTCCCTTGAAAGCACAGACTTGTCACGCATGCCAGGGATAATGTAATTGTTTTTTTCTTGCTCAGAAGGCAATGAGACTTATTCGCAAGACTTATAAACCCTCCTCTTCCCCTTCCTGTTGCCCTGCTGTATGCACAGTCCCATCTGTTTATTTTATTGTATTGTTGTACCCTGAATTCAATTTGTATTCTGTTTTATTTTTGTAACTAGAAACCTCATGGCCCAGGTGCAAGAATCCATGAAGGGTCCCCCCCATAAATAAATAAATTATTAAAAATACATATTATATTATTTTAATATATAACACAGTAAGCCGGTTATGCTAAACATTTCAACTTACTGTTTATTTATTTTGTATTTTACCAGGAAAGATGCATTGAGATTTCTCTCGTTTTCAAGTGTGTCCTGGGTTGAAGAAAATTGAAATTGTTACAGTTGTTACAGAAATGCAAAGTAATAAAATGCAGGATATAAAAAAACAGAACACAAATATACAGATTATCATAGAAAATAAATATGTAGGAAATAAAGTCATTATGTTACATGTTTACAGGTGCATTCTATATCGAGGTATGTTAATAGGGAGCTCTTGAGGGACTTAAAGAAGAAATATGGCAGAGTCAGCGCTTCCTCCAACGGTGATTGTGCTCTCTCTGTCTTCTTTCTTAATGTCTTTTAATGTGGATATAACCCTTAAATGAAGCAGAAATATATATCATATCGCAGCAATACGGTCTCCACTTGTTAATAAAGAAATGAGAGGGAGTAAACTCACATTTTCAGGTGTCTAAATCAGACACTTGATGTAATCAACGGCTGGTGATTTTCTAAGGAGCACCGTATTCCCTGAACTTCCAGCAAGGTCCTTCGAAAGCCAAATAAAATCAGGATTCGCAAGATTTGCAAATATCTTGTATCACGGCATTTGTTCGAAGCGGTCACTTGAGGGACTTAAGACTAGGGTAAGATTTGATGGTGTCTGGTAGGTTATTCCATAATTGTGTTGCTCTGAAAGAAAATGAGGATTGAGACACTTTCTTTTTGTATTGTGGTAATTCAAGTAAGATGCAGGCCCTAGATCGGAGGTTATAGGATGAGGGAACTGCAAGGGGAAGCAGCCTATTCAGGTAGGGTGGTAGCGTTCCAGAAAACCTCTTAAACACCAGGTTGGAAAGGTGAAGGATGAGTCTGGATTCCAGCGACAGCCAGTTTAGCTCTTTTAAAGTGTCACATTGGTGGGTCATATAGTTACATTAGCAAGCGGCAGTTACAAGCGGCAGAATGAGTTATACAGTCAGGTCCAGAAATATTGGGACATCGACACAATTCTAACATCTTTGGCTCTATACACCACCACAATGGAGTTGGAATGAAACCAACACAATGTGCTTTAACTGCAGACTGTCAGCTTTAATTTGAGGGTATGTACATCCAACTCAGGTGAATGGTGTAGGACTTACAGCAGTTTGTATATGTGCCTCCCACTTGCTAAGGGACCAAAAGTAATGGGACAGAATAATAATCATAAATCAAACTTTCCCTTCTTAATACTTGTTTGCAAATCCTTTGCAGTCAATCACATCCTGAAGTCTGGAACGCATAGACATCACCAGATGCTGGGTTTCATCCCTGGTGATGTTTTGCCAGGCCTCTACTGCAACTGTCTTCAGTTCCTGCTTGTTCTTGGGGCATTTTCCCTTCAGTTTTGACTTCAGCAAGTGAAATGCATGCTCAATGGGATTCAGGTTAGGGGATTGACTTGGCCATTGCATAACATTCCACTTCTGTCCCTTCAAAAACTCTTTGGTTGCTTTTGCAGTATGCTTTGGGTCATTCTCCATCTGCACTGTGAAGCGCCGTCCAATGAGTTCTGCAGCATTTGGCTGAATGTGAGCAGATAATATTGCCCGAAACACTTCAGAATTCATCCTGCTGCTTTTGTCAGCAGTCACATCATCAATAAATACAAGAGAACCAGTTCCATTGGCAGCCATACATGCCCACACCATGACACTACCACCACCATGCTTCACTGATGAGGTGGTATGCTTAGGATCATGAGCAATTCCTTTCCTTCTCCATATTCTTCTCTTCCCATCACTCTGGTACAAGTTAATCTTGGTCTCATCTGTCCATAGGATCTTGTTCCAGAACTGTGAAGGCTTTGTTAGATGTTGTTTGGCAAACTCTAATCTGGCCTTCCTGTTTTTGAGGCTCACCAATGGTTTACATCTTGTGGTGAACCCTCTGTATTCACTCTGATGAAGTCTTCTCTTGATTGTTGACTTAGACACACATACACCTACCTCCTGGAGAGTGTTATTGATCTGGCCAACTGTTGTGAAGGGTGTTTTCTTCACCAGGGTAAGAATTCTTCGTCATCCACCACAGTTGTTTTCCGTGGTCTCCCGGGTCTTTGGTGTTGCTGAGCTCACCGGTGCGTTCCTTCTTTTTGAGAATGTTCCAAACAGTTGTTTTGGCCATGCTTAATGTTCTTGCTATCTCTCTGATGGGTTTGTTTTGTTTCTTCAGCCTAATGATGGCTTGCTTCACTGATAGTGACAGCTCTTTGGATTTCATCTTGAGAGTTGACAGCAACAGATTCCAAATGCAAATAGCACACTGGAAATGAACTCTGGGCCTTTTATCTGCACATTGTAATTGGGGTAATGAGGGAATATCACACACCTGGCCATGGAACAGCTGAGAAGCCAATTTTCCCATTACTTTTGGTCCCTTAACAAGTGGGAGGCACATCTGCAAACTGTTGTAAGTCCGACACCATTCACCTGAGTTGGATGTACATACCCTCAAATTAAAGCTGACAGTCTGCAGTTAAAGCACATTGTGTTTGTTTCATTCCAACTCCATTGTGGTGGTGTATAGAGCCAAAGATGTTAGAATTGTGTCGATGTCCCAATATTTCTGGACCTGACTGTATAATGTAGTGAGTAGTGATGGCCAAACACCCCTGTGTTCGGTTCGTATTCGAACATTAGAAAAGCCCAAATGATTGAATACAATATTAATCAATGGGGGGGTCGAACATGCAAAATGTGTTCACAGTTCTCCTAAATGTACAGGCAGCTGCCGGTACATTTAGGAGCCCTGTGGCTGCAGTCCCCTGGCCCCATACCTCAATTGTCCTGCTGCTGTCCCAGCCTCCTGTTCCTCCGGTCCGTCTGCTCCTCCATCCGGCCACGGTTCCTCTGCCCCACGCCCTGTCTTCATGCTGAGCCATGATTGGGCAAGGTCCTGCGCCTGACCTGGACTTTGCCCAATCATGGCTCTAATTCTAATGTCTCTCCACAGGTAAGACATTATCACCCATTATCCAGACACCCACATCTCAACTGATCCCCTGCATACTTTTGCTGGTAAGACATTATCACCCATTATCCAGACACCCACATCTCAACTGATCCCCTGCATACTTTTGCTGGTAGGACCCCCATCACCCATTATCCAGACACCCACATCTCAACTGATCCCCTGCATACTTTTGCTGGTAGGACCCCCATCACCCATTATCCAGACACCCACATCTCAACTGATCCCCTGCATACTTTTGCTGGTAGGACCCCCATCACCCAGTATTCGCAGGCACCCACATTGTAACGTTACCTTGGTCTTTTTCTGTTTTTTTATATTTTTGTTTTTCTCCACCATTTGCCTTTGCTAATTAGCATGTGAATCTAATGCCCTATTGACACAGCCCATCCAGCTTCAGGTGTTTACCTTTAACTGCCTGAATGCAATCAGTCCGCCCTATATAACAGCTAAGACTGCCTCCATTGAGCCTTGGCTCTTGTGACCTCCCTAAGTGGCATCCTAAGTGGATGTTCAGAGTTGATTTCCTGGAGTTGCGGGACTGGAGGAAGGAACTGCAGGGCCCACTTTTTACTCTGGGTAAACACACATCTATATCATGCTTTCTCTCACACTTCTGCTCTTTACTTCTACCTTTCTCCTTAAATGGAACTCCTGCCCCTCTACCACCGACCCCTACACTATCTGCATCTCTCCCTCCTCTCGTCCCACATGATGGCCTCGCATGAGCTCCTTTGTTTCCTCAGAACATGGTCTCCCTCTACCTCTCATGCTGCCAATCACTCCCACTCCCACAAATCCCATTCCCACCTTCTCTTTCTCACCCTCCTGCTGTTACTCTATTCAGGTGACATATCCCCTAACCCTGGCCCCACAACACATCCAATACTTCCCTCTCATCCTATCTCCATCGCACATAAATCACCTCCCTGCAAGCCCAGCAACCTCATTCCCATAATCCCTCAACGCCTGTCCTCTTTCTCCTGCGCCCTCTGGAACGCTCGCTCTGTTTGCAACAAACTCACAGCAATCCATGACCTCTTCCTTTCAAACTCCTTCAACCTCCTAGCTTTAACTGAAACCTGGCTAACTCCCTCTGACACGGCCTCCGTTGCTGCTCTCTCACATGGCGGTCTACACTTGAGCCATACCCCCAGACCGGGTGAGAGAAATGGTGGCGGGGTCGGAATCCTGCTCTCTCCCACCTGCACCTACCAGCATCTCCCTCCACCCCATCCCTCTCCTTCTCCTCCTTCGAGACACACTGCATCCGCCTGTTCTCTCTTCTGGCTCTCAGGGTGGCAGTCATCTACCGCCCACCGGGACCAACCTCCCAGTTCTTTGACCACTTTGCTACCTGGCTTTCTCACTTCCTGTCTTCTAATCTTCCATGCCTAATTCTCGGGGACTTCAACATTCCCATTGACGATCCTTCCGCCCCTGCTGCCTCCAAACTTATTTCACTCACGTCCTCCCTTGGACTCACACAATCCTCCCTCCTCCCTACCCACCGCGATGGTCACGCTATTGACCTTGTCTTTTTCAACCTCTGCTCCATTTCTGAGTTCAAATGTCGCCCTTTCCCATCTCTGACCACCACCTTCTCTCTTTCAACCTATCTGGACTTCCTAAACACCCTGCTCCCCACCCCGCACACACACTCGCAGAAATCTACATGCTGTGGACCCCCATCAATTCTCCAACCTACTTCACCACCTCCCTCATACCTCATCCTTCACCTGCCCTGATGCTGCCACTAATCACTACAACACTACGCTTATCTCTGCTCTAGACACTCTTGCTCCTCTTCGACTCTGTAAGGCCCCACGCCGCCAGCTTCAGCCCTGGCACACCCTCCAGACTCGCTACCTGCAAAGATGCTCCAGCACCGCAGAGCGTGCCTGGAGGAAATCCCGCTCTGAAGCTGATTTTGTTCACTTCAAGTTTATTCTCCGGTCATACACCTCTGCCCTCCACTTGGCCAAACAATCCTTCTTCATCTCTTATATCTACGCTGTCCTCCAACCCTAAACGGCTCTGGTCCACCTTCAACACCCTCCTCTACCCACCTGCACCTCCCCCCACAGCTGCCTTCAGCGCTCAAGACCTGGCAGACTACTTCCTCAGTAAAACTCTAACTATCAGAAGCAACATCCCAACACAAGATAGTTATCTGCCACCTCCACTCCCACAGGTCCCCTCTGCCACCCTCTGCCGCTTCCTCCCAGCCACTGAGGAGGAAGTCAATTCCTTATTGTCCTCCTCACATCTCACCACGTGCCTGCTCGACCCCATTCCCTCACATCTAATTCCTCCCCTCTCCTCCTCCCTCACCCCTGCTCTCACACACATCTTCAACCTATCTCTCTCCACTGGCTCCTTTCCATCCGCCTTCAAACACGCGCTAGTTACCCCTTTACTAAAGAAACCATCCCTAGATCCCAACTCTCCATCTAACTACCGCCCTGTATCCCTGCTTCCCTTCACATCAAAGCTCTTAGAAAAACTAGTCTTCAACCGCCTCTCCCTCTTCCTGTCCTCCAATTCCCTACTTGACCCCCTGCAATCTGGCTTCCGTCCCCTACACTCAACTGAAACTGCCCTCACCAAAGTCACCAACGACCTCCTAACTGCTAAAAAACACGGCCACTATTCTATTCTCATCCTGCTTGACCTCTCGGCTGCTTTTGACACTGTTGACCACCCCCTCCTTCTACAGACCCTCAACTCTCTGGGTCTCGGTGACACTGCACTTGCTTGGGTTGACTCCTATTTATCCAACAGGTCCTTCTGTGTGTCCTTTGCTGGTAACTCCTCCTCCTCATTGCCTCTATCTGTTGGTGTACCTCAAGGCTCTGTCCTTGGTCCTCTGCTCTTTTCCATCTACACCTCCTCCCTGGGCAAAATCATCAACAGCTTTGGCTTTAATTACCACCTCTACGCTGATGACACTCAGATCTACCTCTCTACCCCTGATCTCTCTCCCCCTGTCCTTTCAAAAGTCAGTGACTGTTTATCTGGCATCTCCTCCTGGATGGCCTCCCACCACCTAAAGATCAACATGTCAAAGACTGAACTCCTACTTATTCCTCCCTCCAATGCCTCCCCACCTCCTGACTTCTCTATCACGGTGGAGGGTATCACCATCTCCCCATCAAACCAAGTTCGCTGTCTTGGAGTTACACTTGACTCTGCTCTTTCCTTCATCCCCCATATCAAGTCTCTTTCCTCCTCCTGCCGATACAACTGCGTAATATTTCCAGAATTCGGCCATTTCTTACCGCTGTCACCACAAAACAACTCATACACGCCCTGGTAATCTCCCGACTCGACTATTGCAATAATCTCTTATCTGGCCTCCCTCTGTCCCACCTCTCCCCCCTACAATCCATCCTGAACACCTCCGCCAGGCTAATTCACCTCACCCGCCGCTCTGTCTCTGCCGCTCCCCTCTGCGAGTCCCTTCACTGGCTCCCCATCCACTGCAGAATTAAGTTCAAAATCCTTATCCTTACCTACAAAACCCTCACTAACTCAGCTCCCCACTACCTGTCCTCACTAATCACCAAATACACCCCAGCCTGCTCCCTAAGGTCAAACAGTGACCTGCGCCTAGCTTCTCCCCACATCACCTCTTCCCATGATAGACTGCAGGATTTCTCACGCGCAGCCCCCACTCTTTGGAACGCTCTCCCTCGTACTG
Organism: Leptobrachium leishanense; assembly: GCA_009667805.1. Taxonomy (NCBI): domain Eukaryota; kingdom Metazoa; phylum Chordata; class Amphibia; order Anura; family Megophryidae; genus Leptobrachium; species Leptobrachium leishanense. The sequence continues at coordinate 203,616,797 of CM019064.1, forward strand.
TCAGACTTTCCCCTAACTTCTCTTCCTTCAAACGCTCCCTTAAAACGTTCCTATTTAGGGAAGCCTACCACCCAACTCACTGACGCAACCATCAATCACTCACACCTTACAGTCCTCTCCTCCTGTTTCCAACCCCAACCCTCCTAGATTGTGAGTTCCTACGGGAATAGGGCCCTCATCTCCTCCTGTACTGTTTGTCAAATGTTGTTCAATGTATTGTAACCCTGTCTATACTGTGCTTATTGTACAGCGCTGCGGAATATGCTGGCGCTTTATAAATAAAGAATAATAATAATAATAATAAATTCAATACTGAGCCCTGATTGGTCAAAGTCCTGCACCTGACCTGGACTTTTCCAATCAGGGCTCAATATTGAATTAGAGCCCTGAATGGGCAAAGTCCAGGTCAGGTGCAGGACTTTGACCAATCAGGGCTCAGTCAGCAAGAAGATGAGGCTTGGGGCAGAGGAACCGCGGCCGGTCGGACGGAGGAGCAGACGAGACAGCCCGGAGGAACAGGCACAGGGGCCAGGGGGTTGCAGCTACAGGTCTCCTAAACGTACCGGCAGCTGCTGGTACATTTAAGAGAACTGTGAACGCATTTTTCAGGCATTTTTTATTATGGAATGTCCACGGTCAAACAGACTGTGAACATCCCATAATGTTTAGTGTTCGCCGAACACTCGAACGACTGATGTTCGATTCGAACTCACGTTCGAATCGAACTGGCAGCCCATCCCTAGTAGTAAGTTTCTGAAGGTACTCTTTGCGGGGCAACTGCATACACTACATCTACATACACTAAATCTCCGTATTCAATAGCCGTCTTAAGCATTTGTTGTACAATTTGCTTATTTACCGCGGGGCTCAGGCTGGATTTGTTTCTGTACAGGGCACCTAGTTTGGGGTAAAGTTTAGATGAGAGTTTTCAATGTGGGGGCCAAAAGATAGATTTGGGTCTAACCACATACCTAGATATTCGAGAGAAGTGACTGTGGTCAGCGTACCATTTAATTTGGTCCTAACACATAGATGGGGAGTTTGCAATTTATGTAGTTTAAGTGCTGTTCCAAAGAGCATTGTAAAAGTTTTGCCAGTATTTAAAAAAAAGCTTGTTATCTGCGATCCACTGTTCTACCTTTTGTGAATTGTTCTTGCAGCACTGCCTCCAGCTGCAGGAGATTTGGTTTGCTGGTATAGATTATGGTGTCATCTGCGTACATGTGTACAGTTGAGGCTTTGCAGACATCGGGCAGATCATTTATGAATATCGTGAAAAGCAGGGGGCTGCGTATCGAGCCTTTGGGTACTCCACATGTGACTGGGAGGGAGGAGCTGCCAGAAATGGACACATATTGTGATCGGTCGGATACGTACGATTGAAACCAGGTTAGCGTGCGATCGCCAAAACTGGAGTTTTTAAGTTTTTGTAATAGGATGCCATGGTCTACTGTATCAAAGGCCTTGGCAAAATCAAGGAAGATGGCTCTAGTTAGGTTTCCTTGTTCCATGCTGGCTTGAATATCATGGCAGACTTTTAAAAGGGCGGTTGTAGTTGAGTGATTTGGACAAAAGCCGGATTGATCTAGGGTTAAATAGTTTGAACATTGATAATAATCAGGTAATTGCATGTACACACATTTTTCCAAAATTTTTGACATTACCGGGAGCAATGATATCGAATTGTAGTTGTATACCAAAGTATTGTCACCACTTTTGTGGACCGGTGCCACCCTCGCAGTCTTCCAGAGTTTGGGTATGTATCCAGTCGCCAGTGATTCATTGATTTGGGTTGCGACAGGTTTTGCAATTGCTGGCGCACTGATTTTCAGCAGCATTGCTGGGATTTGATCAGGTCCAGACTGGTATTTAATTTTTTGATTACGGAGAAGTTTATTAACGACACTGACAGGCACTGGTCTAAAGTTGAATTTCTCTGTGATACAGGGTCTTTGCACAGTTGGTGGGGCCTGACCTGCGTTTGGCCTTTCTGAATGCGTGTCATTTGCTAGCTTAGCAATCAGAGTGGTTGCGCATCCAACAAAATAATTCTTAAAGGCATTTGCTACATCTAGGGGGTGTTGCAGGGTTTGGTTGTTTATTTTGACAGCAGTCAGTTGGGAGTGGATGGGGGGTGATTGTATGTTGCTTATGCTTTTCCAAAAATTTCTAGGGTTTGATATGTTATTTTTAGATTTTCATTGAATTATTGGGCTTTAGCCATTTTATCTTACTGTGATTGTTCGCTGTGGTAATATCAGGCTAGGACATGGTGAAACAAAGAAACAGGGCGCAGCAATAATGAAAAGGGTCTGCAATGTAATGGAAATTTTTAATTTGATTAATAGATTTAGAAAAGGTAATCACTATATATAATCACTATATGTATATATATACACACACACATCAACTTACCCAAATTTCCACAAAGCCAGCTGAGAAGCTTCACGATACTTGGTTTACAACAGCGCCAACAATAATAGTAATAACAACCATAATAACTTCAACTTTTCATGGACTTAAACTATTTTACACACACCTTGAATATATGGAGGAGCCCTTAAAAAGACACCTGCACACCCTGAATATATGGAGGATCCCTTAAAAAGACACCTGCACACCCTGAATATATGGAGGATCCCTTAAAAAGACACTTGCTCACCCTGAATATATGGAGGAGCCCTTAAAAAGACACCTACACATACTGAATATATGGAGGAGCCCCTAAAAATATACCTGTGCACAATGAATATATGGAGGAGCCCCTGCAATGACCCCCACACACCCTGAATATATGGAGGAGCCTCTAAAAAGACACCCACACACACTGAAAATATGGATGAGCCCCTAAAAAGACACCTACACACGCTGAATACCTGCAGGGCCCCCTAAAAAGACACCCACAAGCCATGAATATGTGGAGGTGGCCCTCCATATATTCAATTTCAAATTTTGGATTAAATAAATAAACCTATACAAAAAAATGTATGTTTTGAGTGATCCTGTGTACTACTCACCTCTGACTTATATTAAGTCCAGTGAGAAGAGGTAGCTGGCGCCCAGTCTCTTCATTCTTCTACCCCTCCCAGTGCAGTCTGTTCCACGTGCAGTGAGTAGACTGTGTGGGGGGGGGAGGAGACTGACACCCATGTGATTAGGCTGCCTGCTGCCATTGGCTGCCTAAACAGACACAGCTGAAGCCAGAATCTATTGGATGCCGGCTTCAGCTGTTCTCAGTTCTCAAATCAAAAGAAGGAGCAGAATCTGTTGCCTTTCTTGAGTTAGCGAGGTGGCATAGCTAGTTTTATATGTAAAAGCATTTATTGCCTCTGTCGTACAACAGAGAAAAAAAAATATTTTGCATTTACTTTTTTTCATATTTTTATTTTTAACCTCTCTGGCGGTGTTTCCGAGTGTGTCTCGGGGTTAAATTTCACCGCTGAGAGCGGTAACCCCGAGACACATTCGGGCTGTATACATCACCTCTCCGTGTGCACCCTCGCTGATCTTTGCAGTCTCCTCCGGCGATCGCGGCTTTTTACTTCCTGGATTCCTTCTCACGAGGAAGGAACCAGGAAGTAATGAGATCGCCGGAGGAGGCAGCTGGGGACATCGAGGGAGCGCATGGAGAGGTGATGTATCCAGCGGCATCCCGAGTGTTGCTTGTGGTTACCACTTCCAACATAGGAATTTAACCACGAGCCACACTCGGGATGCCACTTGGGGGGAAAAACCCCCAAAACTGACCACTTTCAGCAAAGAATTTGCTGAATAAATAGACTGCCAGGGAGGTTAAACATTACATGGTCATGTTTGGTATCATTGTTAAGACCAGACTCTGACCTTTCCAATGACACCTCATTTGAACTTGTGTGGTGTACAATTTAGAGATGGAGTATTCCAAAGTCCCCCTGTCTCCCCTCACTGCAGTGCCATGGTCTAGGTTGTCTATGAAACAATGCATTGCATCATCAGATCCACACTTGCTGGCATTGTGGGAAATAAGAAGGCAAGTTAGCGCAGCATCACTGTTCACTTTATAATTGTAAACTGAATAAGAGAAAAATATTATTTTATTTGTTATTTTATTTTTACATATGTCTAGCCTGGTCATATTTGGTATCACTGGAAAGGCCATAATCTGGTCTGAAACAGTGATCTAAACGATTGAAAATTGTAATAAAATATATATATATTTTTTTACAGAGCAAGGCGCTCCCTTGTGGCAGGCGCCTGTGGGCACAAGTCTACTCTGCCTAGTTATAAATCCGGCCCTGCCTGAACCTTGATAGACCTTCTAAATAGTCCATTACGGCCTTTGCACGACCCGCACTCAAGCTGACACACTGGGTTTGTACAGGATCTCGTATCTGTATAGCTCGATGCTGGAAGATCCCCCTTCCAATTCTGGTTCAATTTAAAGCAAAGATCTGGTATGTTTACAAAATGGAATACCTGGTGACCCTACTCCATGACACAATTGCCCCAGTGCCATAGAATCCGGGAATCCTGGCTACCATCCCAAACAGCTCCCCAATGGCCACCTAATGATCTGGCTCCAATGCCTGCTCCATTTTCTATTTTTCTATTTTACTCTCACAGAGACCATGTATAAAATTATTTGTTTTTTATTAATTGGCAAGATTACTTAACATATGCTGTACAGATGTGCACAGCTCACTATTACTGACTACTATACGTTACGTAGTGCTGTTTTCTTTAGTTCGCTACTGTCAGCTTTTCAAAATAACTTTATTTTGCATGTGCACTTGTTTCTCTTGAAAAACTGTGTAGTATATCGGCATTATATGTAATATATGTGCAAAATTCTAATAATAAATAGAATGTTTAAAAAAAATGGGCAGAGGCTGTTAGCAGGATTTGGCCAATTATTTAAAGGCAACAAAAGGGAACTCTATTTTTAGTAGAGTAGCCCTTTAATTCAAACTACTGCATATGACTAATAGATGAATTTTTAACATTTCTAGCTAATTCTAGAACCATCCAACTGGAATCTTACAAGTAACTCTTAACAATAAAAAAAAGCTGACAGTATCGAGGTGTCACCAGGGAATGTTCAACCAACTAAAAGCACAGGGACATATATTCTCTTTTTTTTTAAACAATTTTATTTGCAACTATTAGTTTTATTTTCAATTGATTTGATTGGCTGAAATTGACTATACATCTTTTGACCTGTAACCTATAGTGTTTTAAAACAACAAAATGTCCATTAGAAGGGTGAGTAAAGACATATGCATCAAACTGTAGCCACTTCAAAAATGACGCACAATGTATTATTTTCCCTTTTTTGGATTTCAACAACATCAACAAAGGTTAGTTCACTATTGAAGACTTTCTTCTGACAAACATTATGAAGATGCATCTAGTATGAATGCGAACTTCATTTCTAATCCATTAAAGAAAATTAGTTTCCACAGACAAATACGAATAGACTGCGTGAATTGTAATGCAATGAAACGTTTCAACACAATTAGGTAAATTGATTTTCCAAGGTCTTTCCTTTAATTATATCACAATACAAACTGAAAGGCCATATTTAATGATAGAAAAAACCTTTCTCTCTGTGTCTTCAGTATAAAGTCATTATTGCAAACAGATTAGCAACTTTTGCATAGTGCTGTCTAGTAGTAATGATTGAAATATAAAGTGCAAGTGCAATAGTTTGATTTTTTTTAATTATGTTTGATAATGATAACCATTATTACTTGGCTGGTGGATAAACCACCTTCAATATTATATTTTGTAATCCTTGTAATTTTATATTTGCAAAAGTACAGAATAATTGGTTGCTAAATCTTTATGATATACAAGAACCTGTGGTTAGATTTCACCAATATACAGTATCTGTGTCTTGAAAAAATAGAATTAACCCCTTAATTCCAGGCTGATAGTCACCAGAGGCAGGGTTTTAACTCCATCAGGGCGTACTAATACGCACCGCTGCCAGGTGTTGAGGCTGGCCTCTCCTTTGGTCCACCCATGCAGCTGACACGCGCAGTGCGTCATTGGCTGCAGGGGTTTGGCCGCTGCTGGGGGGTGCCGAGGTGGCACATAGAAGGCAACGGGCCATACTAGTACACAAGGACAGCATGGTACGGCTTGCGGCGGGAAAGGTTAAACGAACTACAAATCGAGTTCTACCTTTTTTCCATAAATAGATTAAGAATACAAGGCACTAATACTAGCATTTATTAGTACATTCAGTTTCTTGTATGTCTGCCTACATCTCCTTGTTGCCTAAATCCATTTTTCTGTACATCACAAATTTTCGGTATTTCACAACCCTTATTTTATTTCTGTTTCACTAAAATCAATTGTTCCCTTTCAAGAAAATCATCATAAGGAATATGCGTTTGTAGGAAAAAATGATTTCTCTACCATTTTGTTTTAATAATCTAATCAAAAACGCAGGATAATATACTATTACAAGGAAAAAAACAGAATATGCATTCCAAAACCAGACGAGCTGACAGGGTGAAATAAGTAGTCTCAGGCAAACACAATGTGACCAACTAAAAGACTGTGAATGTAAGGGTCGAGTTGGCTAGAACCTTTCATTTTCTATCTGACCCTAATCTCTGTTTATAATTTACTTTAGCCAGATTATGAAAGCACAAGCTAGTGTTTTAGGATAACACAATAGATAATATAAATAGATGCACAGAACAAATGGCTCAGCAAATCAGAGAAGAGCCCACAGGACTCATTTGCTTCATTCCCTGTATGCTGCAAAAAACTGCTGCAAATGAAGTCCACAATTTCTAACCTTTATTCATCTGATTAGCACATGCACACCCACCTAAAAGTTAACTGTTAATTTGACTTAATTTGAAGTACAATTTTGTCAATGAATAACACTCTACCTTTTTAGCAGCAGGGATGCATAGCCAGGCTTATGATGGAATAGCTGTGCTTAAATTTGCTTGTCAGTGGTGTAATAGAAGATCTCACTTAGGCAGCATCACTTTAGAAAGTACACCCTCGTGACCCTTTGTCACAGTGGAGGCAGAGAAGTAGAAAAAGATTAAAGGGTTTACATGGGGAAGATATACTAGAAGCTAGGTACAAATCAAAATGTTTTTTTTGTGGATTATAGTTAAAGTGAATAGTTCAGGTCTAGATTAAGACTGGCATTCGGGAATCTGGGGAACCTGTGCCAAATTATTGGAGAATCCAATCCAGGAGGTTACGGGTACAGACATTCATATGAACATTTAGCCATGCTACATACACACGTATACAGAAACACATACACTAAAGCAAGACATACACACAACACATGCACGGATTCATGAAGACACACGTCTGATCAGAGAAACACATGTAAAGCAAAACAAAGAAATTTATATAATTCTACATAAACATAAGGACAAATGTGCACAGAGAAAACTTATTTGTAAACAGAGGCTTACATATAGACAAACTAAAAATGGAACAAGAAGACACATTCTGACAAACCTACATATACGGAACATTTGCCTATAGACATAGTTACATAGTTGCTTAGGCTGAAAAAAAAACACACGTCCATCGAGTTCAGCCCTTCCCACATCACTTACTGCTGTTGATCCCGCACCTGTAAACATGTAACATAGTGAATATCTTTCCTACATAGTTATTTTCTGTGTTAATCGGTACATTTGTGTTATTGTTGTTTTAATATCTTGCATTTTATTACTTTGTATTTCTGTAACAACTATAACAATTCAATGTTCTTGAACCCAGGACACACTTGAAAACGAGAGAAATCTCAATGTATCCTTCCTGGTAAAATGACATCTATAACATAAAACGATAAAGGCTGGCGTGTCCGTCGCCAAAACCCTTCTACGCATGCGCGCGCAACCAGCGGTGGTTGGCTTGTGCGTGCATCCAACGGGCCGCGGCACGCACACAGCCGACGTGCGCGAAGGACAAAACAAATCTGATCCATTGGAGAGGCGCACAGCACAGCGCCTCTCCAATGGATCGGATTTGTTTTCTGCATCTCCTCGGCGCCCGGCCTCCATCTCCTCGGCGCCCGTCCTGCCATATTACCAGTCTGCCATGCCTGCCATGCACAATACCAGTCTGCCATGCAAAATACCAGTCTGCCATGCAAAATACCAGTTCCCAGCCATATTACCAGTCTACCATGCACAATACCAGTCTGCCATGCACAATACCAGTCTGCCATGCAAAATACCAGTTCCCAGCCATATTACCAGTCTGCCATGCACAATACCAGTCTGCCATGCACATTACCAGTGTGCCATGCATATTACCTGTTCCCAGCCATATTACCAGTCTGCTATGCATATTACCAGTCTGCCATGCAAAATACCAGTCTGCCATGCACAATACCAGTCTGCCATGCATATTACCAGTCTGCCATGCAAAATACCAGTCTGCCATGCACAATACCAGTCTGCCATGCATATTACCAGTTCCCAGCCATATTACCAGTCTGCCATGCACAATACCAGTCTGCCATGCATATTACCAGTTCCCAGCCATATTACCAGTCTGCCATGCACAATACGAGTCTGCCATGCATATTACCAGTCTGCCATGCACAATACCAGTTCCCAGCCATATTACCAGTCTGCCATGCACAATACCAGTCTGCCATGCATATTACCAGTCTGCCATGCATATTACCAGTCTGCCATGCACAATACCAGTTCCCAGCCATATTACCAGTCTGCCATGCACAATACCAGTCTGCCAGCCATATTACCAGTCTGCCATGCACAATACCAGTCTGCCATGCATATTATTTATTTATTTATTTATTTATTTATAAAGGATTTTACCAGGAAGGATACATTGAGATTTCTCTCGTTTTCAAGCATGTCCTGGGTTCAAGAACATTGAAGTGTTACAGTTACAGAAATACAAAGTAATACAATGCAAGATATTAAAAAAAAACACAAATATACAGATTAACAGAAAAAATATGTAGGAAATATAGTCATTTTACCAGTCTGCCATGCACAATACCAGTCTGCTATGCATATTACCAGTCTGCCATGCACAATACCAGTCTGCCATGCATATTACCAGTCTGCCATTCACAATACGAGTCTGCCATGCATATTACCAGTCTGCCATGCACAATACCAGTTCCCAGCCATATTACCAGTCTGCCATGCACAATACCAGTCTGCCATGCATATTACCAGTCTGCCATGCATATTACCAGTCTGCCATGCACAATACCAGTTCCCAGCCATATTACCAGTCTGCCATGCACAATACCAGTCTGCCAGCCATATTACCAGTCTGCCATGCACAATACGAGTCTGCCATGCATATTACCAGTCTGCCATGCACAATACCAGTTCCCAGCCATATTACCAGTCTGCCATGCACAATACCAGTCTGCCATGCATATTACCAGTCTGCCATGCATATTACCAGTCTGCCATGCACAATACCAGTTCCCAGCCATATTACCAGTCTGCCATGCACAATACCAGTCTGCCAGCCATATTACCAGTCTGCCATGCACAATACCAGTCTGCCATGCATATTACCAGTCTGCCATGCACAATACCAGTCTGCCATGCATATTACCAGTCTGCCATGCACAATACCAGTCTGCCATGCACAATACCAGTCTGCCATGCACAATACCAGTTCCCAGCCATATTACCAGTCTGCGATGCACAAAACCAGTCTGCCAGCCATATTACCAGTCCGGCAGCCATATTACCAGTCTGGCAGCCATATTACCAGTCTGCCATGCACAATACCAGTCTGCCATGCATATTACCAGTCTGCCATGCATATTACCAGTCTGCCATGCACAATACCAGTTCCCAGCCATATTACCAGTCTGCCATGCATATTACCGGTCTGCCATGCACAATACCAGTCTGCCAGCCATATTACCAGTCTGCCATGCACAATACCAGTCTGCCATGCACATTACCAGTCTGCCATGCACAATACCAGTTCCCAGCCATATTACCAGTCTGCCATGCACAATACCAGTCTGCCAGCCACATTACCAGTTCGCCAGCCATATTACCAGTTCGCCAGCCATATTACCAGTCTGCCATGCACAATGCCAGTCTGCCAGCCATAATGCCAGTCTGCCATTCATAATACCAGTGTCTCATAATACCAGTGTGCCTAAATACCAGCCTGCCATGCCATGCATACCACGTGCCATTAAATATACGCATAATGTATATGCTACAAAAAAAATGCCCGCCCAAGCCCAACACAATCTAAGGGGCCCCATGAGCTTACAATCTAAGAGGCCCCATGAGCTTACAATCTAAGGGGCCACATGAGTTTACAATCTAAGGGGCCACATGAGCTTACAATCGAAGGGGTCCCACGAGTTTACAATCTGAGGTGTCCCACGAGTTTACAATCTGAGGGTCCGGTTCCCGTGAGTTTACAATCTAAGAGGGAAGAGGAACCTACTCTAATATATAAATTCCTTTGTAATGCGCTGTCAGCTGTGCGCGCACCCATCACAGCTGCTCAGTCGGCCCTCCTGTTGTGGATGGGATGGCGATGGACGCGTTACAAATGTATTTATATAGAGAGATACTCTTGGATAGGACATTGAAAAAAAACTATGTGGACTTGAATTCTGACCTGGCGACAACAACAATAGACTGCCCTCTGGGCAGGCTTTCCACCGAGTCTATACTATAAAACAGTAAGACGGCGGCGTGTCCGTCACCACGCCGCCGTCTTCAAATGCGTGCGCAACCAGCGTACTGCTGGGTGCGCGCGCATCCAACCGCCGCGCCACGATAAAATATTGCCGGCGGCCGCGTTACTATTCTCCTTTGAGCGGCCGCCAGCATAAACTCTGCCGCTCGCGCGCCTGGGTGGGATCTTTAAACCAGCCAGCCGCGATCTCGCGATATCTCGAAGGCGGTAAAGCAGCTGCTGGGGCAATATATCCAGGTGAGCTGGGGCAATATATTCAAGTGAGCTGGGGCAATATATTTATGTGTGAGCTGGGGAAAAATATCTATGTATGAGCTGGGGCAATATATCCAGGTGAGCTGGGGCAATATATGCATGTGTGAACTGGGGAAAAATATCTATGTGTGAGCTGGGGCAATATATCCAGGTGAGCTGGGGCAATATATCCAGGTGAGCTGGGGCAAATATATGCATGTGAGCTGGGGCAATATATCCAGGTGAGCTGGGGCAATATATCCAGGTAAACTGTAGCAATTTATCCAAGTGAGCTGGGGCAATATATCCAGGTGAGCTGGCCTGGGGCAATATATCCAGATGAGCTGGGGCAATATAGCCAGGTGAGCTGGCCTGGGGCAATATATCCAGGTGAGCTGGGGCAATATATCCATGTGAGCGGGCCTTGGGCAATATATTCATGTGAGCTGGCCTGGGGCAATATATTCATTTGAGCTGGCCTGGGGCAATATATTCATGTGAGCTGGGGCAATATATCCATGTGAGCTGGGGCAATATATCCATGTGAGCTGGGGTAATATATCCATGTGTGAGCTGGGGCAATATATCCATGTAAGCTGGCCTGGGGCAATATATTCATGTGAGCTGGCCTGGGGCAATAAATCCATGTGAGCTGGGGCAATATATCCATGTGGGAGCTGGGGCAATATATCCATGTGTGAGCTGGGGGTAATATATCCATGTGAGCTGGGGACAATATATCCATGTGAGCTGGGGCAATATATCCATGTGAGCTGGGGTAATATATCCATGTGAGCTGGGGGCAAATATATCCTGCTCTAATATATAAATGCCTTTGTAATGCGCTGTCAGCTGCGAGTGCACCCATCACAGCTGCTCACTTGGCCCTCCTGTTGCAGATGGGATGGCGTCAGACGCGTTACAAACACATTTATATATGGAGATACTCTTTTTTTTTGAGAAAGGATTTTACCAGGAAGGATACATTGAGATTTCGCTCATTTTCAAGTATGTCCTGGGTGGCGTGTAAGTACCGTTAGGTGTCTTGCCCAAGGACACTTACTGGAGAGGTGCTCTTGCTGGGATCGAACCCATGTCTCCGCAGGCTCTCTCCAAGCAGAGCAGTGATGTTACCTCTACTCCACCCAGCCGGTACTCTTGGATAGGACATCGGAAAAACAAATATGTGGACATGAATTCTGAGCTGGCACCAACACAAGACTGCCCTCCGGGCAGGCTTAAGAACTAGTTATAAATAAATAACTAAATAAAAATCCAAAAGAACGCAAAAACCCCAAGCCGCTATGACCTTGTTAACACTAGCGCTAGTGCTCACATAAATGAGCATTAGCGCTAGCTTAAAAGAGATGATAGCGCTACGCCTCAATTACCTTCGAAACGATAACAGGTTAAAAAAAAATTAGAAAACCGGTATTTGCGTTTTTTAGCGCAAGCTTATTGTACTTTGCGCTCCCTATGCTTAACATGGGGAGCGCAAAGTGTAAGCAGAGAGTAGCGTTAGGATCACAAGGTCCTAATGCTTATTACAGAGAGCTGTCGCTAGCTGAAAAAGTTTACGTCAGCTCAGAGCTGGTGCTAACTGATCCACTGCTGCAGAATCAGTAAGCAGCAGCTGAAAAAACCCCCAAAAATCAAACACTCACCTCTCATTTTTCCCCCAATGTCCCTGTTTTAGCAAGGCCCAGGTGATAGGGCCCCCAGTCTGAAGCGCCCATCAATTTGCTACACAAAAATTCCTTCTTGACCCCAGAATCGCAAACAGATTTCTCCTTGGATCAAGCAGCTTTTACACACAATTTAAATATTATAACCCTTAACATTATGTTTTTTTCAGGAAGTCATCTAGCCATTGTTTAAAAGTCTGTACAGACTCTGACTCAACCACTTCAACAGGCAGAGAATTCCACAGCTTTATTCTCACTGTAAAATAACCCTTACTATGCTTTAGGCTGAATTTCATTTCATCCAGTCTAAATGGGTCACTTTGTGAATATTATCCCTTAGTAACCCTTCAAATAACTTCCCAGCCACAGATGTTAAGCTCACCGGTCTATAATTCTCAGGCAGCCATTTTGACCCTTTTTTGAATATTGGGCCACATCAGCTTTTCTCCAATCCTCTGGTACAATTCCTGAAAGAAAAGAATCTTGAAAGATTAAAAACAGAGGTTTATATATTTCAACACATACCTCCCTCACTACCCGCGGGTGAATGCCATCCGGCCCCGGAGGTTTGTTCACATTCACTTTGTTTAGTTGCTGCAACACCTTTCCTTGAGTCAATCAATCACATTTTATTTGTAAGATTTTGTCAATGATTTGCATGTGTCCTGTTATAGGTTATGTTTCTCTTTGGTAAATACTGAATTTCTGCCTTATCTTGATCCTTAGTTAATAACACCCATGACTCAGATTTCATTGAACCTACACTTTCACTCTTGGGTTTCTTAGAATGTATGTACTTGTACTTTCAGGGTTGGTCTTTTTCATTTTCGAGTTTAGCCCATCTAATCGCTTTTTGTACATGCTTTAATTGCTGCCTTATATACTTTATAGGAAGCCACAAATTTATCAGATTTAGAAGCTTTAAATGCCTTCGTTTTATTTTTCATTTTCATGCTGATCTTCCTACTGAGCCACATTGGTTCCAGTCTATTTTTTTTATATTTATTACCCTTTGGAATATATTGGGACTTTTACTTTTCTAGTGTTAGTTTGAAGATATTCCACTTATCTTTTATGTTTTTCCCATGAAAGAGTTTTTGCCAGTCAATGAGAATGAGAGCTTCCCTTATTTTAGTGAAGGGGACCTTTTTAAAATGATCTGTTTTAGCATGCCCCTATGACTGTGCTTTTTTGAGTTTATTTCAAAAGACACCATATTATGGTCACTGTTTCCCAACTGCTCCCTTACTTATATATTTGAGAAAAGATCCACGTTTGTTATAACCAGATCCAGACAGTTATCCTTTCTAGTTGTGCTTCTACAAGACATGGCTATAAACCAGACATGCTTAAAACTGATCTATGTAGGACATGTATAAAATCAACAAACAGTCGCAATTGTACACAGAGGTAGTGCAGATTTTTATATTGAGGCTTGCATTTTCAATACAGATAGGTACCACTGACACACTCATGTACAGATGCACACATGGGAATACATATACATGAGCAGACAATACACATGATCCTAATTTGTATCTTTTACTCCCAAAATATCCCCTCAATGAAGCTTCTCATTTCTGCACTCATAAATGTTTTTCCAGTGATCATCCAGGGACCTTAAATGTTGTGTATTATTATTTAGGTTACTATGTGAAGAATCCATTGGCATTTGCAGCACATTTCGTTAAGTTAATAATCCAAGGGAAGGGTTCCCCACCAATAGTTTAGTAAGAGGCTCCAAGGATTCTGATGGCAGCCCTATGTGTAAAAATAACTTTCTACAAACATAATGAATCAATAATAGAAGATAATGTATAAAGCAGGAATGGATAACTAATTGGATACAAACTCTCTGTTGCAAAATAGAATTAATGGAAATGTCAGGGATGCATAATGGAATGTCAGATACAAATGGGAAGAGCAAAAACCTGCAATAAAAAACCAAACAGGGAAGCAATAGATCCACCAGTAATTTGGCTCTATCAGAAAAGACAATAATCCTATAGAGTCCTCATTGCACTAGTCATCTAAAACAAAGCAGCCAAGTGTCAAGGAATTTCATTCAGCAGTTTATGTTCTCAAGATGAACATTACAATGACTACTTTTTACACATAATTATTCACACTTTTAATGTAGTAACTCTACATAAAATTTTTCTTTATAACGTTATGAAAAGTATAATTCTACAAACTGAATGCAATTATATTAAATTACAAATCATTTTATCTGGCATTTTCTGTATTGCATTAGATTGAGATTGTAGAACAACATTTGGTCCCCATTCTCAATTATGGATAATGGAAGCAGGGGAGGAATACATAAATAAATGTACAAATAATGGATAAGTAGTTTTAAGCCGTGTCCTCCTTTTATATAATAGTATAATTGCTTTTTCCATATAATATACCCCTGGAGGGGTAGATGAAGGGAAGGGTAACCCTTTCGCTGCTGAGCCATTTCACCCCTGTGTGCTGAGCTCATTTTTACCGGTTTCGCTCATCATGTTTAAACGTGATTTGAAGTCACATTTTATTATATGACCCAGAAAATGATATATCGTTCTTTCCGGCAGACTCGGCAGATTCATAATATATCGTTATTATATGTATACGTCATGTCTTACCTGAATATTATAACTAACAATGCAATAAAATTAGAATTTTCAATCATCTACAGTGTGTAAAGTGTTTTTTTTCCACATTTTATCATTGCAGTTATATTTTCTATGGGATGCGCTTGTTAAAAAAAATTTGAAATGGGGACTCGTTACATTTGTTTGGGGGGAAATTACCAGATTTTTAGCAAACACCCCCATAGAAAAAATCGTTAGTGTAGCCTCATTGTTCACATTATAATTGAAATGGGAACAATATTGCTGCATTAATAAGAAAAAAACTTTTTTTTAATTTTATTTTCATCTTTACATTTAACATGGTCATGTTTGGTATCATTGGAAAGGCCATGCTCTGGCCGTACCAATGATAACAAACATTAACCCCTAGCTACCACGGATTGGAAGATAGGGGCTTCAATGGAAGCCCCTGTTGCCACCATAGGTTGCAGCAAGGGGTTAACTCCCGAACTGGCATCATCATGCTATGCATGATGGGAAGAATCCATCCAGCAGCATCAAACTGAGCAGTGAGGTCTCCCCAAAGTGGCCATTTAGGCCCGTGTCAGACGAACGCAGTGATCACGTCCCTGTTGCTGCACATTTTAACGTCCGTGGTAGCATACAATTATGATCAATAGAGACCACACACGAAGTACGTCCGCACAGAAGTGCGGAAGCACAACGGACGCAGGTTAGGCAAGCATGTAAAAACGCTAGAACAGACGTGCGGAGTGCACCACGTCCACAACGTCCTCATAGCTTTTTGTGTGAGTGATGAACGAGGTCAGACGGACTGCATTTTTGACGTCCAGCATTTTTGACAGACAAAATGGTTTTGCATTTTAATTTAATTTCCCTGCTACACAGTCAAAAATAACGTCAGTGAAAAAAACAGAGTGTGTGGCCACTACCTTGTCGCCAGTCAGAAAGTACGTCCGTTGAGCACGGACGCACATTCTGTACAAAATGCGCTCGTCTGACATTAACCTTAGTGCTGTTAACCCACCTGTTGGAGGCTCTTGCTTTGTTAGAGGAACTATTTGGTTTTTATATGGACATTTTCGGATGCTTGGGTGTACTGTACAAATGGTTGTTGTGTCTTTTCTTGTGTTTCAGGCACTTAGGGACAGTGAATGCTGTACAATAATATGGAATTACGAACATATAATGTCATATATAGAAGATATGTATTCACATATTTTCTTCTTGCATGACTTGGTGGGAACACTGCATGCGATCACTGGTGACTTTTTCGGCAATAAGCACTTGTGCTTTTTTGTACAAATAATTCTAAGCAGAATTACCAAAGTATCTGAATTTAGCTAATAAAAGGGAGATAGTGTAAATAGTATATCAAGTGCTTCTATCATTTTTGGGATGTTATTTATTGTGATGTATTAAACATGGTTGCAACTATTCGGCTTACAATATGCAGCAAACTGCTAAAATTAAAATGCTTCCCTTTCTAGTATAGTGTGCCATGCGTGGTTTGTTCTGTTTGTAGATGGCATTTTGCACGGAATACACTGACTGCTATTTCACACAATACTCTACAGCGGTAAAGGTAATGTAAGTCCTCCCTCTAGTGGTAGTCTAACCAAGCTCTGTATACTCTCTTTATAGATTGCATATCCCCTTCCATTTTATTGATTTTTTTCCTATTGTAAATTAATTTATTTTTACTTGCAATTTTCTTTCCCCACAACTAAATTCAGCATCCTTGTGTTGTGTACTGTCTGGTCCAACAAACAAGGTATATGTTAAACTGCTCTATGGTTCAGTATGCATTTTGATATATCTGTAAAACTGAAAATTCTTAGTAGATTATGTGTGTTTGTTCCTTTGTTCCCTTTTGATGATCAAAATCAATGAGCTCACATGGTGAACATGAAATGAACCAAACAAAAAATGCCCTATATCAGCTCAATTACCGTTTTATAAATGAGTTTCTATTGGACGCTGAAAGATGTGGAAATACTGGGATGTACTGTATTACCTATTATCCTGGCACAGCATTGGCTGTTACCAAGGGAAGACTGAAGCGTCGGGGACCCAGAGTTAGGGATGAGCCGAACACTCCCTGAGTTCGGTTCGGAGCCGAACCCGAACTTTCCAAATGTTCGTATCCGAACCCGAACTCGAACTCAATACAAGTCAATGGGGCTGAAAATTCGTTTTTTAGAGTGCACTCCAAGACGGCATATATACTAGATATTTGCCATAAAAGGTGTATGGGGGTCCGGGTAGTGCCCTGGGGGACAGGAAACAAGGACAAAAAGTTTAAAAAAAAAACGTTTTTAACCCTTTCGCTGCTGAGGCTTTTCCCGCCCCTATGCTGAGGTCATTTTTACCTGTTTTGCGCATCATGTTTAAACGTGTTTTGAAGGCTTATTTTAGTATATGACCCAGACATATTATATATCGTTCTTTCCGTCAGACTCAGTAGATTCATAATATGTCATTATTATATGTATACGTTATGTCATGTCTGTATATTATAACAAAAAATGCAATAAAATATGTATTTTCAATAATTTACAATGTGTAAAGTGTTTTTTTACACATTTTAACATGCGAGCAATTGCGGTTATATTTTGTATGGGGTGCGCTTGTTAAAAAAATTAGAGATGGGGTCTCGTTACATTTTTTTTTGGGGAAAATGACACTATTTTTAACAAACGCACCGCATACAAAAATCGTTAGTGCAGCATCATTGTTCACATTATAATTGAAATGGGAACAATATTGCTGCATTAACAAACCAAAAACAATTTTAAAAAAGTGTTTATTTTTTTTTTTAAATTTTTTTTTTTAATTTTTTTTTATTTTTATTTTTCTTTTTTTTTTTTTTACAAAATTTTTCACTTTCATGTTTGGTATCGTTGGAACGGCCATGCTCTGGCCGATCCAACGATACCAAAATTTAACCCCTAGCTGCCACGGATCGGGAGATAGGGAGTTCATTGGAACTCCCTATCTCCACAGTTGGTGGCAGTTAGGGGTTAAGTCTAGGACTGGCATCATCGTGCTACGCACGATGACGCCAGTCCTCTGGGGGAGTTCCCGGAGGCTTGGCCGACATCCAAGATGTCGGCCAGCTCCGGGAAAGGATCGCGAACCGGCGCTTTTCAGCGCCGATTCGCGATCCAGCTCCCCAGGGGTTAATGCCAGGCATCATTTGGAAGGGCAGGCTGTGCCCTTCCAAATGATGCCTGGGTTAACCCCCTGTGCGCCGCCGATCGGAGGGAGAGAGGTCCGAAGGACCTCCCCCCTCCCTTTCAGGCGCCTCCTCCGCACATGCGGGGGGGCGCCTGAATTAGGTGTCATCGCGCCCCCGCGATGACACCTAATTCTGGCGGCTGCTGGTCCGGATGCCGGGCTGACATCCAGGATGTCAGCCCGCACCGGAGGGGCCAGCGATCGCCGGAACCCGGGCCGCCGAACGCTGACCCCGATGGGAGGACGCGCTCAGCGCGTCCTCCGCATACCAGCGGGACTGCTGAGGACGCGCTGAGCGCGTCCTCAGCAGCGAAGTGGTTAAATGGACAGTGAGTTTTCCATGAAATAAGGGTTAAAAATAAAAACGAAAAATTCCTTCAAATATCGTGCCTAGGAGGTCCCCATAACCTGCCCGTGAAGTGGCGGATTTCTAGGATGTATAGAAATATGTAAAAACCAAAAAATGACATTTCAAATGACAGTAAATGCTTTTCCTTTAATCTATCCATAAACAACTGCTTGGGGCGGCAGTCTGTATGAAAAGAGGAGACATTTTCGGACACGCAGAAAAAGTTTACTGATTTTTTTGGCGGTGAAAAGCAGGAGAATGACTGGAGAATGGAAAATTCTAGACCAAATAGCCGATTTGGAAAGTGAGATAAATGGGAGAATTTTTCTGGTTTGGCTATTTTGACCTAGAATTTTCTCTTCAGTCATTCTCCTGAGCTTCACCTTTCTCTGAATAACCCTGTCAGGGTTATTCAGAGAGCGGTGAAGAGCAGGAGAATGACTGGAGAATGGAAAATTCTAGGTCAAAATAGCCAAACCAGAAAAATTCTCCCATTTAGGCTAGGGTCAGACTAGCGAATTTTTAACGTGCGTTTAGGCGCACTTAATCACAGCCGCACTAGCAGCAAATGATGTGCAATGACTGCCAATATACGAAGTACGGTTGCACAAAAGTCCAGCTGCGCAACGCAAGTGGAAAATGAATGTATTTTTTCGAGAACGCAGAACTGCTAGTACGGACGTACAGAGTGCGCTGCGTCCACTAGCGGCGTGTGTGCGTGATTTAGAGACGTCAGACCCTGCTCATGTCCGGCCAACATAACGTCCAGACACCCAAAGTTTCCTGGTTTGGATCCGTAAAAAATCACGCACAAAAATGCACATCGTATGACTGTTTTCGCTCATTTCATGAAAAAATACGGGAATGCGTTCGGATGCACTTTTTGACTGTCGCTGAGAAAAATGCGTTAGTCTGACCCTAGCCTTATCTCACTTTCCAAATCGGCTATTTGGTCCAGATTGTTCTCTTTTCCTGCCATTCTCCTGGTTTTCACCTTTCTCTGAACAACCCTGAGAGAGAGGTGAAAGCCAGGAGAACTGGCAGGAGAAGAGAACAATCTAGACCAAATAGCCAATTTGGAAAGGGAGTTAAATGGGAGAATTTTTCTGGTTTGGCTACTTTGACCTAGAATTTTCACTTCTCCAGTTATTCTCCTGCTTTTCACCGCTCTGAATAACCCTGTGAATGTTTAATCCCGAGGTGAAAAATAACATTGCTTTAGATGTTATTTTGAATTTTTTTCAAACACCAGTTAAATGCAGCATATTAGGAAGTTTTAGGAGGGAAATTAATTCTCAAATCTCAATCAAAAGCAGACACCACCCCACCCCCTCAGTACCTCAGTATAGTGTGCAATGTATCAAATTGATTACCAGACTAAAAACACCTGGTGTTATGCCCGTTTGTGAACAGAGGTCATTTAGAGTTGAGAATCTTTCCACGTATACATTAGTTTTTAATTCAATATCTAATAAACCGTTGCTTATAATATTCTGCAGTAAAGAGTCTCTTTATTTCTAGATTTTTTTAGTATTTTTTTAAGCATTTTCTATACTTTTTTCCAAATTTCTTTTTTTTTTTCGAACTCCAACCGAACACACCCAAAAAGTTCGAAGTTTGCGAACTTTCGAACTGCCAAAGTTCGGGCCGAACTCCGAACCGTCCGAACCCGAACAGCTCATCCCTACCCAGAGTGTGCCCAGCAGCCATTTTGGGGCCTAATGAGTCATCGGTACTGCCTATACATTCTCTGTTGTTATGGGGACCCCCTCTTCTAAACTAATGCTGGTGACATCTGCCATCTTCTCAATCCCCCAGACAACATTGGGACCCCTCATTTCCTTGTACCTGGCTCATAAGCGGGGAGGATAGAATGGGAACTGGTATTAATGTTTCTCTGAGTTCTGGCTTCCAAATTCTAATTATCTCCATCTTTTAACGACTGTGTCCTAATTTTGCAATGGACCGCTGAGCGGTCCGACACATATGTATACATCACAAATATCTGTTTTATTATTTTATTCCATAATTCTACATAAGACACAATTCCTACTACTTTTTCCAAAATGTAGCTGAATTTTGCTTACTGTGCGATGTGTTGTACAAATGGATAACATAAAAGGACACCTAGACCTCAATGAAGCAAGCCTCATCTGCTACCCCATCATCCCCCCCACTCTTTGTACCATAGGACTCTGACAACGAAGATTTGTTTGCAAATCCACACTGCAGGCAGCAGAGATGGCTAGAGAAGTAGCCTCCATATTAAAAACAATTTTGAGACTCAATTTCAGGGCCTCAAATCCTCTATAAAGAACACACTCCAACTACTTCAAATACATTTGACCCAAATATCGGTTTTGGAATCCAGACAATTATCCTCTTACTTCCCTCCGAGCTATGGTCCAGAATCAACAAACCACTATCACCTCCCTTCAAGACAAATTGGAGGATTTAGAAAATAGAAGCCACCGTAACAACTTGCAATTTATTGGTGTACCTGAATCGGTACGAGCTCGGGACCTGCTTGGGGCATTGCAGGATTGGCTTCCCGATGCCTTTCTCTCAGTCGCAGAGAGCAGAGTTTGAAAAGAAAGTCACTGTTCCTTATTACATTCCGAACACTAACGTTGGCACCATAGGCGTGCGCACGGGGTGTGCCGGGTGTGCCTGGGCACACCCTAATGCCGGCCCCCGGCACACCCCACCGGCCCGCAGAACACTTTGGGTCCCGGCTGGCTGCATCCCATGGATAGCCGCCGGGACCCTTCATTCCCGCAGGCCTGGCAGCAGTCTCTGCTTCCCTGGTGGTCCGGTGGCTGTGGGGTGCTGCATTGTGATCTGTGCTTCGCGCACAGACCGCAGAGCACGTCCCACAGTGAGTGACTGGCCACGAGCACCGGCGATCATTGCTGACCGGTCACCTGACTGCCGACGCTCAATGACTGTGTCAGAGAGCTGGCGGTCAGGTGACAGGTCACCTCCGGCGTTAGTGTCCAGTCACTAGCTCACTGTGGGACGTGCTCTCCGCGAAGCACAGATCACAATGCAGCACCCCACAGCCACCGGACCACCAGGGAAGCAGAGGCTGCCGCCAGACCTGCGGGGGTGAAGGGTCCCATCCCGGCGGCTATCCATGCGATGCGGGCAGGGGCAAATATATCCATGTATTAGCTTCTGGGGGCAAATATATCCGTGTATGAGCTGCTGGGGGCAAATATAGCGATGTATGAGCTGCTGGGGGAAAATCTAGCCATGTATGAGCTGCTAGGGGCAAATATATCCGTGTATGAGCTGCAGGGGGCAAATATAGCTGTGTATGAGCTGCAGGGGTAAATATAGCCATGTATGAGCTGCTGGGGGCAAATATAGCCCTGTATGAGCTGCAGGGGGCAAATTTATCCATGTATGAGCTGCTGAAGCAAATATAGCCATGTATGAGCAACTGGGGCAAATATATCCAAGTTTGAGCTGCAGGGGGCAAATATATCCATGTATGAGCTGCTGGGGGAAAATATAGCCATGTATGAGCTGCTGGGGGCAAATATAGCCATGTATGAGCTGCTGGGGCAAATATAGCCCTATATGAACTGCTTGGGGCAAATCTAGCCATGTATGAGCTGCTGGGGGCAAATATATCCGTGTATGAGCTGCAGGGGGCAAATATATCCGTGTATGAACTGCTGGGGGCAAATATATCCGTGTGAGCACCTATATATTCATGTGAGCTGGGGGCAATATATTCATGTGAGCTGGGGGAAATATGTCCATATGAGCTGGGGGCAATATATCCATGTGAGCTGGGGGCAATATATCAAATGTGAGCTGCTTATTACTGTACAGCTCTGTGATACCCTCAAACACACCGCATATTACTGGGGCTGGTAGGAAATTTTTTCCAGGGCTGGTTTTTATCCCCAGTCTGGGCCTGCTTCTGGACCAGCAATACTCAACCCCCTCCCTGCAAAAAGAAAGGAAAGCAGGAGAGGGGGAAACTTTTGTATTTAAACTGGGGGTTTTATTGCTGTGGACTTTGATATGCTCATACACTGCACATTACTGGGGTTGTATTGCTGTGGACTTTGTGATATGCTCATACACTGCACATTACTGTGGGTTTTATTGCTGTGGACTTTGATACGCTCATATACACCGCACATTACTGTGAGTTTTACTGCCGTGCAGCTCTGAAATATGCTCATACACACCACACTTTACTGTGAGTTTTGTTGCTGTGGATTCTGTAATAAGCTCATACACACCGCACTTTGCTGGGGGTTTTATTGCTGTGGATTCTGTGATATGCTCATACACACCGCACATTGCTGGGGGATTTATTGCTGCGGATTCTATGGTATGCACATATACGCTGCACCTTACTGTGAGTTTTATTGCTGTGGATTCTGTGATACGTTCATACACACCGCACATGGCTGGGGGCTTTATTGCTGTGGATTCTGTGTTGACTGCACTGTATGGCTGTGTGTGTAAATGCATGTATTTGTCTTTAAACAGGCTGCTGTGCGTAAAATTCGGCACCTGTGTCTTTGTCTCAGCCCGACATTGACCCTTGCCCTGCATCCAAAAGGCTGGTATTGCTCCTAGAATCGCCACTATATCTTCTGCCTGCACTCCACAAAGTAAGAATAGTGAATAAAGCATCGTGAGATACAGGTAGGAGACTAAATATTGGTGCTTGGCAGCAGAAGGTTAACCTCCCTGGCGGTCTGATTTTGCCATTTTTATGTCAAAATCGTGCAGGGTTTTCTCCTTAGCCTCGCCATTTTAGCGTTATGATAATAATAGTGCCCACTGAGAGCAGAGTTTGAAAAAGTCACCGCGCAGAGTTTGGGAAAGAAAAAGTCACACAGAGAGCAGAGTTTGAAAAGCAAGTCAGTCTTAGATTAGGTCAGGCCCGAGCCAGGATGGAGCCATGGTGAGGCCTATGGGTTTAGTTTTTATTACCCAAGTACTGGGGGTGATCAGACAAAGCAGACTCAGAGGCAGTGGTTAGCAAAAAAATATAAGTGTATTGGAAGAACACAATAAATGGCAAAAAGTCTTTTCACAAAAAGGAAGTCCCAATACAAAAAATAGCAACACATCAGCAGAGGATTATGGGAAATGTAGTCATGCACTCAATGTCCATGAGAGGAAGCAGCAGGAGCTTTGGCAGCAATACCTTGACAGAAGAAGGTCTCTGGAGATGGGGCCAGATGGACAGATGGCTAGCAGCCAGGTAAGTCTCCAGACCCGGTGGATAGTGGGCCACATAGTTAGGAAGCAGAACCGACTTGTGCTGGAACCAGGAGCTCAGGCAATAAATCACTCGTAGGGTAGAGATATCAGGAACTCAGGTAGCCCCCGGTATAGTCTCCCAGCAAAGGGATAGTGGGCTATGCAGTAGCTTAGGTACCAGCAGCCACGGCAATGAATAGCAGGTAAGTTGTAAACTGCAAAGCAGAAAGGAACAAGAATATACAGAACAGACAAAATACAAAACATATACCAGAACTAACAGAAGACAAAAGAGACCAGAAAAGTATCAGACAGGACTATAACAAGAGGGAGCTCACAAAACCTCAACAGATAGGAAGGGAACATATGAACAAAATGAGACAGCAAGGAGTAAAGGGGAAGGCCAAACTATATGGCTGACTGCACATGTGTGCAATCAGACACAGCCAGGAAAGGGAAAAGCAGGAATGGCAAAAGCCTGGAGATGCCGCATGCGTAACCCTTTCGCTGCTGAGCCATTTCACCCCTGTGTGCTGAGCTCATTTTTACCGGTTTCGCTCATCATGTTTAAAAGCGATTTGAAGTCACTTTTTATTATACGACCCAGACACATTATATATCGTTCTTTCCGGCAGACTCGGCAGATTCATAATATATCCTTTTAATATGTATACGTCATGTCCTGCCTGAACATTATAACAAGAATTGCAATAGAATTCGAATTTTCAATAATCTACAGCGTGTTAAGTTTTTTTTTCATATTTTATCATGCAAGACTTTGCAGTTATATTTTCTATGGGGTGCGCTTGTTAAAAAAAATAGAAATGTGTACTCGTTAAATTTTTTTGGGGGGAAATTACCTGATTTTTATCAAACGCCCCCATAGAAAAAATCATTAGTGCAACATCATTGTTCACATTATCTAAGATGTTGGCCAGCTCCGGGAGGGGACTGCGATCCGGTGCCTGCCTTTTTGCTGTGCCCCGCACGAATGGGGAGGGAGAGGGGTCCAAAGGACAAGGGGGCAAAATTTTACACACAGTAGCCTGTTATAGACAAATACATCCATTTATACACACAGCCATATGTTCACATCCATAACCATATATCACCTACACCCCGGGGATATGTAGCAATAAAACTCACAGTAATGTGCAGTGTGTATGAGCGTATCACAGAGCTCCACAGCTTTTTTGACACCCCCGGCCAATCCCATTCTTCATTACACCCCCACATGGCCCCCTCCCTTCTTTTTACGCAGGTCCCCCATTTTTGTTTTTAAGCAGGTCCCCCTTTTTTGTTTCTAGACAGGGTCCATTTTTAGTTTCTAGACAGGTCCCGTTTTTTTTAAAACCGGGCACGTCCATTTTTTTTAAAACCAGGCAGGTCTATTTTTTTTTCTTCTAATCCAGACAGGTCCCGTTTTTTTTAAAACCTGGCAAGTCCAGTTTTTTTTAAAACCAGGCAGGTCCATTTTTTTTTTTTTTAAAACCAGGCAGGTCTGTTTTTTTTTTTAAATCCAGGCAGGTCCTATTTTTTTTTAAAACAAGGCACGTCCATTATCTTTTAAATCCAGGCAGGTCCGTTTTTTTGTTTTTTTTTAATAATGTGTTTCTAATTGGCAGCAACACAATAAAAAGATGCAAATCTTGCAATTTGCACAAACACTTTCATCTCCCAAGGAACCCGCAGAGGGCAGCAACGGAAAACTTATGGAAAGACAGCTGGAAAATAGAAGTAATAAAAAATATGATGTTGTTAAAGATTGTAGGGAGAGATCTTTATTCAGTCCTTCATACTCCTTTGTCACAAAGTGCCCTGGATATGTATCCAAAAGGTTTCTTTACGCCTCTGTACTGCCTGTCATCGAATATTGTAGTTGCGCCACACTGTGATTGGGACTAACAAAATATGCAGTAACTTGAAAAAGGCTTCTATATATTACTGCTATAGTGATTTTCTTTTTTAAGAATACTTTGTGTTTACTGCCTTCCAGGGCCGGCCCAAGACATTGTGCTGCCTGGAGCGAAGGCTGAAATGCTGCCCCCCCCACCACGTCCCCCAAAATACACTCTCGTCCATTATGTTATCTCATGATAGCTCTCAGTGCTCCCCAGGATCTGGCTGCTCTCAGTGCACCCCAGGATCTGGCTGCTCTCAGTGCTCCCCAGGAACTGGCTACTCTTAACAGTCCCCAGGATCTAGCTGCTCTCAGTGATCTGGCTTTAGGCAAGCAGAAGACGGCGATGTAACTAGATGAGAAAATAAAAACATATCATAACCTAATGTAAACAATATCCAGATCAGTAACTCAAGAATGCAAACCTTTGGTATTCCAGCTGCCCTTTTTTTCTTCCTACTGAAATATCAATGGAATGAAAATATAAAGTCCATAACAACAGGCTGTAACTAAGGTGATAGAAGAAGATGACGTAGTCGATGAAGCATGCTGGGTCGGTGGGTAGAAGAAGGCAATGTAGTCGATGAAGCAAGCCGGGTCAGTGAGTAGAAGAAAGCAGTGTAGTCGATGAGGCAATCCGGGTTGGTGGGTAGAAGAAGGCAACGTAGTCGATGAGGCAATCCGGGTCGGTGGGTAGAAGAAGGCAACGTAGTCAATGAGGCAATCCAGGTTGGTGGGCAGAAGATGGCAGCGTGGTCGAGAAGGCAATCCGGGTCGAAGGGCAGGAGGTCAGAGTACGAAACAGACTGGAACGTGAACATGGAGGAACACTGGGAAACTGAAGTTGAGAGCCACAGTATAACCTGAGTTAAGAAAAGCAGCAGGTTTCAATAGGGTTCAGAGGATCATAGGAACACCTTTCACCTGGGTATCAAAGGTGGGGTTGAGATACCTGAGCTCTTGATAGGTCAATGGGAGGAATGCGAGGATCTCCAGAACAGGTGTCATGTAGTACTCGCAATCGGCCAGCAGAGGGCGCCAGAGTACTAGGAGTTTTATTTCTTAGGGAGACCTGCGATCGCGCGTGCGCGCTTCGTTTCCCGGCATTCGGATCTTGTCGGCAGCGTGGGGCGGACCTCGAGCTACCTCCTCCATCTTGCGGGCTGAGAGTGCGGAACGGCACGCCACGAGGGACGTCGGGTGAGTATGATGCGTGTCCCAGCATGGCGGTCCGGGCAGGGAGGGGGCTGCGGAGTGGGGCATTACACTCTTTTCACACCATACTGAGTGGTCTGTGTTCCAGAACAGAGTTCCCAATCCTCCTGTCTGGGACCTAGACTGTCCGGTACATAAAATTAGAGGTTAGATATCCATGTGTACTTCTGCTTAGACCACCACCTGTGCTACGTTAAGGCTTGCATGTGTATTTAACGTTCTAAATATAGATAAGAAAATCTAATTTTAACAGCGGGAAAAAAATGGCAACTGGAAAGAGGAATTAGAGGGAAGGGCTTGCACAGAGATGTTTTCCCTAAAAATGTCACTTAAAGCATCCTTTTAAAAATACTCCAGGCGCCGTTACCACTACAGACTTTGAAGTCAGGTGACGTCCAGGCCTTCCTCTATGCAAAATTCCACAGATTCCTTGTGATCCACTACCTCCTCCCTGAAAACATTAGTTAATTGGAGGATCCTGGTTCAGTTTGAAATGGAAGGCCATCCTGTCAAACCCTAAAATGACTACAAGACGTTCGTACTTGCAGGCACATACCTGGTGCCGGTGGTTTAGCTGGCTGGTCCTAGGACCGGGGGGAGGAGAGATGATAACGTGCTGCTGCAGCCTGAGGATCCGCCCACCTGACACTTGTCTTAATCCCGCGCTTCGCGTGTGGACGCATGCATGTGGGCCTCCAAATTAGATGCTAGTTCCAGGGCTGAGAAAAACTAGTCCGGCGGTGTAAAAATTTGCCACTCTCAATATTTTGCCGCTTGGAGCAGCCGCTCCGCACAGCTCCATTGTCAGGCCGGCCCTGCTGCCTGTCAGTTTGCAAGTGCAAAATAATTCTTATTTGCTTTTAAGCCTAGATAACCTACAATTTTATGGTGTGCAAGCTATGCCTGCCTTTTACATGTAGCAGAGCCTGTTTAGAAGCTAATTGCACCGTAGTATAAATCATCTTGGCCTTTACTGGTATAGGGGAAAAAATTGCCAATTTTGAAGTAGAAATGAGTAAACAAAGAGATAACTAGCACTGAAGCAAAATTAAAATGTAACCTTTAATGATATCAGAATAAAACCATTTTAACTAATGGTTTGACAGGATATACTTGCCACCTAGGCTTGCTGGTTTAGTGTATAGTTGCCTGGAAGCAGAGCTCATGCCCAAGTCTAAGGTACTTGAAGGCTAATGAACCTTCTAAAAATTAAACACATAAAATATTACTCACTCCTTTTCTCCAGATAAATCGTCACTCGCACAGACTCTGACCTACTCACACATAACCTGATCCAGTAACAGAGACAGACCCTGACCCACTCACACACAGAGAACTTGAACCTCTCGCACAGAGCCTGACCGACTCACACAGAATCTCAACCGCTCACATACTCCATTATCCACAAATTCAGACCGTAAACCGCACACACTTACACAGAATCTGAACCATTCATAAGCATTCACACAGACCTGAACCAATCACACATGCTCACCCTAAACCACTCCCTCGGAGTATGACCACTCACACACACTCACACAGATCTAGAACTACTCACATGCACTCACAGAGACCCGGAACCACTCACATTCAGTCACATCATTCACCATGAACCATTCACACTCTCTTACACAGACCCTGAACCACTTACACGCACTCATAAAGATCCTGAACCACTCATACACATGTACCCCAAACCTGAAACCCTCACACACTCACACAGATTCTGAATCACCCACACACAGATACACAAACCCTGTGGGTAGGAGCTTTTCAGTGCTGTATTAACTTGTGAAGCATTGTGGAGATGCAGCCGACTGAAGCATTGGGGGCGGGCACGGCATTGGAAGACGGGGCCTCGTCCCATAGCAGCAGAGGGGCCTCGGACCTGATAGCACTCAGTCTGAGTGTGAGCGACATTCACAAAGACACTGCTCTACTTCCACAGACAGTGACCTGTTCATACATTACCTAAACCACTCACACAGACCCATACCCACTAACACACTCACAGAGAACCTGGACTACTCACACACCTTGACCCACTCATACAGAGCATGAACCACTCACAAAGACTCTGACCACTCACACAGACCCTGTCCTTTCAAATGCAACCACGCAAACCCTTACCACAAACACACACACATACACAGACCCTAAACAATTTACACTCATGTAGACTGACCCTGCGTCACATCCCACAGTGTCTGTATGGCTCATCAGCTGGTAGTACCTTCCACACTGCTCGCTGGCCTGCAGAAGCCGATGTCATGTTCACGTGATGTGGCTGTGGGTGGGGCACGGCATGATGATGCGACACCCACCGGGTTTAAAAGCAGTAACCTGAAACAGGTCTGGGGCCCTGATGGGATTTTCACTCCTCTCAGTGCTCATGTATTTGCTGTTTACTATTTCTGTGTACCGACCTGGCTTGTGTGACTCTCCAGGCTCTTAACCCTTGGCATTCCTGACTACCCACTCTGGCATATGACCCCTGGTACTTGGCTGACAACCTAATTTGGTGATACGACCACTGGCATTTCTGATAACCCGCTCTGGTATATGACCCCTGGGATTTCAGATTACCCACTCTGGAATACAACCCCTGGTATTGGGAGATAACCTGCTCTGGTATATGACCCTTGGCATTCCTTCTGAAGTTCCATATCATATTAACCCTCTGTTGTTACTAGTTACGTACTCCTCCGATCCTATTATAGGTAGACGCACCGACCAGTCAAAGGATTGGAAGTGTAGGATAGTTGTGCTGCGTATAGGGATCAGACATATATCGGGGAGGAAGGAACGTGACACCTTGAACCACTCACATGCACTCACAAAGACTCTGAACCAAACATATGCACTCACACAGCCCTTGAATCACCCACACACTGATACCGAAACCTTGTGGGTAGGAGTTTTTCAGTGCTGTATTAACTTGTGGAGACAGAGCCAAGCAAAGCGTTGGGGTGGGCAGAGCATTGGGGGATAGGTCTTCATCCCATAGCAGCAGAAGGGCATCTAACCTGATAGCAACCAGCCTTAGTGTGAGTGACATTCAGATTCTGATCCACTTCCACAGACTCTGACTGCTCATACATAACCTGATCCATTCACAAAGACCCTGATCCACTCAAACAGAACCTGGACCACTCACTCAACATGATCCACAAACTCAGACCCTGAACCACACACATAGACTCTAACAGGGGCCGGCTGGGCATTGTCTATTTGTCCAATACCACTGCTATTACTCACTATCTCATTTCCTATGATCAGAGCAAGTTCTGTGTTTTGAATCATAAATGAATCATAATTTATGAATCATAAAACGCAAAGCAGAAGAATTAAAGTGAAGAATATTTTCAGCTTTGGATAAAATTATGTATTTTCTTCGAAAACTGCAGTAACAGGTTCCCATTTCTTTCTTTTTTTTTTAAATAAAAGTAACCCTTAAAACATATAACTACGAAGGATGAAAAAATGTGGAAAAATAATACACACTCTAAATAATTAAAATATAAATGGAAATTACTTTTTTGATATTCTTTTATAGCATTTTGATGGAAGATAACATATACTCATAATAATTATATATTTTGAATCTCCTGAGTCTGCTGAAAAAAAGGATATAGAATTTGTCTGGGTCCTTTAAAAAATATGACTTCAAATCATGTTTAAACATGAAGAGCACAAAACAGTCAAAATGAGCTCGGCAAACGGGTGAAATGGTTCAGCTGTGAAGGGGTTAATGAGCATTCTACAGGTGCATGAATTTATTATAGTTCATTGAACATGCTGTTAAAAAAAGAGCACAGCGTTCGGGTTGTTCTGCTTTGGATATTTATGAAGATCTTGATTTATTTTTTTACATTTTTTTAAAAAGTTCGACATGGTAAATAATTTGTTACATGTTCACATGTATTCATACAACCTTATTTAAAATATTACTGTGCCATTTGTGAAAGGCGATGATAATTTGTGATATCTTGATATTTTATTATAACACCAGTTTTGTTTCTTTGCAGGATAAGGTGAAGGAAAATGTTTAAAATCAATTATCATGGATTCTGATGCATATATAAATTAGCTACCCACATGTATCC
This sequence comes from Leptobrachium leishanense, assembly GCA_009667805.1. NCBI lineage: Eukaryota > Metazoa > Chordata > Amphibia > Anura > Megophryidae > Leptobrachium > Leptobrachium leishanense. The sequence continues at coordinate 203,648,062 of CM019064.1, forward strand.
TATGAATGTTTGGATTCCTTAATCTCTCTGCATAAGAAGCCATCTAAAATATAGCTAAGCAATGCTACAGCTACATGTAAAGAGGCAAACACCTGGAGCAGCTTTCTTGCCAAAGGATAACCACTTGTAAAAGCAATATTAACATCTACTGGAAAATGTACTGTCACTGTTTATTTAAGAATTTCAGGACAAGCAAAACCATTGCTACTAACAAAGAGGAATTTTACTTGTTTACATTTGGAATGTTCTTAGAAATATTTTTTTCGGAGAAGCTTTGTAAAGTAAACACCAATAAATATAGAAATATTTATTACATAGAAATAGTAATTATTAAAGCTGAATGCTAAAAGAATAATTTATATTTTGATACTTATTCACAAATAACTAACGGTGAATAAAGCCATTTTAACTAAGTTATTTCAAAAAAGAGTTTCAAGAAGAATGCTGGCTACTATTTAAGCTGTTACTTTTTTTTTTACAAAGGACAGCAGTAAAAAAATATATATAAACAGTAATATATATATATTTTATATAAAAGTCAAAGTATTTATTTTCCAAACCAAATATTACTATTAGGTTATTTTAGAAAAATAAATCAGTTTCTAAAAAATGTGTACACATTAACTCCTTATTATTGATACGATAAAAAAGAGAATAGACTGAGCGAAAAGAGCAGTTTACAATATCACACATGAAAAATGTTTTCTATTGAGTTATGTAAACTTATTTTAATATCTAAAAAGAGATAATTTCTGAAAATGAGTTATTACAACACATCTAAGGAACCGATATTTTATCATTCATTCAATTCCTCAGAAACTAACACTGAATGGGAAGCATTGTCATCACTGGGACTAAAGATCACACTTGCCATTTTTTTGTCACTAATAACTTTGGCAACTCTACTTTCTAATGTATTTGTGATTATTACAATTTTTAAATGTCGCAAGCTCCATACTCCTGCTAATTATTTAATAGGCTCCCTTGCTTTCACAGATTTATTGGTGTCGATCTTGGTTATGCCTATTAGTCTTGTATATACTGTCACTCACACTTGGACTTTTGGCCAAATCATCTGTGACATATGGCTGCTGTCAGACATCACATGCTGCACAGCTTCAATACTCCATCTCTGCGTCATTGCGTTGGACAGATACTGGGCCATTACAGATGCTCTAGAATATACTAAACATCGAACAGCTGGAAGAGCAGCTTTAATGATTTCCGTAGTATGGATTATATCAATATGTATCTCCATCCCACCACTGTTTTGGAGACAAGCCAAAGCTCATGAAGAACTTACAGATTGCTCTGTTAACACAGATCAAATATCATACACTATATACTCTACTTGTGGTGCATTCTATATACCAACTGTGTTACTTGTTATTCTGTATGGAAGAATTTATGTAGCAGCTAGATCAAGGATTCTCAAGCCACCATCCGTTTATGGGAAACGATTTACAACTGCCCACCTGATAACAGGATCAACTGGTTCTTCCTTTTGTTCTGTGAACACAAATGCGGGTCCTTCGGATGGAACTCCAGTCTGTATCAATCATATCAAAATAAGACTCGCTGGCAGCATTCTAGAAAGAAAACGACTGTCAGTGGCAAGAGAGCGAAAGGCCACCAAAACACTTGGCCTTATTCTTGGCGCCTTCATTGTCTGCTGGTTACCCTTTTTTGTTGTATCGTTGGTCTTGCCCATTTGTAGAGATGCTTGTTGGTTCGACCCCATATTATTTGATTTCTTCACTTGGTTGGGCTATCTAAATTCACTCATCAACCCTGTTATATACACAGCATTTAATGAAGATTTCAAACAAGCATTTCAAAAGCTTGTAAGACTCAAACGTATTTCATAACACCAATGAATAGCCATTATTTTGAGATGAGAATGAGAAAATACGGCCTTCATGAAACTCATTTTGATGTTAAATGACTGCCATCTAATGAAATATATTCTAAAAAGAAATATACATGTATTCGCTGGAATGTTTTAATTAACATGCAATTGATTATTGCGAGACATTAGGAACTTGGATCAAGCCATTACATTGATGACACTAATACCATTAGGATAAGTATGTATACTAATGCAAAGGAGTAATAAGAGAAATAAACGATGTGAATGTGAAGAGCTCTACACGTGTACTTGGTCCAAAAAAGGATCAAAACATTTATTTAGAGACTTGGATTTGTATATTCAATGATATGATGACATTATCAGAGTATTGTAGGATACAATGACACTTTCTTTTTATTGTTCAAACACATAATAAAAGACAAGCTTTTGCGAGTTTCCTCTCTTCTTTAGATTAGAAGCAGACTGATCCGTCTGGCAGAACATACTATGGATGACATAAAACTGGTGAAGTGATCTAGTGATGTTATCAGCATAAGGTGATTGCAAGTCAGGAGTATTAAATGGCTAAATAGGACCACAAATGTAATGTCCAGGGGATGGGTGGGAATAACAAAAGCCTGAATTATCAAGGATGTAGTTGCAAATGAGTAGAGGAAGGATGAGTGGGACAAAGAAAAATGGTGGTAACCCTTGAAACATATGAAGTAAAAAATGAGCCCAGATAGGAGTATTATAACAAACCTTCATTAAGGCGAAAATGTAATTCTTGGTCTAGGTCTCAGCTATGTTGCCACACGGGCCACTAGAGGAGTGCGCAGATGGTGTGAATGGTGTAACTTAGCTTTTAATGAAAAAGTTGATAGGTAAAAATGATATGCAGATCCTGAAGGTACAAAAAAACAAAAAATGAGCATGTAAACCCTTAAGGCTTAAAATATTGGATAAACTTCAGTACTGCACCCCAACAACAATTAATCTGTCAAGAGGAAAAAGGAAACCGGACCTTCAAGGGTCCATGGTAAATAGGAAAGGAAAGGAGCATTTCAAGGGTTTGCTGTACTCAGTAAGGCAAAAACAATACAGTAGGCGAGTCTATCAAATACAGGGAAACAATGTTTTCAACCCGTCTCTGCTGTATCGTGGGGAAAACAGCAAATGCCAGGCAGGATATGGTGCCCCTATACCTGCTGTGGCAATGCGTATGACCACAAATCATAAATAGCCAGGGTTATGCAATTGTAGCATGCACTGGTGCAGGAAAGCTACGAATATTGTGAAAACATAGAAGGATTGCACATGGTTGCCTACATTTGGGAGTTTCAGTCAACCAAGTGTTAAATACATTCAACGCGTTTTCTCCTGATGAAGCTTTTTTTAACCCTCTTTTCTGACTTCAGACTGGTCTGAAAAGCAAAAAAACAGCAGCTGATAAGTTACATGGAATAACAACAAATGAATTAAATCAAATTGAAGGGCATATTGTATTTTGTAAGAGCGAGTAATGGCATGGAAAACACTAAGAGGGTGGGTGGTACAAGGAATAGATTTAAAAAATCTAGGTAGGTGGGATTAAAAAGAAAAATTGCAAATTCAAAGATATGTAAGAGATAGGAGGAGGAAAAAAGAAACTTATAATAAAAAATAAAAGACAGTGGAAGAGAGAGGATTGAAACATATTTGGACAATATTACAAACTTAGCACCAAAACGAGGACGCAACGAGGAAAACCTGCGCCTGCAGGTTTCCCTGTACTGTCCCCATTTTAGCATTAGATTTCGGGGCAGGAGCTATTGTGCCAGATGCTACCAGTGCCCCAGAATGAACCACTATGCAAGGTAATACTGACAGCAGCACTTCACGGTAATACACAGAGCACCATGAGTATCACGTCCTGGAGCTCATAGGACTCCATCGAGGTTTGCACTGCTGGGCCGTGAACTGTGCACAATCTCACTTTTGCAAGACCGCACTGCTCCACGGAGTGATCGCGGAAGGGAACTGGGAACTGTTTCTTTCCAATCTCACTCTGCTTCCAGTAGCAACAAGCGTCAGATTGGGCCACTGTTTTTGCCATGGGATGAGAGGTGAGTATTGGATTTATTGGTTTTTTTACGGATACCAACGTTACAATCTACACTTATATGAGTAGCAGGGATTTATCCAAGATTAGAAACCTTTGACAGGGCATCACTCTCTTTATATAGATCAGCATTTTTTTTGCTTACCTATATATTTGAAAAAAAAAGAGATATTTGCTGTCCAATTCCCCACTTGACGCCGCATGCTGCAGGGGGGAGGGACAGCTGCAAGCAGAGAGCCATTTTACAGCTGTCCTACAGGTCAGCCCTCAGCTCGGTCAATGTGCTGCTATGGCAAAGTAACACACCAACTGAATGAAGGGCCATCTTATAGAATGGCTGTGTCACGCTCATTCAAGAGGTGGCTGGAACCCAGTGTGCAAGTGGTCACAGGAGTTGTAATTATATATCACAGTACAAGAGGATAATCCATAGGCAGTGGTCAATGAAAGCAAAAGGTCGGGCCGGCAGCAGACTTCGAAACGTGGTGGAGAGCAAAGGGTCAAAACACAGATAAGGGAGAATAGGAATAAGCACTAGTTCAATGGACTAACAGCACAATACTGAAGCAATGCCAGAGAGCAGTCTCTGGTCTTTTATAGGAGGTGGGCACGCCTCCAGCTCAGCATCCACCCCTCCTTCCTCCATTGGGTTGGAGGTCGGTAACTCCGCCCTGGGCCATGCTGGGTTTGGGTCTGCTCTGCTCCCGTCCATCAGACCTATCAAAAGGTCATCCAGCCCCGGGCGCCATCTTGGCCAGATCCCCGTGTGCGGCGTCCTGCACGGCAGCGGACCGCGGCACCAGCCGCTGGTCGCCGCACCAGGCAGGAGACCATATGTCGTCGGGAGGGTCGGCCACCCAGGACGTGGGGTTCAGTGGACCGGAGGCCCCGATGGCGCGGAGTGAAAGGACCCTGATGACCTGTCAGCACCAGGGGGAGAGCCGGCAAGGGACGAGGACGGACGCGGCCGGGGTAAGGCGTGACAGGCTGTATGCTCACAGTGGTCCTTCCCCATCTGTGACATGATACAGTTCAGTGTGAGAAGGTAACTCTTTGAATGCAAATATCTCCCTTTTTTCAGTTATATAGCTCAGCAAAAAATGCTGATCTATGTAAAAGGAGTGATGCCCTGTCAAATGAGCAAAACATGTTTCACCCATGACAGGTGCCCTTTAAAACAAACATGAAGGTTTAGAGGCTTAGAGGAATTGTATGTAATTAGGAATCTAAATGAAAGACTTTACTGAGTAAACATCAATATGAAGCTGTATGAGGGAGGAAACCTAGACACACATCTGAGCCAAACAGCAGGGTTAATTGATCATTTCAATTCTATTAAAAATACAATATAAATAAACGAGAGAACAAAGTGATTCTGATTTTTATCAAGCCTTCCAGACTTCATTAATTCACTAGAAACTAGAAAGAATCCTGTTACACTAAACTAAAATATGTTACGTCATATCTTAAAGAACAATCAGTAGTGAGTGACGAAAATACAAGAGTGGTGAAACACAAACATATGCAATACAAAACACTGGAAAGCATATGAATGGAAACAAATCAGTTTTTAATAGATGCCAAGATAATACACCAAAAGATAAAAACAAAGAATGTATTATACGTGGAGAGAAATCTCACTTTGTAAGACACTGCCTAAAATAAAGACTATCAATGACAAAAAAGTCCTCTAGGTGGCAGAAAAGAACAAAGTTAAAATATTTTTGTTGTTGAAGAAAAGACAGGTACAGTGATCAAAAATCAATGGATTATTAATTCAGGTGTAACATCGCACAATTGCTAATTTTCTTATTTCTTAAAAAAATAGACAATAATTCTACAAACATGGTGAACATTGTAAATTAAAAAAACTCTCTAAACAAGGACAGTTTCCTGAAATGTGCTGCAAAAACATTGACATTACGTAAGAGAATGTAAAATGAAATTTACTTACTGAAACTTTGCTCTGTGTTTCAGCACTAACCAAGTGTGGATATAATGTAAACTTTAATATATGTTAAATAACAAAAAAGTTGTATTTTGGATACACACAGTTCTGAAAGCAATGGTGCCTTTGTATAAAACACATGTAGCGCTCACTCCCGGAGGAGCCGCTGAAAATGAACCACGGGTCAGTCTCCCCGCACTAGGGAATAAATATACTCCAACACCGCTGTGAGTTTTTATCATTTAAATAGTTTACTAAAATAATAAGCAGATGTTGAGACACGGTATTCACAGATATTATTACAGTACTTTCGTATTGCGGTAAAACGCGTAGCGGAAAAGAAACGAAACACGAGGCTTCGTATTTCGGAAGAATAAAATATTCGCAACCGAACAGAAAAATATATGCAATTGCCCAATAGTTCGGAAAAAACAGAGACACGTAGCGAACCCTAAAATACAATCTCTTCGTATTACGATAAACGCGCAGAGGAAAAAGAGAAAAATATGTATTCAGAACATAACTTTAACTCCCGTTCCGATTCGTAACAAAATGAGTCCTGCACAGGTTTAAGTCCCGGAATGTAAAAGGTGTGTATGTGTGTGTGGTACCCGGGTACTGTTCAACTGGCCAGTGAATTTACTTAAGGAATGTCTTCGACTAGTCAAGTTGGGGCCCTGTGGACTTTAAAGAGAAAACAGCAGTGTGTTCCTTAATTACATACGGCCTTGGAGGCCTCTCACCCATCCACCGGTTGCTGTAGGCTCCGCTGACCCAGGACGTCTCTCCGCTCGATTTTGACTGGGGATACTAGCGGCCGAATCCGTTGTCTGACTCTCTGTTGCTTGTCCACGACTTGTCCCGCTCACCGCCTGCTCTCCGTATCCGATCAGCTCGCGGCAACTCCTCACTCCAGGTCTTTGGCTTCTTTAATCTGCAGCAATCTCAGGAACTCGGAGGTCTCCTTTTCTTTAGGCCGAATGACCCAATAAGGAACTGACAGGTCTCTCTCTTGCTCTGGCCTAGGCCCTCCTGCGATGTCTTGCACTGCGTCTGCTCTCTCTCGTTCCCTCGCGCGCTCTGGCGCGTTCTCCACGAGGTTCGGGAAGTAAGCCTCCTCTGTCCCACCCACTTCCTGTCCTTTTGCAAAGCACGCCGGGAAATGTAGTCCCAATGTCTCGTGTCTCTAATCGCGATTGTCTCCATCTTGTGGCCAAAAATAGGTACTACCGGCAGCAAGATTTAACACAGCGCTACACACACAAGAAAAGAGTCAACATGGCTAAAAAGTGTTCAAATTGTATGTATAAATTAAAAGACTTGGGCACAGAGACAACACAGCAATTTCTAATGTACTGAGTAAAGGTTTGGCAATAGGATTTGCCATAAAACCTTGTCAAAAGGATTAAAACAGTGAGCATGCAAATGTTTTCTAACAGGGAAAGGTAAAAGGTTCCCTAATCCCAGACAGAGTAGAAGAAAGTATTTGCAACTCATTCACTCTATGTGGTCCTATACAGCCAAAACTTTGTGTGTATAAGTATATACTAACGTTTATTGATGGCTAGTCTACATATTACATGACTTATGTCATGAAAGTCAAAATAGAAACAACAAGGTAATTGAAGTGGCCTATATTGCAAGTGTAGAAAAGAGACAAGAGTTGGGAGTCCACCCATTAATGTGCGCTTGTTCTTGAGTTGCGCAGGATTCTTGCAAGTCTTCTTAGAGTCTCATAGACCCTCATTGAACAACGCTGTCAGTATTATGAGCTGAGCCACTAACATAGTAATTTGCTGATAATAGGGAACATGGATTGGTCTTTACGATGGCTTTACCCTTTTGTATCTCCACATTAACAGCTGGGCCAGAAAAGAACTTGGAGTGTGTGGGAAATTTTAGTGGGTTCCAACATTTCTTGTTTTAGGACTAGACTCATGGAAACAAGTAACAAGTAACTCTAATTGTAAACAACATTTATAAGGAAAAACAACAGGATCATAGGCTGGTATCCTGTGACAAAGCCATCACCTCATAGACACTAGAGATGTGCGTTTCGTTCCAAATTGCCACTTGGACAAAATTTACTGATTTGTATTTCGGAAGCACATCCGAAATAACAAATCGTTTCTGTCTGAAATGGAACAAGAACGAGACAGAATATACCAAATTGATTCCGTTTCTATGAATTGATTTGTTATTCCGATTCACAGATTCAGCAGCACCGCATCCCTGTCCATTGGCCGTGGTACTGAATGTGTTGTATTTAGCACCACGAGCCATGGACAGCGTCATGATACCGATTGTTGCAGTTCTGCGGCAGTGAGATTTCCCTTAGACAAGAAATGGTTAATCTAATCAGAGAACGCTGGACAGCACCGAAATGTCAGTGAAATGTCCTGATTTTCGGTGGTTTGTTTGACAGGTTTAAACAGGGAATCCCATAAGTTTCAATGGAAAAAAAATCTGTGTTTTTTTAAAAATATTTATTTAACCGTTTATTCTTTTCATTTGCAGCAAAAAACTTGTTAATTTATTGATTTTTAAAACAAATTCGATTTTTTGGGGATTTTTTGGTGAAATTTTTGGATTCCTAATTATTTTAAAAATGACAAGGCTTTTTTTCTTTGCCGAATGCAGCATTGTTTTTTTCCCCTTCAGTCTGGCTACGTTCGGCGGGTGTTGTCCTTGGTGCTGAAACCTATTCAGCACCAAGGACAGTAGCACCGCCATGCTCCGGAGCCCCACGGAGCTGCTTTTAGTACTAAGGACAGGGGGATCTTTTGCTCCGGAGCCCCACGGAGCTGTTGTCCTTGGCGCTGAAACATATTCAGCACCAAGGACAGGGGGATTATGTATGTTGTTTTTTTACCCTAATCTAAGTAATTAATTATTTCGTTTCACATTCCAAAATAATAAATAAAAATGAAATAACTAATAAAAACAAAATAACAAATCGATACGATCTACAAATTACTAATCTCCCGAAATAACAAATCGATCCGAATATGAATCACTAATCTCCCAAAATAATGAATTGATCCGAAATACGAATCACAGTAACATAATGAACTCACCGACACTGACTAAAGAACGTAACGGATTGATCCGAAATGAAACAAAATTTTTCATTGTACACATGTCTAATAGACACCGCAGAATATGATGCATCAATAAAGTCTTGCTTTAACAATGTTTCTTAACATTAGGATAATGGGGAAAGAGTTTTTTTAACTTACCTCTGGAGTTAGAATTACATAATATATAGAATTAGTATTAGTTAGGCTTACTATTTGTACTTGTTTTACTAATTACTTTTTAATATTAGGTTTATTAACCTAACCTAACCAAAAGATTCTGCTCCACTTTTCGAAACAGATTCTGCACCTTCTCTTGATGCATATGCAGCAAGTCTTCAGCAGGTGCACCCTGTAGGGCAGCCATTCTCTGTGCTCTTATAGATATGTTTTTATTTTCTATCATTAACCCTTTCCTGCCGCAGGGTGTATCATGCCGTCTGGGCTTAGAAGAAGAAGTCGTTGGCTGCTGCGAGACGGCCTGAGCTCAGGCTGTCCTCCTGCAGCCAATGACGCGTGTCAGCTGCGTGGGTGGGCCGAAACAGAGGCAGCACCTGATGGCGGGGCATACTAGTACTAGTTAAACCCCTCCCAATGGGCACCACCCGCCTGTTATTAAGCGGCTAAACAGTGTCGTTATACAAGAGTAATGCGCATTCTTGAAATCACTCGTTATTTACCTGCTGTTCGCCAATTAACACTCCCTACACATATTATAGAAAGCATCATTTCACAGTAACCTACCGCAGCAGCCAAGCTGCAAGCGAAGTTTATGACTTGAATGGCAGGTGGAGCCATTAGTATTCGTGAATGAACTGTAATGTATAGGAACCCAGCTAACACTAATGATTGAGTCAGAATAAGGACGGCATTGTTTCTAATTTTATTGCATTTTTTGTTATGATATACAGGCAGGACATGACGTATACATATAATAATGATATATTATGAATCTGCCGTTTCTGCCGGAAAGAACGATATATATTTTGTCTGGATCGTATAATATAACGTGGCTTCGAATCGCGTTTAAACATGATGAGTGAAACCGGTAAAAAATTAGCTCAGCACATAGGGGTGAAATGGTTCAGCAGCGAAAGGGTTAAGAGTAGATTGCCTCTACGAGTCCAAAAATGTTGTCTGTTGAGCCAAAATTCTGAAGGCCTATTTAAATATATTTATGTACAGTATGTCACAGACTTGAGTACACCCCTCACATTCTTGTAAATATTTTATTATATCTTTTCATGTGACAACACTGAAGAAATGACACTTTGCTTCAATGTAAAGTAGTGAATGTACAGCTTGTATAACAGTGTAAATTTGCTGTCCCCTCAAAACAACTCAACACACAGTCATTAATGTCTAAACCGCTGACAGCAAAAGTGAGTACAACCCTAAGTGAAAATGTCCAAATTGGAACCAAAGTGTCAATATTTTTGTGGCTATCATTATTTCCCAGCACTGTCTTAACCCTCTTGGGCATGTAGTTCACCAGAGCTTCACAGGTTGCCATTGGAGTCCTCTTCCACTCCTCCATGATGACATCATGGAGCTGGTGGATGTTAGAGATAGGGATGTGCGTTTCGGGTTTCGGAATTTCGGAATTTTCACGAAATTTCCCGATTCGTGTTTTCGGATGCGGACGATTTTCCGAAAATTTTTAGATCCGAAAAAGGCAGATCGGAAAAGTTTTCTGAGCCAAAATGAAAATTTTTTGGAGTTTTCGAATGGACTTGAAATGTGTCAAATCGAAATTTATTTTCGCTCTATTCATGATTTCGGTTCCATTCGTGATTTCGGTTCCATTTCAGTAATTCTGGACATTGTATATTTAACTATTATCGGTTATATCGCTGATTCTGTAAATTTTGTATTTGTAAATGCGTATCACTTGTTTCTTGTGGCATTCGGGTCAGTTTAGCGTTTTTTAAATCGTTTTGTTCATTTTTTTTGTTCCTTGGCTTTCATACCATTTTAATATGATTAAATAAAGTTGTGAAATGTATATTCAATTATTCATAAGAAAAAAAAGATCTTTATTTAATAAAAAAAAACACGATAGAATCGCCAGAATTATCGTAGACACTTTGAAACGAGGAGAACAGATGTTCTGAAAAAACGAAAATTTCTGAAATTTCTGAAAAGTCGATACAAAAAAACAGCAAAGTGACACGAAAATACGAAAAATGGTCGATATTCCGAAAAAAATGTACACGAAGAACGATCCGAACCGAACCGAATCGAAACAGAAATCGGTCGAAACGAGCCGAATCAAAAAGTTTAAACATCCGAACAAATCGAACCGAATTGAACCGAAAAAAAAATCGGTGCACAAGCCTAGTTAGAGACCTTGCACTCCGCTACCTTTCGTTTGAAGATGCCCAACAGGTGCTCAATCTCACTTCTGTGAGCTACTGTATATGCAATGATGACTATACATTTTTCTAATAGCAAATCTTGGATGTCTAGAGGGACTTAGAGTAGTCAAGTTCCATAGAGCAGTTGGCACTATTTATACCTTTCACTTGTGTACAGTATACTTAAGGTAGGACGTCTTAAAAAAAACCTGCTGCTGTCAAGAAAACACCCACATTTGCCATTACTAATTAATAGGTTCTAAATCCTAACAAAGTATCTCCCATCTCATCATACTAATGGAAATATTTTTTTTTCTCTTGGTAAGTCACAGGTTCGTAGTACGTACATTGCTTGCACCATTTGTATTCTTTATTCTCTTGGCGGTACTCCGATATATTGTTATTTGATTGAAGCGCTGGGTCCACATTTTCTTTGAAAAGATCAAATTTATGGTGGACGTTATAACGGATATATCACCATTTTTGTGAGAACAGCAGCTGGATTCACGGGCTGTGATACATAAATTGTGAATAACAGGGTTATTCAGAGAACAACGAAATGTCACGACATTTCGGTGCTCTCTGAATCGCCGCAACTTCGAGTCCGATTTGCCGACCTTGCGGTAAATTCAGCATTCACTGCAAGGTCCCAGAAGTGCAGCGCATCGGCTGCCGAATGCCAGAGCCAACCTGCCGCAAACCCACTGGCCACTGCTGCCAACCCACCAGACAGCTACCGCAAACCCACCGCCTGCTGTCGCAAACCTACCACCGCCAACCTGCCACCAACCTGCCGCCAACCTGCCGGACAGCAGCTGCAAACCCGCTGAACAGCCGCCAAATAAAGCCGACGTGCCGCTGAGCACAGCACTGACTAGCTGCAGAAAAAAGCCGACAGGCCGCCAGACAGGTAAAACAACAAGCAGAACGATTGAAAATGTCAAATTTTTTTGCAAAAAAACTACTGGACGAAAATGTCTGGCATTAACGTATAATGTCCTCTGAATGATAATAAAAAGTTTAAAAATACCAAAAAATGCCTAAATGCCTTTTTGCTGCCGTTTAAAAGAATAAACGGTTTATTAGATATTGAATAAAAATGGGAATATTTTTAACATTGAAACCTATGGGATTCCCCTGATTACGCCTACCGAATGAAACCACTGAACATCCGGGCATTTCACTGACATTTCACTGCTATTTGGTGTTCTCTGAATAGGTTAACCATGCTTCTCTATGGGGGATTTCACTGTCATTTAACAGGCACCGCATTTGCAGGCAATTTGCCAACATTTGGTGAACTGCCTACTTACTGTATAACCGAATGGCCATGAGAGTGCACCGTATGGGGATATTCATTGTTTGGTGCAATTATGGGGCCAGATGGGTTGTCTCTGAATAACCCCCTAAGTATATTCACTAATTTATTTACTTGTTGTAATTCTTTCGACCACTAGGTGGCGCCAAAAGCACAAAATATGTATATAACTGTTTTAAAATAACAGTAAATAGTGAAAGGGACTCAGGTGAGAAGAAGGCCGGCATCTTGAGCCAGGCAGCCATCTTGTTCAGAATATTGGTTCACTTGAACCTAAATAGTAGATATTAGCTGAAATTAGGATGTAGCTTACATAGAATTCTAGGAATGTGTTGAACTAACAGAAAAGTAATTAAAATAATGAGAACGCAGGCCGTATCTGGCACACAAGTGACAGGATGAGGAATAGATACACCAAGGTCAGAATAGCAGCAGTTGAGACAAAGAGGAGTGTGAAACCAGACCAGGCCTTATCTAGGATGAACAATAAACAAGCCTAAGGGAGGTGGGCATAGGCAGGATCCAGAGAAATTGTAAATACTCTTGTGTCAGAATGTCATGAAGCTTGCCAATTTATGACCAATGTATGGAATGTCTTTGTATTTGATTAAGGGAGGTACGGACCCACGTGGGGTGGGATAGTGTCACCGAGAGGTGGGCTAATTGGGATGTACCTAATTACATATTTGGGGTATAAGACCCTATGTCGGGGTGAGATCGGGGCTCATTCTTTGCGATTGAATCCTGTTTGAGCATCTGTTGTGACGTCACAATAAAATTTGCCTTTCCTGAAGAGACTCGTGTCCAGTCAATCCTTGTCCGTGCCGGCCCGGCTTCGTCCCGAGTGAACCAGGTGGGTTCCAGTAACATTTTTGGGGGCTCGTCCGGGATCCAGGCCTTTACCGGTACAGCAACGACTGCTGGACACCGTAGCGGTTGACTGCAGGTGCGAGTGATCCCGCCGGTTGGGCGTCCGTTGAAGGTGAGCTGACATCTGCAGGCGCCAAGCAGGATTTCCTGTTAAGTGGACCTCGTCTCGTCCCAAATGGACCCCTGGCCCGGGAAGCTGGGACACCACCGAGTCGGAGGAAACAGCAAGCAGCGCGGCGATAGGTAAGGTGTCTTCTGTGTTTGTATGTATTATTGAGTTACCGGTATAGGGAGACGTCCGACCATAGTTGGATAAGGAGACCCACGGCCACGGTCTCGTCGGCATACCGAACCCGCCGCATACAGCACGGACAATGCAAGGGAGCCAGAGTGGCTAGCGCCTGTCTGAACCTGGGGGATCGGATGACCGACAAGGTGTAGTTCTGAATTTGAGGGAGAGGGTAGCCACGTGGAGTAGTAGCATCATAAGTGTTTGTAAATAGAACTGCTGCACGTGGACAAAGAAAGGATGAGGGATTCTGTGACTGGGCCGAGAGCCCGCAGTCAGTGCTAGTGTGTATTCTGTGTAGAGAAGGGGGCCAGTGGGGCCAGCGGTAGCTGCAGCGGGAGTGGTGCTGGATGGGTGTATTGCCCATAGGCAAATCGGAATAGCAGGAGTGAGTGTTGCCACAGAACAGGGTACACATAGTCACAAGCAGACAAGAGTTAGTGACCAATTATGGGGTATAAGGAGCCAAGAGGAGGGTCGGCGTGCCCTTGGCTAGTAGAAAGAGTAGAATTGATTATGTATTGTTTTGTGCTGAATGTATCTGGTACAGTACGTGCTGTGGATGCCGAGAGTGTTGTGAGTGATTGTGCGCCTACTTGCCTAGCGAGGAAGCAAATCTGAGAGTGGACTCCGGAAGTACGTTTCCAACTCAGGCGACTGCAGTTGGCTACTGAAGGAGGAAGCGAAAGCGACACGGGAGAACTGTTGCCTGAAGTACCAGACAGTTGATATAAGTGATTGTGCTGAAAGAAATATCCGTATTGTGAAGAAAAAAAAGAAAGAAAAAAGGTTACTGCTCACAAGAGTAACAATGGGTAACAGGTCGTCCAAACCCAAGAAGGCAAAATTTTGAAGCGTTGTATGAGACACATCACTATGGTGTGGATTTGAGTAAGGAGAAATTGAAATTGTTGTGTACAATAGTATGGCCACTATTGGTCCCGGAATGGCCAGAACAGGGGTCTATGGACCCAAGGTTAATACAGAGAGTGCACTCCCATACTACCGGGAGATATGGTCATCCTGAACAGTACCCGTACATAGATATATGGAGGTACTGTGTGAAAGATAAGAGTCATTTTATAATGATGGCGGGACAAAACAAGAAACAGGTACCCCCGAATAATGAGAATAAAGGTGAACAGGGAAAACCGGTATTGGTAGAATACCCGGAGGAGATTAATTCCCTTCCCCCGCCCTACCCATCATGTTATGGGGCGGCTAGGGAGGCACTGAATGCCGCGGTTGCGCGGGCGGAGAGGAGGGAGCAGGCAGCTGCTATTTCCCGGCCGGCTCCCTCGTCTCCGGCTCGTGGTATCGCGGAAGAGGAGGGGGCTGCGGGTGGGGAGGATGAAGGGTCCCCTGCGGAGAAAATTGAAATGCTCGATGGGAATGTATATCAGCGGGTAACCCCCAAAGAGAGTGGGAATGATGGAGGGGTGGATCAAGGGGCCACCACTCGTGCGGCTAATAATATATTTAAGCCCCGGGATGTATATCAACACAATCCAGGTAAAAGTAAAATGCAGCTGCCCTTACGGGAGGTGCCGGGTCCTTTATTAGAGAATGGGGAACCTTTGCCGGTGCAATACACATATGTACCATTCACGATGACAGATCTGTTTAATTGGAAAACTCATACACCACTGTATTCCACGAACCCCGCAGCAGTGGCTAGTATGATAGAATCAGTTATGCTTACACATAACCCCACCTGGGCTACCACTATTGCTGACAATGTTTACAACTGAGGAGAGATCACGTATAAACAATAGTGCACGGAGGATTCTTCTCGCCCAGGCGGTTGAAGATAGCAAGCCCCAGCCAGAGGCATGGGCGGAGAAGCACTACCCCAAAACAGATCCCAAATGGCCGTACAATACTAATGAAGGTATAGCTCATTTGCAAACATACCGGACAGCGGTAATAATGGGTGTTAAAGCGGGAGGCAAGAAGTCTACCAACATGGGAAAAATAGCGGATATTGTACAAGACATTAAAGAAACCCCTAGTGCATTTTTGGTAAGATTATTAGATGCATACAGGATGTATAGTCCAGTTGACCCAGAGGCCGCAGAGAATCAGCGGCTAGTAAATTCATCCTTTGTGAGTCAGTCACAGCGGTACATACGTAATAAAATACAGAGATTAGATGGATTTCTGGGGAAAGGTATTAGTGAATTAGTAGAAATCACTAATAAAGTGTTTCATAACCGGGATTTAGAAGAAATACGAAAGCAGAAAGGACATGTAGTTGGCTATATGGGAAATGGGAGGGGTGCCTCTGAAAGAGGGAGGGCAAGGGGTCAAGGGGGAAGAGGACGAGGAGCCCCTAGGGAACCCCTGGGGCTCAATCAGTGTGCATGGTGCCAGGGTGAAGGTCACTGGAAAAACGAGTGTCCGGCATTATTAGCTAAAAATGGGGTACAGGGAGAGGTGGTGCGTCGGGAGGACAAGCCTCAAATGGCCAGGTAACAAATGGCAGGTATGAAAGAAATGCTGCTGCCGGATTTGTTGGTTTGGCGGGAACGTCATTTGAGGAACAAGGTATATATTGACACGGACCTGGGCCCATCCCACTCGGTAATCACGAGCCCACGGTCACAGTAAGGGTGGGAGACAAAGACAAAATTTTTATGGTTGATACAGGCGCTGAATATTCTGTTGTAACGCAGCAGATTGCACCCCAATGGGAAATGAGGTTGACATAATGGGAGCAATGGGGGTATCGGCTAAATACCCTTTTCTTGCTTCTCGAAAATGTAGCATGGGTGGGCATAATGTAGAACATGAATTTTTGTATATGCCTGAATGTCCCATCCAACTCCTGGGGCGGGATATCCTCTGCAAATTGCAAGCCCAAATTGCATTTCTCCCCGGGGCCACGCTAGATTAGACCTGCCTGAGAGTGGCAGCTCTGTACGGCAGTACAGCCAAGCCAGCCAGAATAAGCAACCTGTAAAAATTGCAGTAATTATGCCAAGAGAAGAAGAATGGCGCACGGCACCAACCCCGCCGGCCGTCCCAGACCCGTACACACTACTCTTGGGAATCCCTGGAGTCTGGGCAGAGGAAAACCCGCCCGGACTAGCTGTAAATATTCCTCCAGTATATGTTGATTTGAAACCTGGAGCAATGCCTGTGGCTCTAAGACAATACCATATCCCACAGAAAGCCAAGCAGAATATCCAAACACATTTGCAAAGACTTAAAGATCACGGGATATTGAAATTTAGTGTGTCACCGTGGAACACACCATTGTTGCCAGTACAGAAAGAGGGCACACAAGAATACCGCCCAGTCCAAGATTTACGGGCCGTCAATGAAGCCACAGTAACCCTACACCCTGTGGTTCCAAATCCATACAATTTATTGGCATTAATTCCTGGTGATACAAAATATTACACGGTGCTTGATTTAAAAGTCGCTTTCTTTTGCATCCGCCTGGCTCCAGCAAGCCAGCCACTTTTTGCGTTCCAGTGGGAGGAATCTACTACGGGAGCACATCATCAAATGACCTGGACACGCCTCCCTCAAGGTTTCAAAAACTCACCCACGATTTTTGGTTGCGCGCTCAGCCAGGACCTTCTGTCCTTCAACGCTCAGCCAGACAAGGTTGTTTTACCACAATATGTAGATGATTTATTACTTGCTTCCCCTACAGAAAAAGACTGTCTCTCTGCCACCAAGGCCCTGCTGCATCTGCTAAGCCAAGCAGGGTACAAAGTTTCAAGAAAGAAAGCACAAATATGCAAAGAAAGTGTGAAGTATCTAGGTTTTCAATTGACAGGTACTAAGCGTGCACTGGGAGCAGAGAGGAAGGAAGCAGTATGCCGTATACCCCAGCCAAAGACAAGGAGACAAGTCTTTGAGTTCCTAGGAGCTGCAGGCTTCTGTCGCCTATGGATCCCCAATTTTGCGGACATTGCCAAGCCTCTCCATCAAGCCACGAAGGGGGGAGAGCATGACCCCTTTCTCTGGGAAGAAGAACAGGTGGCAGCTTTCCTGAAGTTAAAAACTCTACTGATGGAAGCTCCAGCACTGGGATTGCCTGTCACGTTCCCACGTTCCAACCCTGTCTTCCTGCCCTCTGTATTTGTATATTGTGTTTTTTCCATTGTGTTTCTGTTGCTGCCAATTCCTGGGAGGCCTCCCAGGGGTTAATTGGTGTTCTGTGTGCTGCTCACCTGTTGACCCTTGCCTTGATTCCCCTGCCTATATTAGAGCAATGTACCTATAGTACATTGCTGGGTCATTTTACTTTGCCTGGTCTCCTTGCATCCTGTATCTTGAGAGCTCCTTGCTGTGTTCCTGATATCCTCTGTTTGTTCATCCTTGTTCAGTTTTTGCCTCTGTTATTTCTGTTCCAGTTTATGTCAGTTCCTTCTGTGTATTTAGTTCTGTCTATTGCTGTATTTTGTTTTGCTGTTTATGTTCCATTCAGATTCCCCGGTTACTGATTTGGCTTGGCTGACTTCCCTTCTGGTTCTGATTCCTGTATCCTATATGACGTACTCTCTCTGGTTATGACCTTTGGCTTTCCTCTTTATGACTACTCTATAGTATTTTCCTTGCCTGTACCGTTTTCAGGTAACCTTGTCATCTGTATACAACAAAAGACTCTGTACGGCTTCAAGGTAATACTTTCCTTTAGATTAGATCCGGCTATCCTAAAGACCGGTCTTTCAGTGCAGGGAATCTTTGGTATTGCCGTACAGAGGTCTTTAGTTAACCCTGTGTTGCTTTCACCTGCCCTTGCAGTTTACAGTGCATCTCTGCATATAGGGGCTTCTCTCAGGAACCTTGACCTCACCTTCCTGCGAGTTATATTCATAGGGATATATATACAGACCGACCACTTCCAAGGATCGGAGGGCAAGTAAAGGGTGGTGCGTGCCTGGTGGTACTGCCACCGTGACATTGCCAGATCACAGCAAGCCTTTCCAACTGTATGTGCATGAACATAACCAGACTGCAACAGGAGTGCTAATCCAGAACTTTGGCTCATGGCCAAGGCCGGTGGCTTACCTATCCAAACAACTTGACCCTGTGGCCTGCGGCCTACCCCCAAGCCTGAAAGCAGTGGCAGCCACCGCAATGCTAATAGCGGAAGCAGATAAGCTGACACTAGGACAGGTTCTTCATGTCAAGGTGCCACATGCGGTCAAAGCCCTACTCGATGTGAAAGGAAGTTACTGGTTCAGCAATAGCCAGATGATGACGTACCAAGCCATGATGTGTGAGAATCCACGGGTTCATCTGGACCTCATCGCTACCTTAAACCCAGCTACACTACTAAGATAATGGTACGTATCTGGCGGCGCGAAGACAATCGCTAATTGGTAGCTGATGGTTCCCTTAGTTCATTAAATCCATATGGGGCATGTAAAGGAAATAAACAATATATAGTGCAGATGGTTTTAACACACAAGATAAATAATAATATGATATTCCACTCACGAATTACAGAGCCCAAGCACTGGCTCTGAGTGGATAAAGGCTCTTGGGTGCTTCACTTCTCCACTTCTAAAGGTGACCCACACCTTATAGAAATTGTAGTACGGCTTGTATCGAATGGATATGAAAAGAGAAATGAGACAACTTCCTTGTGCAGATCTTCCAAGGAAAATTTAGCATAACATGGATTAAGCTAGTCAACTCACATTTGTTGGAGCTATAGACCAAGCTCTTGGTGTATGCGCCTTAGGACTTATTTTGTAGGTAAAGCCCAAAAAACATCTTTCAGAAATCCAGAAATCCAGAACAGCGGGGAAAATTAAAATATTTATTTAAAACATGAACAAAATGAAATGTTTTCACTGGTTTGGGGGAGACCACTAAAATTTCTGGTTGGCATTGGTTGGTTGGTGGTGGCACAAGTTTGGGCGCCTGTTCATTTTTCTTTTTATCTGATTGTTGGGATTGTAAATTCCCCCATTGACATTTGGCTGCCCAAATATGTCTCTCTTAGAATATAGAAGTAGAATTGGCAACAATGTGGAATCTATGCTGGGAGGTACGTTTGTTTCTTCACAATTAAAAGAATCAACCAGTGATGACAATAAGAGACCATTAATAGATGTTGAAAAAATTTAATTAAAGAAACAAAAATAAAATTAGAGATAGCCACTTTCGAAAAATATAAAAAGGATAAGATTACTCCAAGAGGTTTAAGATTCCACAAAACCCCGTCATCACTGTACAGTGCCACTGTACAGAGCACTGGTGAGACCTCACTTGGAGTACTGTGTGCAGTACTGGAGACCGTATCTCCAAAAGGATATAGACATCTTAGAGAGAGTTCAGAGAAAGGCTACTAAAATGGTGTACGGCTTGAAGGAGAAAAGTTACCAGGAAAGGCTTAATGATCTTAACATGTACAGCTTGGAAAAAAGACGAGACAGAGGAGATATGATAGAAACATTTAAATACGTAAAGGGAATCCACAAGGTAGAGGAAGGGAGTATATTTAAAAGGAAACAAAGTAGCAAAACAAGAG
The DNA here is from genome assembly GCA_009667805.1 of Leptobrachium leishanense. Taxonomy (NCBI): domain Eukaryota; kingdom Metazoa; phylum Chordata; class Amphibia; order Anura; family Megophryidae; genus Leptobrachium; species Leptobrachium leishanense. The sequence continues at coordinate 203,668,370 of CM019064.1, forward strand.
GACATAGTCTTAGATTAGAGGGGCAAAGGTTTAAAAGTAACATCAGAAAGCATTATTTTACTGAGAGGGTGGTGGATACATGGAACAGTCTTCCAGTTGAAGTGGTAGAGGCCAAAACAGTAATTGAATTTAAGCAGGCATGGGATAGGCATAAGGCTATCCTAAACAAAAGATAAATCCAGGTAAAGTATCCATGTAATTGGGCAGACTAGATGGGCCGAAAGGTTCTTATCTGCCGACATTTTTCTATGTTTCTATGTTTCTATCAGATAAGGATGACCCGGAATTTATTTCCGGATGGAATATACTTTTAGAAGGGTTTGCGATTACTATGATGGATTACGTTATCCAAAAAAGAAAAGAAAAGCTTCCAAAAATCAATGGTCTAGTTGATCAATTGTCCAAACAGGTTGAACAAGAGTACTCCAGAGAAGAACTTGCAGACATCCACAATACATTAGGAGAGAAGTTAGAAAAAATAGAGAAAGAAGTTTTAGTGATAAAAAAACGGAAATTTGAACGTGATGTAGAAGATTACAGGAGAGGAAATGTTCATCAAACATATGAGGAAAAAAGAATAGATTCCAATTATACTGAGGGAAGGGTAACAACGTATAAGGATAATAGGTGGCCAGAGAGAAATCCAAGATGGGATAATAGAGGCAATGATAGGGATTACAATCAAAACAATTGGAGGAGAAACAATTATCATAGATATGGAGATCCTCAAATAAGAAATAATGATACCAATAGAGCTCCGTATCAGAGGGTCTACCAAAATAACTATTCAGAGAGACAACCACATTATCGTCATGGAGAGAATGGAAGAGAGCCATGGGATAGACCTTATAGGTCCAGCAAGGATCTAGATAGACAACAGAATCACCATCAGAGCTCGACCAATAAATGGTCACTTAACCCCACCCCAAAAAGGAGTGAAAGAGAGAAATTAGATAGCAATATACCACTGTCCAATAGCATCGCATTATGCATAGCATCGCATTATGGTTGGTTTTGCGGTAGAAAAAGAAAGGATTTGGTTTTAAAACTTTCTTTTTATATTTACTACGTCAAAGCGGATTGTGCAAGCGAGAATAACACACTTTTATTGGTTTAGAGTTGCTTTGCGCAAGTAGGTCATTTCGGTTTTAAGTTCAGACTATTAGGTTTTTTTTTAGAAGTTTTTCATTTGGTGACAGTGATTCATGTACTGTACTGAGACATCGTACAACTAGGAAATAGACAGCAGAAGGCTATCCCCATTTAACAAATGTATACTGAGAGAAGCCACATTGTTCTGTAGAGAAAGAGGATAGTCATTGAGCTGTGCGGTTTAGTCTGGCGACGCAGTGTACGGGCGTACAGCGTATACGTTTGTGTATGCATACACTGTGAGGGGTAGAGACATAATTCAAGGGGGGTAATCTGTGGTTGTTGACTAATCGTTTGGGGCATAGTTCTGTACCAAACCTGTTGGGACAGCAAGCCATATAGTTACACATTGCCTCGGTTAGGGTCTCTAGTTGGGGGACTATAGTGGATATAGTCTGACAATCTACTGTGAAAGAGGACACCAGACGGTGCTCTCCTAAATTGGTGCAGGGTTTCCCTGGACGCAGGGGTAAGACGATAAGCCGATTCGAATCGCCATGGGCAATGTGCCGTCCATGCAAGGGAAGGAAAGCGAGGCTTCCCACAGTCAGACGGCTGCGCAGCACACGAAAATCCTAGGTTTGGGGCGAAGGCCATGAAACCCCATTTAAAGAATGGCATAGATGGTCCAAGGGTACCGCTTGGCGTATCCCTCTGGAGGGGACATTTGACGCCTGGAGATGGGAGAAATTCATAACTGAGTTTAAACCCAGACTCTGGACGACAAAGACCTTAGGTGTAGCTCAGATGTAGCTTCAGAAGTCTTTTAAGGTAAACTGACAGGGTATACAGAAGGCGGTTTCAATCCGGAAGAACCGCATTATGTACACCTGGCCAGAGGGGATAGCCGCGATTGGTAATCCAATGATGGAAGCGGAAGAGGCTCTTTCTGGGCTAACTCTGCTAAGGCAGGCTGGATCCACTAACACTGGATCTGTTGTAGTTTCCTCTGATGTTTCTCTTATCACCAATGTAACTAACTTTGCTCTCTCCAGTTTTTTTTTGTGTTTTTACATTCCAAGGTTAACACCTAACATGGACACGTCTTCATCAGGGGTCGGTGACTAGTCCCTCGGAATACAGTTTCAAGCTGAAGATCGTGTTAGATTAGTGGGCCCCAATCGATCCAGGGGTGGTATGTGGATGACTTGGTACTTTGATGTCCCACATGGGAGGTTTGTTATCGGCATACTGTATAATTTCTTAACCATCTGGTGCCCACAGGTAATAAGGCTAACAAGGAGAAAGTACAGTTTTGCAAGGAAAAGGTTATCTTTTTAGGACATTGTATCTCTCAGGGTACCCGACATTAATCACCCAGAGAGTAAAGACATTAAGTGGCTCTAACACCCACTAAACTGACTCTAAGATGATGCACCATTTTTGAACACAGCGTCTCTTCTTCCTGTTATGAAGGAGGAAGAGAAGGGGGGAGATAATGGTGTGAAAAAAAGAAAATTTTCCAACTTTTACTAACCATTCTAACCTCTCAACCTCTCAATTTTCCAACCTAGTAGGGAAACACTTTGAGGACCATCATGATTGCTTTTCCTTGATGAGCTCCAAAAAAGTCCACCAGGTCCGGGAGTCTCTCCCAGACCCAAACTCAATAACCAGTGTTCATTCTAGTCAACCAGGTGATTGGATCATGCTAAAGAAACATCCGAGGACGGGACTAGAGGCGAGATATCGTGGGCCATTCCAGGTGCTGCAGACGATGCCAACCTCCCTGAAGTTCGAGGGACAAGGCAACTGGATCCACGCCGGTCACTGCAAGAAGTTTCTCAAATACGTCAAAGAGTGAAGAGTATCATTTTCTTTATTTGTTTAGTTTAGGTTTTAGCGAGGGAAATGTACCTAAGACTAACAAGGGCCACAAGGAGACATTTGTAATAGTAACTCTGGCTCCTGTCGTTCGCTTGTTTAAATTCTTGTGCGGTGTTGTAGTGAGGGAGATTACCAAGAAACAACGACAGTAGAGCGTCCAAAGGGGGGGGGATTTACAAGGGTCAGGTCCACACTGATGGGAGCAGGGCAGAAGCGGAGCTATAGCTAGTGAGGGTTGGAATATTTTTTAAAGCTTTGGGAAGCTTCGGGGGATTTCTTGGTTTCCATTGGAAAAAGGTAATGGGAGTATAAATACTTATGGTGTTTCTCTCTCTATTCCTTCAATATGCCGGAGTGAGATGTTCCTGATGTCTAATCGACCGAGTTACCGAAGCCCGAACAGATGAGATGCCCAGAGGACCAACCCATGGACCGGATACAGAGGATTTCAGACCGACCAAGTTACCAGAGCCCGAACAGATGAGATGCCCAGAGGACCAACCCATGGACCGGATACAGAGGATTTCAGACCGACCAACGATCGACGCAACCCACCACCTCATGTCCTCCCTCTGAGTCACCTCCCCTAAAGGAGATTCTACGTTTCAAGTTCTACGTGTCAAGTTCTACGTGTCAAGTTCTACGTGTCAAGATTTGTTAAGATTTGCCCAAAAAATCGGCGTGTCAAGATTTGGTTTTAGATTTACTATCCACGTGTCAAGATTTGTTTTTGCTTTATGATCCACGTGTCAAGATTTGTTTTAACACTTGCTTTAAGATTCGGCGTGTCAAGATGGACTGTCTGTTGTTTTCTATCATGTGTTTGGCTTTTTGCATTCAGAACTTTACAAGAGGAACTGTTTCGTTCCAAGGAAGATCGAGATTCATCGAGGGACACTGGGGAGAAAATGACAAAGAGGAGGGACTGTTGTGGAAATTTTATTATGTGGACATTATAGTCTAGGATGTGTGTGTTTTTATAAGTTGTCATCTGTCTCCCTGTGTTGGATTTGAATGTGGTTTTAAAACCAAGCCACACCTCAGGGGGCCGGTCCGACATTCTAGTCCACACCTCTGTCCTTTTGATATGTAAATGTATTTACTGGACAAACTTGTTTTTCTGTTATACAGCCAGCCACTGGGCGTTGTTCTATTTGTGTAATAAACAAATGACCAGAAGCCAGGAGGACACTTTGGACTTGGCTCTTGGCTGAGGTGGTCAGATGAACTCCAGGTAGAAACAACGTGATGGTGTCTGTGTCTCTTTTACTGCGCGGGTTCAGGTACGTATGCCATGGGATAGCGCAGAGCTGCTTGTAAGTACAGCAGATCAAACTACATTAGGGAATTGATAGTAGATTAATTTCCAAAACAGAACTCAAAAGGAAGAGGGAGAAGTTCGATTTATCTGTGATTTTAACGATAAGGCTAATAATATCAAAAAAATATTTAATAAACACTGGCATGTTTTATTGAATGATGGTGATCTTAGGCAACACATAGGAGCCACACCTAAAATAATTTTTAGAGGAACTAAAAATGTTAAGTCTAGCTTAGTACACAGCAAAACTAGAAAAAAGGATACTCCAAAGAATTTTTTTGGATTGAAGGAAGGTTTCTATCAGTGTGGACTATGCCTAGCCTGTAAGTCTACGAGTAATAGGAAAAAACATATAGGCTCCTATTCTAATCAAAAACAGAATAAAATGGTGGAAATAAGGGGTATTTTAAATTGCTGCTCTAAAAATGTAATTTATATGCTGGAATGCCCATGTGGCCTTAGATACATAGGTCGAACAAAACGGGCCCTTAACGTTAGAATAAACGAACATGCTAGAAATATTAGAAACGAATTTGAGAAACATTCAGTTTCTCTACATTTTAAGACGCACCACAGCAGTTCCCCCGTGGGTTTGAGATTTTGGGCAATCAAACAAGTCAAAAAGGTAGAGATTGAAGAAGATATTATTAACAAATTGGGAAGGGAGGAGATGAGATCAATTTTTGAAAATGGCACACTGACCCCGAGTGGCTTGAACGATGATTTTGAGATTGTACATTTCCTGTAAAGATCTTCTTCCATTCTATTCCATTGAGGTCATTTATTTAGGTCTAGACATTCCTAGTATATATAATAAATATTCATACACTTTTAACACTTTAGTTGTTATATACAATTTCAAGGTTAACCAACATTTAAAATTTCTTACAAAATTAATTGGATTTAAATTGATTATATGTATATATAGAAACACATAACATTCTATTTGAGTAGCACTTTAGCTACCACACTATATTAATTTATATGTAATAGGTTCTGGTTTATCATGTAGGCATATATATTAATGATATTTTATAAATACATGATATTGTTTGATACAGTTAACAATAGCACTTTATATGAAGCATTTTAATATTATCACTTTATTTTTGGTATATATATTTTTGAGATACATTTTTTAAGATCTTCATTAATAGTTGCATTAATCAATTAGATTTTTATTGGCTATAATTAATTATTGGAAATAGGAATATATAATATTGGCACTTTATTAATTTAATTATATCATACCTATATATACTGTAGGTATAAGGTTTTGGTTAACTATGCAGCTATATATATGGGAGATATTTGATAAGGATTGTTCCACACAGTCACTAATAGCACGTGAAAATTAGGCAGTTTAAAATCATTATTCTTAACGGAATAAGGTTTGATACACTTAATCGATTTTTTTGAGAACCAGCATAACTTATATTTATTATGATTAATTCAATTGATATACATTGGAATAGGAACACATGGAGTTTTATTTAATAGCACTTTATATAATCATGATACACCAATACACCTATACATATGTAAAAGATTTTTGTTAGCGATGCGACTATTCATATGGGAAATATATGGGATTGCCCGATAGAGTTAATAATAGCACTTTAAATAAAGCACTTTAAAATTCACTTTAAAATTCCCAATAGAATGAGAATTTTTGAGACCCTGGAGTATTCTGACTTTTTTAGAACCAGCATAATTTTCATATTGTTGGTATTAAGTAATATGAATGTAGGATATCTAAATAAATAAAAAAATGTTTAACCCCTTAAGGGCCGCTGACGTACCCTGTACGTCCTGTCCTCGGGTCTCCCTTAGACCCGCGGACGTACAGGGTACGTCACCGGCGCCAAATCCCCCTCCCGCCCGATACTCACCTCCCTCGTCGGATCCCACGGCGATCTGGCAGGGAGGAAGCCTGCCCATGTGATTTACATGGGCAGGCGAGGCTGATGACGTCGCCACGCTGCGTGGTGACGTCATCAGAAGGTGCCCCCATGTGATTCAATGGAGAGGAGGGGGGGCTCCTTCGGAGCCCTATATCTCCCCAACCATTGAAGCTAGGGAGATGCCGTTTGCACCGCTGGAGAGGGGAGAGCCTCCCCTTTCCAGCGGTGTATGGCATTAACCATTTCGCTGCCGGATCACGTTGCGGCGCCAATTGGCGCCAAAACGTGATTCAAACCTGGAGGGGGGCTGACATCTTGGATGTCAGCCAAGCCTCCAGGTCCCCCCCACCCACTGACAACCTCACCATATGTGTGAGGATGTCAGTGGGCCAGTTAACCCTCTAGCTGCCATGTAGAGATAAGGGGATCCTAAGGATCCCTTTATCTCCCGATCCATGGCAGCTAGATGGTCATATTTGCCATCATTTGAAAGGCCTGATTATGGCCTTTCAAATGATACCAAACATGACCAGGTTTGGTTTTAAAAAAAAATTTAAAAAAAAAATGAAATAAAAAAAAAAAAATTAAATAAAATAATAAAAAAAAAATTTTTAAAAGTTTTTTTTGTCTGGGGGGAGTTTAATTAAATAGGACCTAGGCTGTCATCTAAAAATAATTAGCACAAAATGGTCAGAATGAGCGCAGCGCACATAGGTGAACTGGCTCAGCAGTGAAAGGGTTAAAAGGTAAAAACATGTAAAAATTGGGTATTTCTATTCCCGGGATAAAATTTGGAAACTATTTAGCCGGGGTCTTTATTGGTGGTTATAGCTTTAGGGGATTAAATTACGAAAAAGTGTGTTTTTACCATTTTTTTCATCATATTTCATATTTTTTTTGTATTAAATTATTGGATATGATGGAAATAATGGTATTTCTAGAAAGTCCATTTAATGGCAGGAAAAAGGGTGTATAATACGTGTGGGTTGAATAAACGAGTAAGAGGAAAATTTGATCTAAACACGAGCAGCGCAGAAACGTAAAAACTGCAGCGGTCACTAAAGGACGGATTTGTGTAAAACCGCCCGGTCACTAAGGGGTTAATATTGATAACTTTGCACAAATACTAAAAACAGCACTTTAATTATATCTAATTATGTAAGACAAACTAAGGAGATCTTTTAGAAGGAACAGAAGAATTCTTAATAGGATTAGATAATAAATAGCTATATTTCATATGAGTACGCTAATCTTCTTTGCCACAAGCATTTAAATCATCATCCCTTTCTGGAGAAAGTACAGCGGATGTTATCTATGGATACATCTCCAAATACCCCTCTATATAGAGAGAAACAAGAAGGGTGTTTGTGAGGGTCCTGAGAACGAACAACAGCACAATGGCCTGCTCTATGGTGGGTGCCCGCTCAGGTCTCACAAACAAAGTTTTAGCTTGCTTGTGCCATTACAGGGATGAATTTTCCATATGCAAATCAGCCTGCTCTCACCCAAAAAGGGTGGCCAGTGCTGATTGCCAAGGAAGTCATCCCTGCACGAGAGGTGCAGCAACCCCCGACGATCGTTTCGGCCTTCTTGGGCCTCGTCAGGAGGGTGTAGCTGACACCCCTCTAGGCACATCAAGCAAGGGGTCCACGTCTGGATGACCCTTTACAATTACAGTGAGAAACAAGAAGGGTGTTTGTGGGGGTCCTGAGAACGAACAACAGCACAATGGCCTGCTCTACGGTGGGTGCCCGCTCAGGTCTCACAAACAAAGTTTTAGCTTGCTTGTGCCATTACAGGGATGAATTTTCCATATGCAAATCAGCCTGCTCTCACCCAAAAAGGGTGGCCAGTGCTGATTGCCAAGGAAGTCATCCCTGCACGAGAGGTGCAGCAACCCCCGACGATCGTTTCGGCCTTCTTGGGCCTCGTCAGGAGAGTATAGCTGACACCCCTCTAGGCACATCAAGCAAGGGGTCCACGTCTGGATGACCCTTTACAATTACAGTGAGAAACAAGAAGGGTGTTTGTGAGGGTCCTGAGAACGAACAACAGTACAATGGCCTGCTCTACGGTGGGTGCCCGCTCAGGTCTCACAAACAAAGTTTTAGCTTGCTTGTGCCATTACAGGGATGAATTTTCCATATGCAAATCAGCCTGCTCTCACCCAAAAAGGGTGGCCAGTGCTGATTGCCAAGGAAGTCATCCCTGCACGAGAGGTGCAGCAACCCCCGACGATCGTTTCGGCCTTCTTGGGCCTCGTCAGGAGGGTATAGCTGACACCCCTCTAGGCACATCAAGCAAGGGGTCCACGTCTGGATGACCCTTTACAATTACAGTGAGAAACAAGAAGGGTGTTTGTGAGGGTCCTGAGAACGAACAACAGCACAATGGCCTGCTCTACGGTGGGTGCCCGCTCAGGTCTCACAAACAAGTTTTAGCTTGCTTGTGCCATTACAGGGATGAATTTTCCATATGCAAATCAGCCTGCTCTCACCCAAAAAGGGTGGCCAGTGCTGATTGCCAAGGAAGTCATCCCTGCACGAGAGGTGCAGCAACCCCCGACGATCGTTTCGGCCTTCTTGGGCCTCGTCAGGAGGGTATAGCTGACACCCCTCTAGGCACATCAAGCAAGGGGTCCACATCTGGATGACCCTTTACAATTACAGTGAGAAACAAGAAGGGTGTTTGTAAGGGTCCTGAGAACGAACAACAGCACAATGGCCTGCTCTACGGTGGGTGCCCGCTCAGGTCTCACAAACAAAGTTTTAGCTTGCTTGTGCCATTACAGGGATGAATTTTCCATATGCAAATCAGCCTGCTCTCACCCAAAAAGGGTGGCCAGTGCTGATTGCCAAGGAAGTCATCCCTGCACGAGAGGTGCAGCAACCCCCGACGATCATTTTGGCCTTCTTGGGCCTTGTCAGGAGGGTATAGCTGACACCCCTCTAGGCACATCAAGCAAGGGGTCCACGTCTGGATGACCCTTTACAATTACAGTGAGAAACAAGAAGGGAGCGGGTACCCACCGTAGAGCAGGCCATTGTGCTGTTGCTCGTTCTCAGTACCCTCACAAACACCCCTGTTGTTTCTTACCCCTCTATATAGTAGAGTTGGGGAAGATCTAATGGAAATAAAGCCTGTGTCCTAATTTGCCTCTTTTGGTTTATTTTTGCCCGTGAGCGACTGTGCATTAATCCTAAAGGAGAATTGGAACATTGGCATTCATGCGATTGAGGATTCAGAGCGCTACACGAAGTGGAACACAAGTAACTTCCGGAACCCGGCGTGGCACGCAAGATGGAACGCATTCGACATTACAGCGTATGCGCAAGATGGCGGCTTCGTTCCCACCGCCTGTGGTGCGGTTTGGGATAATGAATGCGCGCCCTAATCAAGGAACTCGGAACATGTGGGGATCTTTTAATTGTTAAATGGGTATACTATATAATAAAGAGATCATACACCAGTCTGTAAACCAGCTGAAGAAGCCAGCACGTCTGGCGAAACGCGTTCTGGTCTCCTGGCTGAGCCAGCATTTTATTTATGTTTTAAATAAATATTTTAATTTTCCCCGCTGTTCTGGATTTCTGGATTTCTGAAAGAGGTTTTTTGGGCTTTACCTACAAAATAAGTCCTAAGGCGCATACACCAAGAGCTTGGTCTATAGCTCTAACAAATGTGAGTTGACTAGCTTAATCCATTTTATGCTAAATTTTCCGTGGAAGATCTGCACAAGGAAGTTGTCTCGTTTCTCTTTTCATATCCATTCGATACAAGCCCTACTACAATTTCTATAAGGTGTGGGTCACCTTTAGAAGTGGAGAAGTGAAGCACCCAAGAGCCTTTATCCACTCAGAGCCAGTGCTTGGGCTCTGTAATTCGTGAGTGGAATATCATATGATTATTTATCTTGTGTGTTAAAACCATCTGCACTATATATTGTTTATTTCCTTTACATGCCCCATATGGATTTAATGAACTAAGGGAACCATCAGCTACCAATTAGCGATTGTCTATTAGCACGCCTAATTTTGAATAATAATTACTTTTGGTATGATGGGAATTTTTTCCTACAGTTAAAAGGCACGGCCATGGGGACGAGGTTTGCCCCCAGCTATGCCAACCTCTTTATGGCCCACTGGGAATCCAGTGTGGTCTGGGCAGGGCATGGCTGGGGGCGGAACCTCGTCCTCTATAGGCGCTATATAGATGATATTTTGATTGTGTGGAAGGGTGATGAGGATAGTCTTTCACAGTTTATAGCTCACCTTAATCAGAACCTATTGGGAATAAAACTGGATTCAGTTATCAGTAAGAAACAGGTTAATTTTTTAGACCTTAATATCTATGTAGATGGGGGAAATATCAAGACCAAGACCTACTTTAAAGAGGTTAATGTAAATAGCTATATACCTATTGAAAGCGACCATTATTCACCTTGGCTAAAGGCGATACCGAAAAGCCAGATGTTGCGAGTTATGAGAAATTGTACTGACACTGAACAATTTCTCATTCAATCAGAGAAACTGATTAAGGATTTTAAAGAAAAGGGCTATAGAGAGGATATCCTGAATAACACTCGAAAAGAAATCCAAAATGTGGATAGAACAACTCTCCTGAAATACAAAAAACGAGAAAAAGATCTAGGAGAAGACGTTCCTCTCATTCTGGATTACAATACCAATAATAGGAAAATTAAAAAATCAATAGTAAAATATTGGCCCATTCTAAAAAGAGATCCTATCCTTAGTAAAATCTTACCGGAGAAACCTCGAATTATCTATAGAGGAAATAAACCAATTAAAATGGATTTGGTTCATAATCATCAGAGAGATGACAAAGCGATAAAAGATAAGAATCTGTTTGGTCTACTCCCAGGCTTTTATGGTTGTGGACATTGTATTTCATGTAGAAAAACTGGCAATAATAAGAGACTAATTAAGAACTTTGAATCTTCTGAAAAAATACAATACAAAATTAAAGAATTTATTACCTGCCTGTCCACCCATGTGATATACGTACTGGAATGCCCATGTGGATTACAGTACGTAGGTCAGACCTCGAGAGCTCTCTACATTAGAATTAATGAACATTTATGTAATATTACGAGAGGATACGCAAAACATAATGTTTCAGTACATTTTAGAGATAATCATCAATGTAATCCAAGAGGGATTAAATTCTGGGCAATTGAAAAAGTTAGAAAGAACTGGCGAGGAGATAATTTGATTGAGAAATTAATTAAAACAGAGATGAGATGGATTTTTGTTTTAGATACCATGGTCCCTAGAGGAATGAATGTAGACTTCGAAGTCTGCCATTTTTTATGATTTTATTTGTTTGTTTTTTGTATTTTATGATCTCTGTGTATCCGTATATCTACTCTCCTGATAACCAATTGGAGATTAGTTTTAGCTAACCATCATTAGACATAGCCTACTCTTGTAGTTGTAACGCTTATCCTTGTCATATGACCTGTTTTGGTCAAAAATATCTGGGTTATGCATAAATATAGTTTTTTTTATATTTTTATGCCGATTACTGACCATTTAATTATGTAGTTTCTATTTTGATTATTAGAGGTGACTGCTATGAGTCTCGACCAGCTGAGAATATTATATGTTCAGGTTATATGCTGGGTATTAATATTCCATCTTTTTATATATATGTTCGTTTTTTCTGATTTTTCGTTCGAATTGGTCGTTCTAATAGTTGTAAGTTAAGATCCGAACGATTTTATGTTTAAACGAGAAATTGCCGCTGCGATAGCAAAGTCGGAGATTCGAACGATTTTATAAAAACGAAATGAAAATTCGTAAACATCCGCCTGAAGATCCGAAAACGGAAATACGTCATACGGAAGTCAACCAATCACAGGTGGAACGCAGGTGAACCGCACGCCGAATACATGCGTTTTTTTACATGGACACAGACTATATAAGGGGTAAGATGGCCCCTGGGGGACTTTTTTTGACTGAGGAAGCCTACAGTAGTAGGTGAAACGCGTCTCGCACTATTTACACTCTATTTTGGTGTTTTGTTATTTAATAAATTTTTATTGTTCTTTACATTGGCCCCCCTTTTAATTTTATTTTTATTTTTATCTAATTTTATTTTTATACATCTTTACATCCTTGTACCTCTGTACCTGGTACATCCTTGTGCATTGGGTTGCACGGTTATGCGGCGGAGCTGTGTTCCAGCAGAAATCAAATATCGAGGATGGACCCCCTCTGATAAGTGGTCCCAGGCGCCTATACAGAGCCACTTTCAATAGAGGCTCTGTAACACGTGAGTGTAATCCTTTCTTGATTTTTTATTCTCATTTAACCTACAGTATTATGCTATTATTGATTTCTGTCTCGAGATCATAATACACTTCTGGTTTAAAGCTACTATCAAGCCTGGAAGAATAAGGACTGTGGACCTCTTTCCCTGTTGATGGGTGGAGCCCCCCAGAAGAGGCTTAAAGGCATACATTTGGAGTCTCGCAGACTCCCTGTTTGTGAGTGGAAATCTCATTTTTTCTGGTTTATTTGGTGTACATTAATACTATGCAATGAGATTCTCCCTTTGTCTCTTTTAGAAATTGATGGCATTTAACAGATCTAGTATTCTACTGAAAGAAATAAGAACAAGGGAAAGAAAGAAAAATAGATCTTCTTTCTGTTTTTCCGTCTAATATATATTAATATACATGTGATCTCTGTCTAATCTTCTAGCGCTCCTATTTCACTGTATAGTGATTTTTTTCTGCTTAAATATGAATATGCCAAAAAGTCTGGACAAACAGCATGTTGGGTGTGTAGTAGACTGCATCCAGAGACAATCCATATACCGTTTGCTTCAATCCCAATGAATTTGAGTATATTCGCGTCTGGAAATATCACAATACACGCCTTTGATGAACCTCGAGAGAAGCCGGAAGCATTCACTCCTGGATACCCAATAACAGGGCCAGTGTACCCACCAGAATGGTGTTTCCAATTAGGACCAGATAGAGAAACAGGCAAGGGGGGAAGCTTGTGCAATTCAAGTAGGTTCAATTGGACTTCATACACATACAGAATCAAAGTCAAAAAACAATAAATAAACTCCGGATACCGTGGTATTAATTCAAATGGATTTATTCCAGAACCAAGAATAACGACGTTTCGACCACAACTGGTCTTTGTCAGGCTTGACAAAGACCAGTTGTGGTCGAAACGTCGTTATTCTTGGTTCTGGAATAAATCCATTTGAATTAATACCACGGTATCCGGAGTTTATTTATTGTTTTTTGACTTTCTTTGGGGCTGTATAGCAAGAGACCCCCTTCTCCGGTGACCCACCAAGGGAGATGGTGCCTAAGCCTTAATTTTTCCTGTGGATACATACAGAATCAACACAGAAAGTGAGTCAGGGTTCATATATATTAGGAGTAAGAAGCTCACCAGAGATCAGGAACTGATAGTTGCGAATGTGACTGCTGATAAGAAGGATGCGTTGGATTTGGTGAGACGATTGGGGCAGCTGATGATAGAAATGTCAAAAGGGACACTACATTTATCACCTTTCATACTAACAGGATGGTACCAGGTATGCTGTGGAAGGGTGTGTTACACATGGGTCCCACCGACAGTTACAGGGATGTGTTACTTAGCCAGACTGATTACAATCCAGAGAGTGAGAGGAGATGATATCAACACAGACACCGCACTACACCCTAGATATCCACTGGTGTTTGAGAAGCAAAAGAGAGAATTGTTTACTAAGAAAGATCGAATATGGGCGTGGTTTCCAGCATGGACTGGATGGGGGAGAGAGTTGATGGTGAGAATGAACAGCTATGCCAATTTGATGGATGAGATATTGAATAAAACGAGTATGGATATTCAGTTGTTGAATCTGGAGTTACGGGAGATCCGAAAGCTACAAATGATACATGATATGGCACTAGAACAGATCAGTGCAGCTCTGAATGGACTGTGTGAAATGACAATGCATTATGAATGTTGCACATTCATCAGAAACACAACACATGATGTCCCTGACTATTACCAGGTAATCCAGGATCACCAAGAGAAGGTAGTACAGTTGCAGAACACAGCTAGACGGATTGCTGCTGAGAGTTGGAATCCACTTCGTGGGTTCGGAGCTTTCAGAGATTGGTTCGGATCAATATTAGGATTTATCTCACAGATTGGATCTATGATATTGATGGTGGTGGTGATCCTGGTGATAGGGATGATTCTATACCGCATAGGGCTCTGTCTATGGCTGCAATGCAAGAGAGCTCTAACACCCATACAAACACCAAAGATACCACTGATGATCCCGCAGGACATGTTCCCAGCAAAGATGGGTCCCCTGAAGTACGAAGTATTCAAGAATAGCAATAGTGGAGTGTAGTGGCTACAAGTCTCAGAAGGAGAATCTGAGACTTGAGCCAAGGGGGGAATGAAAGGGACTCAGGTGAGAAGAAGGCCGGCATCTTGTGCCAGGCAGCCATCTTGTTCAGAATATTGGTTCACTTGAACCTAAATAGTAGATATTAGCTGAAATTAGGATGTAGCTTACATAGAATTCTAGGAATGTGTTGAACTAACAGAAAAGTAATTAAAATAATGAGAACGCAGGCCGTAGCTGGCACACAAGTGACAGGATGAGGAATAGATACACCAAGGTCAGAATAGCAGCAGCTGAGACAAAGAGGAGTGTGAAACCAGACCAGGCCTTATCTAGGATGAAAAATAAACAAGCCTAAGGGAGGTGGGCATAGGCAGGATCCAGAGCAATTGTAAATCCTCTTGTGTCAGAATGTCATGAAGCTTGCCAATTTATGACCAATGTATGGAATGTCTTTGTATTCGATTAAGGGAGGTACGGACCCAGGTGGGGTGGGATAGTGTCACCGGGAGGTGGGCTAATTGGGATGTACCTAATTACGTATTCAGGGTATAAGACCCTATGTCGGGGTGAGATCGGAGCTCATTCTTTGCGATTGAATCCTGTTTGAGCATCTGTTGTGACGTCACAATAAAGTTTGCCTTTCCTGAAGAGACTCGTGTCCAGCCAATCCTTGTCCGTGCCGGCCCGGCTTCATCCCGAGTGAACCAGGTGGGTTCCGGTAACATTAGCAGTGAATATATTCAAATAAGTCAGTTGATGTGTTATAACAATTAATTGCTGGATTCACTTGAATTTTCATGATTTTTTCAGATTGGATCATTCTCTCACTCAAGTCACGAGCAATTTGAAAAGTACCGCAGTAGAAATGACAAGATAGACTAATTAAAGGAACACTCCACTGTAAAGTAGAGCATCCCAGTTTTTGCCCTTAAATAATTATGCAGAGGCTGTTGACTGCCTCTGCCCAATTTGTTTTTTCTTTGTCCCATTTTACCTACTTTTTCTTCCTTGCCAGACGCAGCTCCTCCTCTTCGACTCAGGGACTCCCGAACCAAGAAGTCCCTGAGGCTTTTCTGTACAATTTGCTTAGGTAACGCGATTTGCGCACTGTAACAGGGCTTGCGTACTTAACGTACACAAATCCTGTAGCGCCTGCACAGAACAACGTCACTAGTAACCGAGTAGTAACCAGCAGCTTGGAAATTCAAGCTCCCAGCAGCTGCTGATGCTGTGTGGGATGGAGCAAACTCCTCCACTTTACCCAGCATTTTAGGCAAAATGGGGATTGTGATGGGGATGTGTGAAGAAGTGAGGGCACTCCACACATCCTGACCATTTAAAAAAATATAAAGTAGTCAGGATGTATAGAGTTTTCCTTTATTTCTCTTAAGTGTTCTTATAGATGCAATAAAAGAAGCACATACAGTTTAATAGAGCAAAGAAAAATAGATTAAAATATCAGCTATTGCATTAATCTATGCATAATATAGCATGGCTATTGTGGCAGTGTTTGTGGAATCTAAAGCCTCATCAATCACAGGAGGGGTTATTCAGAGAGAGCCTATCTGGCCCTGAAAGGTCACCGAACAGGGAATTTTCCAGTATGTTTACATTTCGGGGCCATTTGGCTATTCAGAGAGCAGGCAATTCGCCAAATGTTCGAAGGCAGTGAAATCCCCCATAGAGATGCAATGGTTAATCTATTCAGGGAACACCGAACAGCAGTGAAAAGTTGCCAAAGTGCCCTGCTGTTCGGTGGTTTCATACGGCAGATTTATTCAGGCGAACCCCATAGGTTTCAATGTTAAAAATATTCCCGTTTTTATGCAATATCTAATAAACCATTTATTATTTTAATCTGCAGAAAAAAGTCTCTTTATTTATTGATTTTAGTTAGGATCTTTTAGGCTTTTTAAGGCAATTTTTTTTACTGTTTACGATTAATAGAGGATTTTCTTTTTTCTGTAATTGACCTTATTATTATCATTCATTGAACCTTTTATGTAACTTCCAGGCATTTTTGTTCAGTAGTTTTTTTGCAAATAGTGTTTCAATTTTGACACTTTCAATTGTATTGTCTGTTTTTTTTACCCTGTTCGTCAGCTCAGCTTGTTGACTTTTTCCAGAGGCTGGTCTGCGCTGTGATCGGCGGCTCGGCGGGTTTGTCCGACGTAGTTGGCGCATTTTTTCCGGTTATTCCGGTGGGTTTTTGTTGGGTTTTCGGCAGGTGTTCGGTGGTTTTGCGGCTGGTTTGCAGTAAGAAATATATACTGTATATATATATATATATATATATATATATATTTTTTTTTTTAAAAAGTCTTTGTTTTGTGTTTGTGTTTTTTTTATTAATGCAGCAATATTGTTCCCATTTCAATTATGATGTTAACAATCATGCTGCACTATGAGGGGTTTTAGCTAAACAAAATCACATAATTCCCCCCCAAAAAAGTAACAAGTTCCCATTTCTAATGTTTCTAACAAGCATACCTCTTAGAATACATAACCGCAAAGGCTTGGGTGATAAAATGTGAAAAAAAAACACTTTACATGTTGTAGATGATTGAAAATTCTAATTGTATTTGTTATAATATTCAAGCAGGGCATGATGTATACATATAGTAATGATATATTCTGAATTTGGTGAAAAAGGATATATAATATAATATGTCTGGGTCATATAATAAAACGTGACTTCAAATCGCGTTTAAACATGATGAGCAACAGCTGTAAAAATGAGCTCAGCACACACAGGTGAAATGGCTCAGCGGTGAAGGGGTTAACCACTTCGATGCGGAGGACGCGTTCAGCGCGTCCTCCGCATGTCTGCTGGTGTGCGGAGGACGCGCTGAGCGCGTCCTCCCTTGGGGTCAGCGTTCGGCCGGGTTCCGGCCGATCGCTGGCCCCCCGGTGCGGGCTGACATCCTCGATGTCAGCCCAGCATCCGGAACCGCCGCCGCTGAAATTAGGTGTCATCGCGACAGCGCGATGACACCTAATTCAGGCGCCCCCCCGCATGTGCGGAGGAGGTGCCTGAAAGGGAGGGGGGGAGGTCCTTCGGACCTCTCTCCCTCCCGATCGGTGGCGTTGCGGGGGTTAACCCAGGCACCATTTGGAAGGCACAGCCTGCCCTTCCAAATGGTGCCTGGCATTAACCCCTGGGGAGCTGGATCGCGAATCGGCGCTGAAAAGCGCCGGTTCGTGATCCTTTCCCGGAGCTGGCCGACAACTTGGATGTCGGCCAAGCCTCCGGGGACTCCCCCTGAGGATTGGCGTCATCGTGCATAGCACGATGACGCCAGTCCTAGAGTTAACCCCTAACTGCCACCAACGGTGGAGATAGGGAGTTCCAATGAACTCCCTATCTCCCGATCCATGGCAGCTAGGGGTTAAAGTTTGGTATGGTTGGATCGGCCAGAGCATGGCCGTTCCAATGATACCAAACACTACAGTGAAAAAAGTTTTTTAAAAAAAATAAAAATTAAAAATAAAAATAAAAATATATTTAAAAAATAAATTATAAAAAAAAAATAAACTTTTTTTTTCTTTTTTTTGGTTCGTTAATGCAGCAATATTGTTCCCATTTCAATTATAATGTGAACAATGATGCTGCACTAACGATTTTTGTATGCGGTGCGTTTGTTACAAATCGTGTAATTTTCCCCAAAAAAAATGTAACGAGACCCCATCTCTAATTTTTTTAACAAGCGCACCCCATACAAAATATAACCGCAATTGCTCGCATGTTAAAATGTGAAAAAAAACTCTTTACACGTTGTAAATTATTGAAAATACATATTTTATTGCATTTTTTGTTATAATATACAGACATGACATAACGTATACATATAATAATGACATATTATGAATCTACCGAGTCTGACGGAAAGAACAATATATAATATGTCTGGGTCATATACTAAAATAAGCCTTCAAAACACGTTTAAACATGATGAGCAAAACCGGTAAATATGACCTCAGCACAGAGACGTGAAACGCCTCAGCAGCGAAAGGGTTAAAGGAGCACTCTACTGAAAAACAAAGCGTCCTCTTTTTGCCATTAAATAATTGGGCAGAGGCTACTGACAGCCTCTGCCCAATTATGTTTTTACTTATTTTTCTTATTTTCAGTGAATTTACTCATCTTATGTCCCTTGCGCAGCTGCGATCGATCCCGATTGGTTTTAGAGATAGTGACATCAGCACGCTCCCTGATTGACTATGTCACTAGTAACCAAGTAGTAACCAGCAACTGGGAAATTCTATTTTTCTGGCTGCTGGTGACACTGGGTGGGGTGGAGGAAACTCCTGCATTTTAGCAAAAACATAGCAAGAAAAAAGGCTGTTATTTGCCACTGCACCTCTGGTCAGATGGGTCCTAACCTAATGAAATCAAAAGCTGCTTTCTAAGCAACCACAAATCCTCATGTTGCTTCTCAGCCAAGAAAGAGACTGGTGGGTTTATAGCTATACCTTCACCAGGAACAATTTCACTTCGGGATTAAAAAAGCAAACACACATGATGGGTGGGCATACAGGTTAATGGCCATTCAAGTGAACCAAAACCTCTGATGTGTTTTGTTTCGCATGTAGTGAACGCAAATGACAACCTTTTTCTTGTTAAGTTTTATACATGAAGTGGACTGGATACTTCTTGTCTCCGCAGCCACCCTGTTAGGGAATAGGCACAAAACCATTTTTTCTGCATATACAGTATTTATATTTTTAGCGGCGGTGTTGGGGGGGCACTCCACACATCCTGACCATTTTATAAATGTAAAGTGATCAGGATGTGTGGAGTGTTCATTTAAAGTCCTATAGGTTTAGCTTTGTAAGGCAGCTCAAAGAAGAACTTGTTCCACTTCATAGAACAAACTAGCACATTGATAGAAAACATATTAAAAAGGCTATCATGAATGTATTAAAGAACCATTATCAGTAGAAATTGAATGGAAATTTTGTAGCTGGGAATAGATGTCTGGTTTGGAGAGGTTTAGATTTTTCTGATCGAGTATAAAAAATTAAATGATTGATCAGCATTGGCATTAGCTTCTTGAAAACACAAACATATATACATTGGTGGCCAAAATTGTGGATACACCTTACATTTTTACAAAAATATGCAGTTTGTACTTTTTATATGAAAATCTCTAAAAATGTCATAGCACAAGTAAACGTTAATATAGTAACAACAAAAAAATCTATGAATAAGTTCAATTTTGGCTGGAAATGTACCATAATGTATCTTGGCTATTATATAGCATAAAAATGATAATTTCAAGTTTGTCACAATGTGTTTTTTTTAATAACATGTTGGATAGCCTTTGGCCTTAACTACTGCCTGACACCTTCTAGGCATTGACTCTTTTGACATCCTCTTCTGAGATCAAATGATGTCAGGAATTGATTATAGCCTCAATGAGTCCTCGCTTGTCGCTTGGATTCTTGCTTGAGACCATGCGTTCAATCCTGACCACAGATTTTTGATGGTATTCAAGTCTGGGCTATTTCCAGGCCAGGGAAATAGCCCTGACTTGAATCCCATTGAGTCAGGGCTATTTCCAGGCCAGGGAAGCAGAGGAATTTTCTTGTCAACCAAAACTGACAAAATCAGAAGGTGTATCCACAATTTTGGCCACTAGCGTAAGTCTATAGTGGTAATTCATTTGAAATCTGTACAATCAATAAGAGTTACATTAAAGCTCATTCAATGCCAACTTTTTGATTTTCTTTAAAAGATTACTTAAGGATGTCTTTATCTCCTGGTTCCTAATACAATATATAATGGGATTCAACAAAGGTGTGATCACAGTGTACAGTATTGACACAAACTTCTTAATGTTCCAGGTATTTCCTATAGATGGTATTATATAGTTTATTACAAGAGTTCCATAATAAATGCATACAATGGAAATGTGGGAGCTGCAAGTAGAAAAAGCTTTTTGTCTACCTGTACTAGATGAGATCTGAAAAATTGTGTTTAGTATGCACACATAACTAACACTGATGAAAATAAATGGGAAAAGAAGGATAGGTGATGAAAATAATAATGCTTCTATCTCAAAAAACAATGTATCAAAGCATGATTGTTCTAACATGGGAGCAAGGTCACAGTAATAATGATCAATGGTACCTGGGCTACAAAATTTCAGGAAGCCTATTTGGACCACAACAATTATCGTCAAGGAAAATCCCACAAGCCATGAACACAGTACAATATGAAGCTGAAAATTCCAGTTCATAGTTGAAGCATAATGCAGTGGCTTGCAGATGGCAAGAAATCTGTCATATGACATTGCCGTGAGAATAAAGCACTCTGTGTCTGTTAAGCCAGAAAACACAATTAATTGCAGTATACAACTTGTCACTGACATGACATCTCCTCCTTTCAAAGTGATATTCAATAAATTTGGGACAACATTTGTAGTGAACAATATTTCAGCTAAGGATAGCTGTCGAAGTAAAAGATACATTGGGGACTGTAGCTGGTAGGTTTTTGATACTAGTGTGATTACCATACTATTTCCTGCTAATGTAGCTATGTATAGCACAAGAAAAACAGTAAAAAGTAAATTTTGTAAGCCATTAGAACATTGAAATCCAAGTAGTAAAAATTCTGATACTTCCGTTTGATTTTCCTTAAGCATCATTGTCGTCAGGGAGTAGAGGAATGAGTCTGGAACGCTGTAGTAGAAACATTATTTCTTGTAAGTATACTTATATTAAGGTGTCTGGTAGTGATTTTGTTAAGACGGTATAGTTGATAAAAAAAAAGCAATCTTGTTTTATGTGGAGATGGGCCACTGATGTGTTAAGTGCAACAAAAACTGCTGAAACATTTGAAAACTGTTACTTTAAAAAACTAAGTTTAATCGATTTGGAACATATAGAACGGACGTGCTCAACCATGGGCCTCCAGATATTTTAGAATTCCATCTTCAATGATACTCACTCAGCCACTCGGGTCGACAGAGCCGTGTCAGAAATGTAGCTCCAAAACCAAGGGCCAAGGTTGAGCACCTCTGATATACAGAGATAGAAAACATACACATTGTCATTCTGTTTCAACTAAAGTTGCTCAAGATAAGAATACTGGGGGGAAGAGACAGGTTTACATGACTGTAGAATTTAATCTTTAGCCCAATTAACTACATTGTATTCCTTGATAAATAATAATAATATATACCAGCCATTTTTATCAAGAATTTGTATTGCCTCATATATTTCCTGGGTTTAACTTGATTGAATTGAAAAGTTAAACAAGTTGCTGTGTTAGCTTGTCAGTTATAAACAGATATCATATCTCCTTACTATCAGGGTTATTCAAAGAGATACGAATTGCTTGAGAAAGGTAACCGAACGCTGAAAATCAGCGTTCGGTTACCTTTCTTGGCCATTCGGCTATTCAGAGAGCAGGCAATTCGTCAAATCCTGGCAAATTGCCTGAACATACGGTGCCTGTTTGGTGCCTGTTCGAGGGCAGTGAAAACCCCATGAAAAAGCACTGCTTCGGCTATTCAGAGAACACAAACCAGCAGTGAAAGGTTCCTGAAATGCCCTGCCATTCGGTGGTTTAATTCGGCAAGTTTATTCAGGAGAATCCCATAGGCTTCAATGTTAAAAATGTTCCCGTTTTAATTCAATATCTGATAAACTGTTCATTATAAAATTCTGCAGTAAAGAGTCTCTTTATTTATAGATTTTTTTAGGATATTTTAAGCATTTTTCTGTTTTTTTTTTTTAAAAAGTCCGATTTTTTTTTTCTTAAGTTTACTTCTTTTTTCTGTAACAGCCCTCTTTATTATCATTCCTTGGACCTCTTATGCAAATTTCAGACATTTTCGCTCAGTAGTTTCTTTGCAAACAGCGTTTTACTTTCACACATTCATACAAACTGTTTTCCTAATTTATTCACTGCCTCTTCTGCTGTGTGGAAGGCTGCGATCGGCTCCTGTTCGGGTTTTTCTGTGGTTTTCGGTAGGTTAATCCAGATGTTTTTGAGGGTTTTCGGCGTGCATTCGCTGGGTTTTGCGTTTAGTTTTCGTCGGGTTTGCAGCAGCCTTTCCCTGTAATTCGGGGGCCCTGTGGTGTTTGCTGAATACACTGCAGGGTCACCGAAATGGGATCGGCAAAACAAACCGAATTGAAGAGAACGAAAAGTCACCGAACGTGCGGTGACTTTTCGAATCTCTTTGAATAACTCTGTATATGTTTCATATACACTCTCTGTTTTGATTCTTATACAAAATTGCAAAATAGTTGTGATATTTCCTTTTTATGCTACATTGCAGAATTAGATTAAAAAGTATCAGGGTTATTCAAAGAGAATTGAAAAGCCACCGTACGTTTGGTGACTTTTTGTTCTCTTCAATTCGGTTTGATTTGACGATCCCATTTTGGCGACCCTGCATTGTATTCAGCAAGCACCAAAGGGTCCCCGAATTGCAGGGAAAGGTCGCCGCAAACCCGCCGAAAACTCACCGCAAAACAAGGGCGAACGCACACCGAAACCCGCAAAAACATCTGGATTAACCCGCCGAAAACCTTCGGAAAAACCCAAGCAGGAGCCGATCACACCCAGCGCAGCAGCCAGAAAAAGCTGATATCGCAGATGTATGCAGTGAAAAAAATTTTAAAACTGTTCACTTGACTGTTTGACAAGTGAAACGCTGTTTGCAAAGAAACTACTGAGCGAAAATGTCTGAAATTTACATATGAGGTCCAGGGAATGATAATAAAAAGGGCTGTTACAGAAAAAATAAGTAAAGTTTAAAAAAAATTAAAAAATCTGAATTTTTTTAAAATAAAAAAATACCAGAAAAATGCTTAAAATATCCTAAAAATTCTATAAATAAAGAGACTCTTTACTACAGAATATTATAATCAATGGTTTATTAGATATTGAATTAAAACGGGAATATTTTTAACATTGAAGCCTATGGGATTCGCCTGATTAAACCTGCCGAATTAAACCACCGAATGACAGGGCATTTCGGGAACCTTTCACTGCTGGTTTTTGTTCTCTGAATAGCCAAAGCATTGCTTCTCTTTGGGGATTTCACTGCCCTCGAACAGAAACCGTATGTGCAGGCAATTCGCCAAGATTTGGCGAATTGCCTGCTCTCTGGATAGCCGAATGGCCAAGAAAGGTAACCGAACGCTGATTTTCAGCGTTCGGTTCCCTTTCGGCAGCCATTCGGATCTCTTTGAATAACCCTGTATATTTTCCTACTTCTCAGCTCGACATAAATGAAATGATATTGACCCTACAATGGTGTTTAATGAGACTTGCATTTTAGTAAGGATATGTTTTTTATTTCTTTTCAACGAGATGAATGTCTTAAAGATTGCTAGACAAAAGGTATACATTTTGGAAGTTAACAGAGGGATTTTTTCTTTTCTTATGAAACTAGTAAATGCCAGAAACATTGCTTTCGATGGATGTCACCAGTTTGATAGCTCAGACTTTGCCCGAACACCAACAATATGATGTATTTAATTGTTCAATAAACCCTTTTCTTCACAAATGTATTGGTGGTGTTATTATTTGAATAATTATTTTCCGAGAAATATTTGATTACACTATGAAAGTAGTTTAAGCAGCAATAGACAGAAGTGGAAAAAAATTACAAAAGTGGATTCATAAGATATAAAATGTATGCATTAATGTTAAAGGGGAACATCAAAGTGCCTATTGTTGCGCCTTGTAGAACTTCCCTCCTTTATTTTTTTATTTCTCTGAGTTACTCTATATACGGATTTTCTGTCATTGTATCATTTTTATTCATGTTACAACTTTTAATAAAATTTGAAAAAGGGGAACATAATTCTTATAAGAAAATTATTGCTGACTATGAGATTGGCAAAGAAGAATGCAACTCAATTCTAGAAGGTGTATAATATTGCGGATTTAAATATGATAGATAAATAGATAGATAGAACGACAGATAGGAAGGTAGATAGATAGATAGAAATATAGTGCACTTACCAAATATGATTGGCTTACTTTTTAGGAAGGTCAAAATTACAGTTTGGAAGAAGAACTGAGCCTATTAACACATAGCTCAAACACTAAATAAGTAATGCTCCATATCTCCGTATTGTGGATCAGATGTGGATTTATATATACAGTACGTCTGTTTTTTCTTCAGTAACAGCCTTTTTCTTTGTTTGTTTTTCTCCCAAACCCTATGTGGAATTCTGAATGACTAAACACAAATTCTGTAGTGGCTAATTAATAATGATCATAGTATTACAAAATGAACATGTTAGTTCAGCTGAAATATATTAAAAATGTCATTGTTCACTTTCAAGTAACTTACAATAAATGAAAACAAAAAGCATCTCTGGGAAAAAAAAATTCTTATCTTTGGGTTAATATATATTTTAAAATAGTACCGGCTGGGTGGAGTAGCGGTAACATCACTGCTCTGCATGGAGAGAGCCTGTGGAGACATGGGTTCGATCCTGCCAAGAGCTCCTCTCCAGTAAGTGTCCTTGGACAAGACACCCAACGGTACAGACTCTCGCCACCCAGGACATATTTGAAAATGAGAGAAATCTCAATGTATCCTTCCTGGTAAAATCCTTTCACAAAAAAAAAACAGGGAATATTTTTTACATTGAAACCTATAGGAAAAAAACCCTGTTGCTTTAAAATAAGTTAGGAGACCTAAAATTTAACCCAAAAAAGTCCAACAAATGTCTAAAGTGTCCTAAAAAATAAATAAAGAGACTTTTTGTTGCAAGTTTAAAAATAAACATTCGAATAAATATTTAATGAAAACGGGGAATATTTTTTACATTAAAACCTATAGGGATAAAAGCCTCGTTGCTTTAAAATAAATTATGAAACCTGAAATTTCACCAAAAAGTGCCTAAAAAATCCTAATAAATAAATAGAGACTTTTTGCTCCAAGGGAAAAAAATTAACGTTTGAACATTTAATAAAAATGGGGAGTATTTTTTTACATTGAAACCTATGGGAAAAATAGCCTCATTGCTTTAAAATAATTAGGAAACATAAAATTTCACCAAAAAAATCCCGAAAAATGGCTAAAAAATCCTAAAAAAAAATCAAACTAATTTTAGCTGCAAGTGAAAAAAAATAAATGGTTTAATGAATATTTAATAAAACAGGGATTTTTTTTCCATTGAGACCTATGGAATTCTTCTGATTAAACCTGTCGAACGAACCACTGATAATCAGGTTTAGAAATTAGCGATAGAAGCTAGGGTTAGAAATTAGGGTTAGAATTGAGCCTTATTCTTACTACTTGTTCCCATATTAAAATAAACAGTTAGCGCCTTCTTCACAGAAGAGTAAGCTCGCCGAATGTTACTCCGAGTATAGGTGGGGAACCTTTCTACATGTTTCATGTATCTCAGGTAATAAGATCATTAATGGAAAAGGGATTGTTCGAAGTGCCTGAGAGTCCAAATAAGAACCAAGATAAAGAAATTAAGATGAAATAAGAGAATGAGCACATTAGAGGAAGGAGAGTGAAAGATGGTCCTTGTTAGTGAGCAGATGCGAGAAAGATGAGAAGAGAAAAGATAAACAAGAGAAGAAGGAAAGGAGAGAAAAGAGAGAAAAAAAAAGTGGGGGGAAGGGGATTAATAAGATCATAAGAGAAAAAGCGTAGAGAGGTGGGTAGGTAAAATAAATGAGGTAAACAAGGTGGGGAGAGGGAAAGGGAGTGTTGCGTGTCAGGAAGTAACCAGAGCTATTTGAGGAATGGGTGTCATTTAGGCTATGGGTAATAAATGGGTGGACCTGTGACCTCCAGAGCCGAAGTCACCACCATGTCAGGGGCAATCCCGGCCTCCGCTGCCCTCCTCCAAAGCCTCTCTAAACTGTGCTGAGGAGCAATAACAGCGATCGTATTTTATCTATAATCTATAATAGAAATTATCAGTGGAAGTGGATATTTAAATGTTTAGCTATCAAGCATATGCTCAGCAATTAGAAGAAGGAAGAAAAAAAGAAGAAATGTTTTCGTGTGTTTTGCATGGGTCTGTTCATCAGGGATGCTATAATTTCTATTATAGATACTCCTCTTTATTTATGTGGGAGGCATGGCTGATATATGTGGCTGATGGATAGCGATATGCAGCAAGTATATGCCGATTTATCATGATCTTCAACTGGTAGCATATCATTATTGAGTGAGGGGACTCTGTGGTTTGTTTTTACTTTTTGAAATTGTGGTCTTGGCAATGGACTTGTTTATATCATTGCATCTCAGATATGTGTCAAATCTAACCCACAGTCATTGCTGATGAGTGTTACTGCATCTGCCTTTATTGCTTCATATTCAGTAATCGGCATATGCAAATTGTGCATATGGCAAAGTTTCAGACAGGTGCACCCTTTCACTTGGTGCCGTTTTCCAGTTCATATGGGATGGAATAATTGAGGGAATGTCCCCCTTTTTTATTTACATCGGTCCAGAGTGATGTCATGCTTTTTATATCTTTTTGTCTCATGTGTTCAGGTCTTGTACATTTAGGTTTTTGTGCTATTAGTTTTTTCATTTTTTGTGTGGTTTTACCATGTCTAATCAATAAAACTTTTTTATTTTTTGGTTTCTTTCTCCTCCCTTGTGTGGATGATACGGTAAAGATTTCTGTGTTTCTCATACATGCAGGGGTTATGACCTGCAACTTTTGGATCCAATTTTGGATCCAATTACTGGACACTTGCATCTCTCCTATCTGACCCCCCCTCCCCGTTTGGGTGGGGGCTGGTTGTGTTTGGTTTTTTCAGGTTTATTAATCAATGCCTAAAATGTTTATTCTTGCACAATTATTTATTGGACTAACAATATCTTAACTGAGCATTCCATTGTTTTCCTTTGTTCTTTCAACATTTGGGAACTTAGCCCTGTAACACTTTATGCACAAATACACCGAGGTTTTTTTAAGTATTATTGCGAACAAAGAACATTCCATGAACACCAAAAAGAACAAGAACAGCAAACTACACAATGTATATTGCCTATATAGTCCTTAATTTATTCTGAAGCCTTACAATGTTATATTGGAATCTTCCAACCAATAGTATTCATACGGCTACACATTTGTTTCATCAATGCTGCTCTTATTTCTTGGTTCCTTATGCTATATATGATGGGATTTAAAAGAGGCGTCACTATTGTGTACAACAATGATAGATACTTCTTAGCATTTTGTGTGTTTTTTAAAGATGGGCTTACATACAGTGTTACCAGGGTACCATAATATATGCACACAACTGCCATATGGGAGCTGCAAGTGGAAAAGACTTTCTGTCTTCCAGTACTAGATGGAATCTGAAAGATGGCATGTAAAACACATACATAAGTGACAGTGATGAAGATAAATGGGAAAAGTGTTACAGGAATTGCCAATACAAACACCTCAATTTCCAAAAATGAAACATCAGAGCAAGAATGTTTCAGTAAGGGAAGTGGATCACAGTAATAATGATCAAAAGTTGCTGGGCTACAAAACTTCAAGAACCCTAACTGAATTATTAAAGTTAATGTAGTGCTGGAACCTAATAGCCAGGAAAACCATACAAGACGAAGCTGACATCTTCTGTTCATTATAGAAGCATAATGCAATGGTTTACATATAGCAAGGAACCGGTCATATGACATTACAGTGAGAAGGGAGCATTCTGTTTTTGTCAGTCCAGAAAGTATGATTAACTGAATGATACATTCAGGTACAGACATAACATCCAATACATTGACAATGACACTTAATAATTTTGGGACAATATTTGTAGTGAATAATATTTCTGATAAGGATAGTTGTTGAAGAAAGAAATACATGGGAGAATGAAGCTGGCTTGATTTTGAAACAACTGCAATAACCAAACAATTTCCAGTTATTGTTGCCACGTAAATCAGAAAGAATATTGTAAAAAGTAAATATCGGAAGTCAGAAAGATTTTGAAATCCAACAAGTAGAAATTCTGATATTACAGTCTGATTTTCTTTAAACATTATCATATTGTCTTCCTCGAACACGAGAACAACAAGGGTTAGCTGATCTGTAATAGAAAGACATTTGCAAAGGAAAGTAGTCATTCATTTTGCATTTACTGTTTTAAAATAATCTGTTTATTATTACAACAATGAAGAAAGGGAATTAGCAAGTTTAAAGTGCACCTTTTATGTCCACCATGAGTTGGGTCAACTTGACGGAGAATCTTTCCATATATACGGCTTAGCATTTTTTTGCTACTTTACACATATTGTAAAAAAAAAAGAAGAAGGCAATTCTTGTCACTCACTTCTGGTGGCATGCTGCTGGGATGAGTGATAACTGTGAGCAGAAAAACATCCTACAGGGCAGTACTATACTGACTCCTCGCATCTGACTGACAAGCCAGCCAGTTGACACCATGCTGAGGGCTAATTGTGCAGCAGAGCATAATGGAGACGATATCAGTGGTGGTCAGAGGCAGATTACCCATTAAGCAGAGTAGGTATGCCTAATGAATGGTGCTTGGCTATTCGTAGATGCCTATCTTTGCTGTTTGTAAAATAAGTTTTACAAATATATGTACAAAATATTTCCCTCACTAACTCACCTCTGCTTCAGGCAGGTCAGGACACATAGGGGGTTATTTAGAGATCACCAAAATATCGCTGAAATTTCAGTGCTCTTTCGTTCCCTGCACTTCGGGTAACCAAATTTCCCCACCCTTCAGTATCCCGCCCACCACAAACCCTTCACTCGCTGCCGCCAACCTGCCAAACATTCGCCGCAAACATGCCGGACAGCTGCAAAATGCAGCCGATAAGCCGAACGAGCACAGCGCCAACCAGCCGTAGGAAAAATCTGACAAGCCGCCGGACCGGTAAAAAAAAAAATACAATTGAAAATGTCAAAATTGAAATGCTGTTTGCAAACAAACTACTGAACGAAAATGTCTGGAATTAACATACAGTATAAGGTCCTATGAATGATAATAAAAAGGTCTGTTACAGAAAAAAGAAAAAACACTATTAAAAATAAAACCAGAAAAAAAATGCCTAAAAGAATAAAAAAAAAAACTATAAATAAAGAGACTTTTTATTGCAGACTAACTGAATTAACGGTTTATTAGATATTGGGTAAAAACTGGAATATTTTTAACATTGAAGCCTATGGGGTACTCCACCTGAATAAACCTGTCGAATGAAAGTACTCAACAACAGGGCATTTCGGCAACTTTTCACTGCTGGTCAGTGTTCTCCGAGTAGAATAACCATTACTTCTCTAAATTCTTCTCACAATTTGGCGATCTGCTTGCTTTCCGAATAGCTGAACGGCCCTGAAATGTCACCATACAGAGAAATTCCCGGCCATTTCGGGGCCAGATCATCTGTCTCTGAATATCCCCTATAGAGTTCAGTCCTGCTAGCTTAAGTCCACCACTCTATACATGCTCTAGCTGTTTGCTAAATGTTGGCATCATTACTTGTCTTGTACAAGTTCAGCACCATAGGAATAACTACTGCTGCTTGTACAGGCTCCTGACACTTGAAGCGAAAAACAGGACTCCATGCAATCCCAACTCATTTTAAAGTGATTCTGCCACTCTGCATTGGATTGTGTATTAGTCTGTGAGTGTTTATATATTTAAGAGTTACATGAATCCAACAAAACTGTGAAATTAAAGGTGATGGGCAGATATTTTAAACTTTGACTTATTTGTTCATCTTTTACAGAAGTACTGCTACCCCTTGTCTTGAACAGTGGCATCTTTGTTGTTAGCATAGATTGTCAAAAAGTCTATCAGGGTTATTTATTCAAAGAGATCTGAAAACTCACCGCACGTTTGGTGACTTTTTGTTCCCCGCAAATCGATTTGGCGATTCCTAGTTCGCCGACTCTGCGGTGTATTCAGCAAGCACCGCAGGGCCCCCGAAAAATTAAAGAATGATTTAAAAAAACAAACAGAAGATATATTTTGACAAAAAATCCCAAAAAATGCTTAAAAGATCCTAAAAAAAAACTAAAAATACAGAGACTTTTTACTGCAGAATAAAATTATAAACGGTTTATTAGTAGGGATGAACTGTTCAGTTCGGACGGTTCGGAGTTCGACCCGAACTTAGCCTGTTCGATTAGATCGCGAACACCAAACTTTTCCGGGTGTTCGCCACATGTTCGACCACAATGTATCACAATGGACCACAATGCATTTTCCCACTGGCCTGAAGCTCGTAATTGGCTACAGCCTTGCACCTGACCACAGGTCTGGTGCAAGACAGGTTCAACAGTATGCCAATCACGGCTCAGAGTCCTGATTGGGCAAATTTTGACCAATCATGGTCTCACAGAGCTAAGTCCCGCAGCACACTATATAACGTTTCCACACATAGCTACAGCACGCATTTTGAGAGGAGATTTCAGAGGAGATAGTTGTGTGTTGTTACTGCCGGTCTGCCACGCTACTGGGGGGGTCTGGGGGGGTCTCATTTCTACCAAATATCAGGGAATTTAGGTGATGTGTGTCTTGTCACTGTGCCAGCAAGTTTTTTTGGGGTTTACAAATTTCTTTAAAACATTTGTGAATTGAGGTGATCTTCTGTGTCTTGTCACTATGCCAGCAAGTCTTTTTGGGGGTTACAAATTTCTTTAAAACATTTGTGAATTGAGGTGATCTTCTGTGTCTTGTCACACAGCCAGCAAGTATTTTGGGGTTTAAAAATTTCTTTAAAACATTTGTGAATCGAGGTGATCTTCTGTGTCTTGTCACTGTGCCAGCAAGTCTTTTTGGGGGTTACAAATTTCTTTAAAACATTTGTGAATTGAGGTGATCTTCGGTGTCTTGTCACTGTGCCAGCAAGTCTTTTTGGGGGTTAAAAATTTCTTTAAAACATTTGCGAATTGAGGTGATCTTCTGTTTCTTGTCACACAGCCAGCAAGTATTTTGGGGGTTAAAAATTTCTTTACAACATTTGTGAATTGAGGTGATCTGTGTCTTGTCACACAGCCAGTACCACGCAGTGTTTTGGGTGTCACTAATTTCTACAAAACATTTGTGAATTGAGGTGATCTGTGTCTTGTCACACAACCAGTACCATGCAGTATTTTGGGGCTCACTAATTTCTTTAGAACATTTGTGAATTGAGGTGATCTGTCTCTTGTCACACAGCCAGTACCACGCAGTATTTTGGGGCTCACTAATTTCTACAAAACATTTGTGAATTGAGGTGATCTGTCTCTTGTCACACAGCCAGTACCACACAGTATTTTGGGCGTCACTAATTTCTACAAAACATTTGTGAATTGAGGTGATCTGTGCCTTGTCACACAGCCAGTACCACGCAGTATATTGGGGCTCACTAATTTCTTTAAAACATTTGGGAATTGTTATAATCCGTGTGTTCTCACTGGCTGCCACCCATCAAGGGGTCTCACTAATTTATAGGAGGTTTCACTGCCACCCATCAAGGGGTCTCACTGATTTATAGGAGGTGTCTGAGACTTGTAATCTGTGTCTTGTCACTGGCTGCCAGCTATCAGGGTGTCTCACTGAGTTATACCAGAGTTCTTTAAATCTTTATACCAGAGTTGAATCAGAGTTCTGTATATATTAATCTATATATCACTCACCATGTCTGAAAGAACAAAAAGGACAGGCAGACGCTCCCAGACACAGATAAGAGGGCAAGCAGCCCCTGTGTCGGGAGGCTGTGCCTCTGGTCGTGGTGGATGTGGTGCATCC
The DNA here is from genome assembly GCA_009667805.1 of Leptobrachium leishanense. Lineage (NCBI taxonomy): Eukaryota > Metazoa > Chordata > Amphibia > Anura > Megophryidae > Leptobrachium > Leptobrachium leishanense. The sequence continues at coordinate 203,700,681 of CM019064.1, forward strand.
TCTGCAGGGGCACGCTTGTCCTTTCTAACTGGTGCTGGCCGTCTAAAGCAGCAGCAACATACAGAGGATTTGGTGGATTGGCTAACTATGCCATCCTCATCCTCCGAGTCCTCTGCCAGCCAGGCTTGTAGTGCTTTACAGTCCATCTCAGCTGCCAAAGCATCTAATGCAGCCTCCATGTCCACAGCTACTCCTGCCGTAGCCTCGCTATCACACATGGAGGAGTTAGCTGAATTGTTTGACTACAATGAGAGTGACATGCTGCTTGAGGATGCGCAGCAAGTACAGTGCTCTGATTCAATCTCTGAGGTTGAGGAAGGGAGTATAATCAACCTAGAGGAAGGGGGTGCCAGTGATGACACACAAATAACTGGCACTCATGTTGCCCCAGCAGCTGCAGCATACTGCCAAGTTGGCTCCAGTGACGAGGAGATAGGGGGTGATGATGACAATGATGATGAGGTGACTGACTCCACCTGGGTGCCTGATCGAACAGAGGAATCAAGTGAGGAAGAGGGGGAGGAGGAGGCACAGCAAACACGAGGCACAACATCCTCTGTGAACAACCGTAGCATTAGCCAGTCCAAGGCATCACATGTCAGAGCTGCTCCGGTGCAGAGCGCTGTTGTCTCAAAGAACACATGCAGGAACTCTGTTGTCTGGGAGTTTTTTAAGAAATGTGCGTTGCTATTTGTAATCTATGTCAGATGAGGCTTAAGCGTGGGAAAGATACCGGACACTTGGGTACCACGTGCTTGAGGCGACATATGAACAACTGCCACACATCCTGTTGGCGCAAAACTTTGCGTAGGTCCTCCTCCTCCTCATCTGTCTCTACCCCCACTGTATGTCCTGCCATGTCATTGCCTACAACCTCCACCGACAGGGATGATGCTACAGTAATGGATGTACCAGGTCCTTCCTCACAATGTTACATCATCCCTGCAGCTGAAGATTTACGCAGTCAGATTACGTTACCGCAGCTGCTGCAGCGAAAGAAAAAATATAGTCCCAACCATCCCCAAGCACAGCGTCTAAATGCCAGCTTAGCAAAATTACTCGCATTGCAGCTGCTGCCTTTCCAGCTGGTGGACTCTGCTCCCTTCAGTGAATTTGCTGAATGTGCTGTACCACAGTGGCAGGTTCCAAAACGCCATTACTTTTCACGCAAGGCCATTCCAGCACTATACCAGCACGTGGAAGACAATGTTATCCAGTCATTGGGAAAGGCAGTCAGCAACAAGGTGCATATGACTTTAGACAAGTGGTCCAGCAAGCATGGACAGGGTAATTACATTTCCTTCACGGCAAACTGGGTAACTCTGATTGCAGCTGGGAGGGATCCAAGATGGGGCTCTGTGCTGGAGCTTGTTCATCCACCACACCTCCAGAAAGCTGCTTGTATGATGTCTTTCTTCTCCACCACCACCACCTCTCCATCTTCCTCCTCCTCCTCCTTCTCTGTCTCTGGTGAAGTGGCAGTTAAACCGACGCCTGACAGGGTCTATGCAATGGCTCAAGCAAAAAGATGCCATACTGTGCTTGAGCTGGTTTGTTTAGGGGACAGGAGCCACACCGGGCCAGAAATTCTGTCAGCTCTGCAGGGGCAGGTGCAGAGATGGTTAACACCATGCCAGCTTCAGCTGGGAATGATCGTCTGCGATAATGGCAGCAACCTTCTCTCCGCCCTATGCAAGGGTAAATTGACCATGTCTAGCACACGTCCTAAATCTGGTGGTACAGCGTTTCCTAACCAAGAACCCAGGGCTGCCAGAGCTTCTCATCCAGGCCAGAAAAGTCTACAGCCACTTCAGACGGTCATTCCCAGCAAGCGTTCGCCTGGCAGAAATTCAAAGAGAATTCCACCTTCCCACAAACCGTCTGATCTGTGACATGCCCACCAGGTGGAATTCGACATTAGCAATGCTGCAGCATCTGCACAAGCAGCAGAGGGCCATCAACGAGTACCTGTGTGAGTATGGCACAAGGACAGGTTCAGGTCAACTTGATTTCCCCCCCCCCGCAGTGGCTGATGATCAAGGATGCATCAAGGATGCATGCACTGTACTGTCACCATTTGAGGAGGCAACGAGGATGGTGAGCAGGGACAGTGCATGCATCAGTGACACAATTCCTTTAGTGTTCCTGCTGGAGCACACTCTGCGGGGAATTATAGATGTGGCTCTAGAGGCAGAGCAGCGGGAGGAAGAGGAGGCCTTCCTTAGCTCTCAAGGCCCCAGTCTTTCCGCAGACAGCATTCCAGTGGGTCCTACTCAGATCAGACAGGAGGAGGATAAGGAGGAGGAGGAGGCAGAATATTTAAGTAGTGGGGGCATTGAAGGTGGAGATTCCTCAAGGGAGGGTTTCGTGTGCCCAGAAACACAAGGGCTAGCGCGTGGCTGGGAGGAGGAAGTGCACGATACGGTCATCCTCATTGACCAGGAAGACTCGGAAGCTAATGCCTCCTCCAACCTACGCTGCATGCTCTCCCTAATGATGCAAAGCCTGCTAAAGGACCCCAGGATTCGTGCTATCAAGGAGAGGGATCATTACTGGTTGGCAACCCTTCTTGATCCATGATACAAGGGTAAATTTGCAGAGCTCATCCTGCCCGCACAGAGGGAGCACAGGATGAAAAAACTTGAGGACGCTCTAAAGCGACACTTGTGTAACACCTTTCCAGGCACTGGTAGATTACCAAGTGCTGACACACGTGCTTCTGAGGCTGCGGATGATCAGAGGAATAGTGGTGAAGGCCAGGGCCGCTTGACTGATGCATTTTTAAATTTTTTTAGTCCTCGACGCCCAGGTACGTCAAATGTAGGCACCCATTGCCAGCGTCTTCACCATATGGTGCAGGACTACCTAGGGGCAAGGGCAGACCTGGATACCTTTCCAGCAGATGATCCACTGGCTTACTGGGTGTTGAGATTGGATCACTGGCCAGAACTTGGCCAATATGCTATGCAGCTACTAGGTTGCCCTTCATCTAGTGTGCTTTCTGAAAGAACATTCAGTGCCGCTGGAGGTTTTGTCACAGACAAAAGAGTGCGTCTGTCCACTGACTCTGTAGACCGGCTGACATTTATAAATATGAATCAGTCCTGGATCAGCAGCTATCAATCCCCTGATGCTGAAGTAATGGAATAGATCGGGGATGTCCTCTTCTGCATTCACAAAACCTCCAGCACTGAACTCTTCCACAATACCACGAAAGGGTTGCGGTGTGAAGGCACTTGCTGCCATGAAAGGCACAATATTTGGCTGCACTGACGCCTGTGCCAGATTTATATCATTTTAATTTTTTGAACCGCAGGGTCCAACCCTGCACTCTTCCACAATACCACAGAGGGGTTACTGTATTATGATGGCACTTGCAGGCCTGGCACCAAAAGCACAATATCTGGGTGCACTGATGCCTTGACCAGAATCATATCTTTTCAATATAGGACCACATGGTCCACCCCTGCACTCTTCCACAGTACCACAGAGGGGTTACTGTATTATGATGATACTTGCTGGCCTGGCACCAAAGGCACAATATCTGGGTGCACTGACGCCTTGACCAGAATCATATCTTTTCAATATAGGACCACATGGTCCACTCCTGCACTCTTCCACAATACCACAGAGGGGTTACTGTATTATGATGGCACTTGCAGGCCTGGCACCAAAAGCACAATATCTGGGTGCACTGACGCCTTGATCAGAATCATATCTTTTCAATATAGGACCACATCGTCCACCCCTGCATTCTTCCACAATACTACAGAGGGGTTACTGTATGATGATCCTTGCTGGCCTGGCAGTCTTGCACCAAAGGCAGAATATCTGGGTGCACTGACGCCTTAATCAGATGCATATCCTTTTAATATAGGACCGCAAGGTTCACCCCTGCATTCTTCCACAATACCACAGAGGGGTTACTGTATGATAGTACTTGCAGGCCTGGCACCAAAAGCACAATATTTGGGTGCACTGCCACTGACGCCTGTATCAGATTCATATCCTTAGAGGGGTTACGGTGTGACGGCACTGTTGGGGATGCTAAAGGACCAATTTTGAAGCACCTATTGTTACTTTCATCCAAAGCCTGCATAAGTTTCACAATAATTTAGCCAAAAAAATCTGTAAACTTTTTCTGCGTGTACGAAAATGTCTCCTCTTTTCATACAGACTGCCGCCCCAAGCAGTTGTTTATGGATAGATTAAAGGAAAAGCATTTACCGTCATTTGAAATGTCATTTTTTGGTTTTTACATATTTCTATAGATCCTAGAAATCCGCCACTTCACGGGCAGGTTATGGGGACCTCCTAGGCACGATATTTTAAGGAATTTTTAATTTTTATTTTTAACCCTTATTTCATGGAAAACTCACTGTCCCTTTAAAAACGTTTTTTTTAAAACTTTTTGTCCTTGTTTCCTGTCCCCCAGGGCACTACCCGGACCCCCATACACCTTTTATGGCAAATATGTAGCATATATGCCCTCTTGGAGGGCACTCCAAAAAAATGAATTTTCAGCTCCATTGACTTGCATGGGGGTTCGGGTTCGGGTTCGGTCCCGAACAAATGGGAAGTTCGGGTTCGGGCTCGAACCGAACTCGAGGAGTGTTCGGCTCATCCCTAGTCAAAAGTAAAACGCTCTACTTCAGGTATGAACGTTGTACTGGTCAATATCCTAGAAATGAACATTAGGACCTTAAGGGGCAATTAAAAAAACACTGTTTCTTGACAATGTTTTCTTTTTTAAATCCCTTGGTAGTGAAGGGGTTAAAGAGGCATACAATTTTTCCTATTCCTGCCTCCAAAAAAAATTGATCCAAGGCCCCACCTACTTACAGGTCTATTCAGAAACTTGGGAGAATTGACTGGAGAAGTGAAAAATCCAGGTCAAAATAGCAAAACCAGAACAATTCTCCCATTTATCTCACTCTCCAAATCTGCTATTTGGTGTAGAGTGTTGTCTTCTCTTGCCAATTCTCCTGAGTTTCACCTTTTAGTGAATAGACCTGTTAGTCTCCATGTGTTTCTTAGGTTGGGATTGGTCAGCATGCCAAGTACCTGTTTGTCGTTAGAGTTCAGCAATTTTGAAATTCCATCACATCTTGTTTTACTACTTTTAACCATAAAATAAAACTAAATGAAAATAAATTAGACATTATTTTTAACACTCAATTCTTCCATTTTATTTTTACATGCCACCCTCTATTGTGGCTATTAACCACATAGACAACATTAACATTTTAAAACCATTAGACCCTTTTATATAAATTTCTTTATATATGCCCTCTTGGAGGGCACTCTAAAAACCGAATTTTCAGCCCCATTGACTTGCATGGAGTTCGAGTTCGGGTTCGGACCCGAACATATGGGAAGTTCGGGTTCGGGCTCGAACCGAACTCGGGGGGTGTTCGACTCATCCCTATTTATTAGATATTGAATTAAAACTGGAATATTTTTAACATTGAAGCCTATGGAATTTGCCTGAATAAACCTGACAAATGAAACCACCTGAATAGACAAACCATTGCTTCTCTGTGGGGGATTTCGCTGCCCTGGAAAAGGCACCGTACGTGCAGGCAATTCGTCAACATTTGGCGAATTGCCTGCTCTCTGAATAGCCGAATGGCCCCGAAATATCTCTGTTTGCTGAAATTCAGTGTCCACTTACATTTCGGGGCCAGATCGTCTCTCTCTGAATAACCCTGTATATGTTATCCTCCCGGTAGTCCCGATGGCCAGTCCATGCCTGCACTTAGATCACTGAGACTATTCAGCTTACATTGTTTGGTCACAGTGTCTAAAGTGTTCCTTTAAACAGCCATAATTATGCCAAATGAAATTATGCATTAAACAGCAAATAAAACCATAGTATCTACTGTGGATTGTAAAATAAGTACAGGCCAGTGGAGGAGTAACGAGCTGATCCCGGAATAGCTAATTTTTATTATCTTGGAAACTCTGGGGTTAAGTGAATTTGCTGTCGCAAAAACTAATTTTTGTCATTGCATATTTACATAATTATTCTTTTACACACTAACCCATTTCATTGTGGTGTACACACAGGGTAAAATTTATTAATTGCAAAACTTATATTTGGAAAATTTAGCACAAAGCACGCATTTACTCTAATGAACAATCAAGTGTCTTACTCTGTACATAGAACATCTAGAAAGTGTAGGATAAGTCCTAGAGACATGTTGGACCAATTCATCCTGTGGATGGGCACAACAATCATAAACCCCACAGCTGTGCATACTTATACATCTAAAATCCTGAAAGAGTTCTCTCTTCAACTTCAGAAATCTACCTTATATCCACCAGTGTGGAAAACCACTAGGCTCCAGTCAGAACATATAGAAAGCAATAAACTAGCCATAAAGGAGCCTGTATCATACCTGTGGATATAACACAGGACTTTTGCACGTGTAAACAACTGAACGTTAAAGATAAAGACGAGTGCAAATGAGGTCCCTCCAACAAATTTATTTCAACTTAAAATGTGTTGTGATTGTATATAGTAAAATGATAGATGTAACTAGACTCGTGTTAATATATGTGCAGTACTGGGAATGCTTTAGCATAAATGCTCAGGTAAGTATCTCAGCTACTCCATGGACATTATTGACTCTGTTACGTGTACATCAGGCTTAAATCCTAGCTGGTAGAGTGTAAACTGGTCCACATAACTAATGACAGCTCTATTCATAAAGGAAATAAATCACAATACAAAATGCTTATTTGACTAGATCCGATGTCGCCTGTTCTGCGATAGAGAACCTTCTTTAACGCAAATTGCTACAAAGTAGTTCAATTCCTAGGATTAAAGCACCATATATACATTTTAACTCTAGAGGAGGAAGGTATTCTTTTGAACGTCTACAGATAAAACCTATATCTACTGTATACTTAAAACATTACAAGAAAGATTGAATAATTGTGATTATTATATTTCATTAATGAGTGAAACATTAGCAATTGTACTGATAAATTAAGGCTCTTACAAGAATGATAAAATGTCTTAACTGTACCTGCTTTTCTCTGTTTGAATGCTGCCAAAAAACCCTAAATCAGTATTGAAAACCTCACATAGCTGGAGAAATAAGCTGGATAGAAAATTTAAAAAAAAAAAGGTTTTCCTTTCATCAAAAGACAAAAAATATGCTGTACATACCACTTATTTAACATATGAATATGGAGTTAATAGGTATCTAAAACATTACATAAGATAAAGGTATGATATCCTGTATATCTTTTTTGCAGCCAGAAGAAAGCTAATTGCAAACTTACCAAATTATCTTCGTTGTTTGTTGATATACAATTTTTTGGAAAATGTCAATATGAAAATATTAAAGACACTTAAAAAAATAAAATAATCACTGACAATATAATGTACTGTGACTTCTGATCAATAATTTGGCACTGCTGAGACACAATATATGATGTGTTATATTTCATAAGTCCTTTTATTACTCTCTAACAGCGCTTAATCATCCCACATGGAATTTGTTTTCTGTAGTGGGAATTCTGTGAGGGCCAATTAAATTTTATTGTGCTTAAAGCATTGTTGACTAATTGCATCAACTATGCTTTAGGGAATGACAGAAATATATTATATACAGTTCAAACAATTATTTTCCTATAGTATGCATGCGCTCTATATTTATCATTAAAAAAGAAGGTATTTCTGTGTTTCACAGTCTCTCCCATTATGAGCCCCATATTATGGCCTCCCTGTTGCCTATGATCACCTGTGTCTCACAGTATCCACTACTTCCACATCAGTATGACTTCACAACCATCTGTCCAATTATTGTAATTACAGATTCAATCTCATTCATCATAAAATAATTTACTTATTAGACATTCAACGTTTTTCTTCCTATTTAGGAATATTTCTGCAAGAAAATCATTATAGGGGTATTCAGAAAGCAGAACTGGCCCTGAAAGTGCACCGAACTGTGAATTTCCCCATACAGTGTAATTTCGGGGCCATTTGGCTATTCAAAACCTGGCAATTTGCCAAATATTGGTGCATTGCCAGCAAAATACAGTACCGGTTCGACGGCAGTGAAATCCCAGAGAGAAGCAATGGTCAACCTATTCAGAAAACACGGACAACAGAAAAATGTCTGTGAAATGCCCTGATGTTCGGTGGTTTCATTCAGCAATTTTAATCAGGTGAATCCCATAGATTGCAATGCTAAAAATATAATTTATTTATTAAGTATTTTAACAGGAAGGATACATTGAGATTTCTCTCGTTTTCAAGTATGTCCTGGGTGGCGAGTATGTACTGTTAGGTGTCTTGCCCAAGGACACTTGCTGGAGAGGTGCTCGTCAGGATCGAACCCATGACTCCACAGGATCTCTCCACGCAGAGCAGTTATGTTACCTCTACTCCATCCAGACGGGTTCAATAACATTGCATTTTTACAGTAGGGTACAGAAATACAAAGTAATAAATGCAAGATATTAAATACAAAACACAAATATACAGATTAACACAGAAAATTAATACAAAGGAAATATGCTCACTATAGGGGTTATTCAGAGAGAGAAAATCTGGCTTTGAATATGCACCGATTGGAGAATTTCCCCGTACAGTGCTGTTTCTTGGCCATTCGGCTATTCAGAAAGAAGGCATTTCACCAAATTTTGGTGAATTGCCAGCGAAATACAGTGCTGTTCGGCGGCAGTAAAAGTCCCCATAGAGAAGCAATGGTTAATCTGTTCAGAGAACAACGGACAGCAGAGAAATGTCAGTGCCTTGATGTTCGGTGGTTTTATCCGAAAGGTTTAATCAGGCGAATTCCATAGGTTTCAATGTTAAAAACATTCCCGTTTTTTAGTCATTATCTATTAAAACGTTTATTTTTTTTTAATCTGCAGCAAGCGTCTATTTTTTTTTAGGATTGGTTTTGGCCAATTTTTTTTCAGATATTTTTTAAATAGTGGTTCTTTTTTTTCTGTAACAGATCTTTTCATTATTATTCATAGGACCTTATTTGTTAATTCCACACATTTTCGTCCAGTAGTTGTTTTGCAAACAGTGTGTCAGCATTCATCGCAGATTCTCCGAAGTGTAGCGAATCGGCCGCTGAATGTCGCCACCAACCTGCCGGACAGATGCCGCAGACCCGCTGGCTGCCGCCGCCAACCCACCGGTCAGATGCTGACTAGGGATGAGCCGAACACCCCCGAGTTCGGTTCTTTTTCGAACCCGAACTTTCAAAATGTTCGAATCCGAACTCGAACTCCATACAAGTCAATGGGGCTGAAAATTCGATTTTTAGAATGCCCTCCAAGAGGGCATATATGCTAGATATTTGCCATAAAAGGTGTATGGGGGTCCGGGTAGTGCCCTGGGGGACAGGAAACAAGGACAAAAAGTTTAAAAAAAAACGTTTTTAAAGGGACGGTGAGTTTTCCATGAAATAAGGGTTAAAAATAAAAACGAATATCGTGCCTAGGAGGTCCCCATAACCTGCCCGCGAAGTGGAAGATTTCTAGGATGTATAGAAACACTTGAAAACAAAAAAATTACGTTTCAAAGGACGGTAAATGCTTTTCCTTTAATCTATCCATACACAACTGCTTGGGGCGGCAGTCTGTATGAAAAGAGGAGACATTTTCGGACACGTAGAAAAAGTTTAGTGATTTTTGGGCTAAATTATTGTGAAACTTATGCAGGCTTTGGATGAAAGTAACAATAGGTGCTTTAAAATTGGGCCTTTAGCGTCGGCAACAGTGCCGTCACACCGTAACCCCTCTGAGGATATGAATCTGATACAGGCGTCAGTGGCAGTGCACCCAAATATTGTGCTTTTGTTGCCAGGCCTGCAAGTACTATCATACAGTAACCCCTCTGTAGTATTGTGGAAGAATGCAGGGGTGGACCTTGCGGTCCTATATTAAAAAGATATGCATCTGTTAAAGGCGTCAGTGCACCCAGATATTGTGATTTTGGTGCCAGGCCAGAAAGTGCATTCATACAGTAACCCCTCTGTGGTATTGTGGAAGAATGCAGGGGTGGACCATGTGGTCCTATATTAAAAATATATGAATCTGGTAATGGGCATCAGTGCACCCAGATATTGTGCTTTTGGTGCCAGACTGCCAGGCCTGCAAGTACTATCATACAGTAACCCCTCTGTAGTATTGTGGAAGAATGCAGGGGTGGACCTTGCGGTCCTATATTAAAAAGATATGCATCTGTTAAAGGCGTCAGTGCACCCAGATATTGTGATTTTGGTGCCAGGCCAGAAAGTGCATTCATACAGTAACCCCTCTGTGGTATTGTGGAAGAATGCAGGGGTGGACCATGTGGTCCTATATTAAAAATATATGAATCTGGTAATGGGCATCAGTGCACCCAGATATTGTGCTTTTGGTGCCAGACTGCCAGGCCAGCAAGTACTATCATACAGTAACCCCTCTGTAGTATTGTGGAAGAATGCAGGGGTGGACCTTGCAGTCCTATATTAAAAATATATGAATCTGGTAATAGGCGTCAGTGCACCCAGATATTGTGCTTTTGGTGCCAGACTGCCAGGCCAGCAAGTACTATCATACAGTAACCCCTCTGTAGTATTGTGGAAGAGTGCAGGGTTAGACACTGCGGTTCAAAAAATTAAAATGATATAAAGGTGGCACAGGCGCAGTGCAGCCAAATATTGTGCCTTTCATGGCAGCAAGTGCCTTCACACCGCAACCCTTTTGTGGTATTGTGGAAGAGTTCAGTGCTGGAGGTTTTGTGAATGCAGAAGACATCGCCGATCTATTCCGTTACTTCAGCATCAGGGGATTGATAGCTGCTGATCCAGGACTGATTCATTTTTATAAATGTCAGTCGGTCTACAGAGTCGGTGGACAGACGCACTCTTTTGTCTGTGACAAAACCTCCAGCGGCACTGAACGTCCTTTCAGAAAGCACGCTAGATGAAGGGCAACCTAGTAGCTGCATAGCATATTGGCAAAGTTCTGGCCAGTGATCCAATCTCAACACCCAGTAAGCCAGTGGATCATCTGCTGGAAACGTATCCAGGTCTGCCCTTGCCCCTAGGTATTCCTGCACCATATGGTGAAGACGCTGGCAATGGGTGCCTACATTTGACGTCCCTGGGCATCGAGGACTAAAAAAATTAAAAAATGCATCAGTCAAGCGGCCCTGGCCTTCACCACTATTCCTCTGATCATCCGCAGCCTCAGAAGCACATGTGTCATCACTTGGTAACCTACCAGTGCCTGGAAAGGTGTTACACAAGTATCGCTTTAGAGCGTCCTCAAGTTTTTTCATCCTGTGCTCCCTCTGTGCGGGCAGGATGAGCTCTGCAACTTTACCCTTGTATCGTGGATCAAGAAGGGTTGCCAACCAGTAGTGATCCCTCTCCTTGATAACACGAATCCTGGGGTCCTTTAGCAGACTTTGCATTATAAGGGAGCCCATGCAGCGTAGGTTGGAGGTGGCATTTGCTTCCGAGTCTTCCTGGTCAATGAGGATGACCCCATAGTGCACTTCCTCCTCCCAGCCACGCACTAGCCCTTGGGTTTCTGGGCACACGAAACCCTCCCTTGAGGAATCCCCACCTTCAATGCCCCCACTACTTAAATATTCCTCCTCCTCCTCATCCTCCTCCTGTCTGATCTGAGTAGGACCCACTGGAATGCTGTCTGTGGAAAGACTGGGGCCTTGAGAGCTAGGGAAGGCCTCCTCTTCCTCCCGCTGCTCTGCCTCTAGAGCCACATCTATAATTCCCCGCAGAGTGTGCTCCAGCAGGAACACTAAAGGAATTGTGTCACTGATGCATGCACTGTCCCTGCTCACCATCCTCGTTGCCTCCTCAAATGGTGACAGTACAGTGCATGCATCCTTGATCATCAACCACTGCGGGGGGGGGGGAAACAAGTTGACCTGAACCTGTCCTTGTGCCATACTCACACAGGTAGTCGTTGATGGCCCTCTGCTGCTTGTGCAGACGCTGCAGCATTGCTAATGTCGAGTTCGACCTGGTGGGCATGTCACAGATCAGACGGTTTGTGGGAAGGTGGAATTCTCTTTGAATTTCTGCCAGGCGAATGCTTGCTGGGAATGACCGTCTGAAGTGGCTGCAGACTTTTCTGGACTGGCTGAGAAGCTCTGCCAGCCCTGGGTACTTGGTTAGGAAACGCTGTACCACTAGATTTAGGACATGTGCTAGGCATGGTACATGCGTCAATTTACCCTTGCGTAGGGAGGAGAGAAGGTTGCTGCCATTATCACAGACAATCATTCCCAGCTGAAGCTGGCGTGGTGTTAACCATCTCTGCACCTGGCCCTGCAGAGCTGACAGAATTTCTGGCCTGGTGTGGCTCCTGTCCACTAAACAAACCAGCTCAAGCACAGTATGGCTTCTTTTTGCTTGAGCCGTTGCGTAGACCCTGTCAGGCGTCGGTTTAACTGCCACTTCGCCTGAGACAGAGAAGGAGGAGGAGGAGGAAGAGGGAGAGGTGGTGGTAGTGGAGCAGACAGACCTCATACAAGCATCTTTCTGGAGGCGTGGTGGATGAACAAGCTCCAGCACAGAGCCCCATCTTGGATCCCTCCCAGCTGCAATCAGAGTTACCCAGCGTGCCGTGAAGGAAATGTAATGACCCTGTCCATGCTTGCTGGACCACGTGTCTAAAGTCACATGCACCTTGCTGCTGACTGCCTTTCCCAATGACTGGATAACATTGTCTTCCACGTGCTGGTATAGTTCTGGAATGGCCTTGCGTGAAAAGTAATGGCGTTTTGGAACCTGCCACTGTGGTACAGCACATTCAGCAAATTCACGGAAGGGAGCAGAGTCCACCAGCTGGAAAGGCAGCAGCTGCAATGCGAGTAATTTTGCTAAGCTGGCATTTAGATGCTGTGCTTGGGGATGGTTGGGACTATATTTTTTCTTACGCTGCAGCAGCTGTGGCAACGTAATCTGACTGTGTAAATCTTCAGCTGATGGGATGCTGTCACATTGTGAGGAAGGACCTGGTACATCCATTACTGTAGCATCATCCCTGTCAGTGGAGGTTGTAGGCAATGACATGGCAGGACATACAGTGGGGGTAGAGACAGATGAGGAGGAGGAGGACCTACGCAAAGTTTTGCACCAACGGGATGTGTGGCAGGAGGTCATATGTCGCCTCAAGCACGTGGTACCCAAGTGTCCGGTGTCTTTCCCACACTTAAGCCTCATCTGACATAGATTACAAATAGCAATGGTGGGGTCTGCTGCACATTTCTTAAAGAACTCCCAGCAGACAGCAGAGTTCCAGTGTGTGTGCTTTGAGACAACAGCGCTCTGCACCGGAGCAGCTCTGACATCTGATGCCTTGGACTGGCTAGTGCTACGGTTGGTCATAGAGGATGTTGTGCCTCGTGTTTGCTGTGCCTCCTCCTCCTCCTCCTCCCTCTCCTCCTCACTTGATTCCTCTGTTCGATCTGGCACCCAGGTGGAGTCAGTGACCTCATCATCAATGTCATCTTCACCCCCTATCTCCTCGTCACTGGAGCCAACTTGGCAGTATGCTGCAGCTGCTGGGGCAACATGAGTGCCAGTTATTTGTGTGTCATCACTGGTACCCCCTTCCTCTAGGTTGGTTATACTCCCTTCCTCAACCTCAGAGATTGAATCAGAGCACTGTACTTGCTGCGCATCCTAAAGCAGCATGTCACTGTCATTGTAGTCAAACAATTCAGCTGACTCCTCTGTGTGTGATAGCGAGGCTACGGCAGGAGTAGCTGTGGACATGGAGGCTGCATTAGATGCTTTGGCAGCTGAGGTGGACTGTAAAGCACTAGAAGCCTGGCTGGCAGAGGACTCGGAGGATGAGGGTGGCCTGGTTAGCCAATCCACCAAATCCTCTGTATGTTGCTGCTGCTTAAGAAGACGGCCAGCAGCAGTTAGAAAGGACAAGCGTGCCCCTGCAGAGGATGCACCACGTCCATCACGACCAGAGGCACAGCCTCCCGACACAGGGACTGCTTGCCCTCTTTTCTGTGTCTGGGAGCGTCTGCCTGTCCTTTTTGTTCTTTCAGACATGGTGAGTGATATATAGATTAAATATATACAGAACGCTGATTCAACTCTGGTATAAAGATTAAAGATTTACAGAACTCTGGTATAACTCAGTGAGACACCCTGATAGCTGGCAGCCAGTGACAAGACACAGATTACAATTCCCTCCTATAAATCAGTGTGACTCCCTGATGGGTGGCAGTGAGAAGCCACAGATTACAATTCGCATAAATCTGATAGAAGTATGTGGTACCCCCTGATGGGTGGCAGTGAGAAGCCACAGATTACAAGTCTCAGAAACCTCCTATAAATCAGTGAGACAACCTGATGGGTGGCAGTGAGAAGCCACAGATTACAAATCTCAGAAACCTCCTTTAAATCAGTGTGACCCCCTGATGGATGGCAGTGAGAAGACACAAATTAAAAGTCTCAGAAACCTCCTAGAAATCAGTGTGACCCCCTGATAGCTGGCAGTGAGGAGACACAAATTGCAATTCGCATAAATCTGCTGGAAGTATGTGGGACCCCCTGATCGGTGGCAGTGAGAAGCCACAGATTACAAGTCTCAGAAACCTCCTATAAATCAGTGTGACCCCCTGATGGGTGGCAGCCAGTGAGAACACACGGATTATAACAATTCCCAAATATTTTGTAGAAATTTGTGACCCCCAAAATACTTGCTGGCAGTGACAAGACACAGATCACCTCGATTCACAAATGTTTTGTAGAAATTTGTGACCCCCAAAATACTTGCTGGCAGTGACAAGACACACATCACCTCAATTCCCAGATATTTGGTAGAAATGAGACCCCCCCAGACCCCCCCCAGTAGCGTGGCAGACTGGCAGTAAGAACACACAACAACTATCTCCTATGAAATCTCCTCTCAAATGCGTGCAGAAGCGCTGCGTGGAAACCTTATGAAAACACTATGTGCTGCGGGACTTAGCTCTGCGAGCCCATGATTGGGCAAAATTTGCCCAATCAGGACTCTGAGCTGTGATTGGCATAGTGTTGAACCTGTCTTGCACCAGATCTGTGGTCAGGTGCAAGGCTGTAGCCAATTACGAGCTTCAGGCCAGTGGGAAAGTGCATTGTGGTCCATTGTGGTGCATTGTGGTCGAACATGCGGCGAACACCCGGAAATGTTCGGAGTTCGCGAACAGAACGAACAGGCTAAGTTCGGTCCGAACTCCGAACCGTCCGAACCGAACAGCTCATCCCTAATGCTGACAGCTCCCTTACCTTTCCCCTCCTCTTCTCTCCCATTCCCTCCTCTCCCCATCCCCTCTTTTTCTCCTCACCTCTCTTCCCTCTTCTCCCCTTCTTTAACTTCCATTTCCTCTCTTCCCCCCTTCCGCCTCCTTTCTTCCCCCTCCCCTGTTTCTTCCCCACCTCTAGTTTCCCACCTCCCTCCTCTCCTTCCCTTTCCTCTATTCCTCTCACTCTACCCTCTCCTCTCCCCTCTTCTTTCATCTCTTTCTTCCTCTCTTTCCTTTCCTCCCCGACTCACCTCACTCCCAACCCCCTCCTCCCCTTTTCTCTCTTCCTCTTCTTTCTCTCTTCTCCCCCTCTCCTTCCCCCTTCCTCCCCTCCTTCTTTCTCTCATTATTGCCCTCCTCTCCCCTTTTCACATACCTCCTCTTTTTCTCTTTTCCCCCCTCTCTTTCTGATTCCCCTCTTTCATTCTTCCCCCTTTCCTTTCTCTCATATTCGCCTTCCCCATTCTTTCTCTCTTCCTTGTCTCTTACTCTCCCATTTTCTTCCCTTCTCTTTCTCTCTCCCACTTTTCTCTGACTTTCCCATTTTTGCACTCTCCACTACATTTTGTTTGGGGGGAGAGGGTCAATGGGAGAGGGTGCTCCATGAATTTAGGCCTACCGGCACTTGATATGTAAATCTGGGCCTGTATGTGTACAGTGAGTGTGTACAGTGTGAGAAAGTTTGGGATGAAAAATAGTTTTTTGGGGAGGAAAGGCACCAATTCTGGTTCAGCTTGAGTGGGGCTGACTTGAGAGTGAATGGGGCTGACCTGGGGTAAAAGGAGATGATTTGAAGTTTGAGATGAAACTTACTTAAGTGGGATATGAAGGATGAAAGGGTAAGGCATGTATGTATCTGTATATGAATATGAGTGTCTGTGTGACCGAGTGTATATCCATGAGCAGCAAAAATATATTTTACCATGTGGTACTAGATTGTTTGGATTTGGCTTGAAGGAAAGGTGGCAACCCTACTTTAACCCCCTCTGAACTCTTTATCAGCCTTTATTTGTATCTTTCTCTTGTTGTATCTTTAGCCTATTATTATTTCTATCTTCACCCCATTTTTCGCCTCATTCAATTCATTTCCCTTGCCTCTCTCTCTTCTCACCTCCATGCAGTCCACATGGAGTATCTTCCCTTTTACACAGGGGTACTTGAGGACCGCGGTTGGGAAGCACTGACCTAACAGGCCAGATTTTGCAGATCTCCTTGGGGAAATGCAGACTGAAACCTGCAATCACTGATCATCAAATCATATCACATGTCCTGTACTTCAGCTATCTGGAAAACCTGAACTGTTGGGGGTACTTGAGGAACGCGTTTGGGAACCACTGACATAGGTCATAAACGCTGCCTGCACAGAGCACGTCTTAAGCCAAGACTCTCCCAGCACATTATTCTTCTAAATGACTTCAGGTATTTTGGGTATGAAAGTATAATAGATCACCCTTTCTCATAATATATGTTCAAAACATATTATTTTGTGCTGACTTTGGCAGTTACCATTTACTTGTATACCTAATTTACATTCAAGAGACAAACAAATGAATGCAATATCACACAAACAATTCTGAAATGTATTAAGCATTAGAAAGTATACAAAAGATGATAAATTAATCAATCAGTAATAAATACACGTATCACAAATTTCTATACAGAAATGTTGAAGAGACCCATGGAAAATTATTCTTTATTGCAGAAAACGTTTCTTTGATCTGTCATCTTCACTCGATCTGTCATCTTCACGTGGGATAGCACAGCACGCTACACCAACTTCACAAAAAGTAGAGACAGTAGAAGTGAACCCATTGTGAACGGCAGAGAAAATCCTGCAATGAAATTAAGAACCAAAAGATTTTTTATTCTCTGATTTACAACTAAAATAACACAAGTACATCTTTGACCCAGAATTGACCAGATTTTTAAACTTGTGATAATTGCCAGTAGTTTCAATTCTTCTTTACATATCTCAGTAGCCTGTAAAACAAAGACTCGAAGTACTGAAACTAGAAGCTTAAAACAGAAACAGTAGGTGGTGCTAAATCTCTCTAATCCATTTCCTACAACATCTAAAGATTCTGCTTAGACAAATATTAAGTAGGATTTCCACTTTCTCTGTGTCTAACATGTGTTTGCAGAGTGTGTTTATAGGAAACCAATATATTCATGCATTGTATACAATATGTGAACTATTGAGCAATTTGTGGGCATGTGCTAGTAATTAAAGAGTGGTATATAGAATCTGGAAATAATCTTAACTTTTAGGTGCTGTATAAAGGCAATGATGCATTTATAGCCAGTGAGAGGGGTTTATACAATATTTGTGGGAATTTTATCTCCTGATATGTGAGAGCTGTAAAATGTGGTGCATCAAAACTGCAAAATCTCACAAATGGGTTAAAACAGCAATCTGAACAATGCAAATCAGCTGCTTAGTAAATGGGAGTAAGTTGCGTTTTGCAAATTTGTGAACTTCATGTATATTACCAGCCAACCCCATAGATGTCAGTCTACTACCCCCAGATTATGGCCCAATCAACATCTAAGCAAACAAATTTTCATAGTAACATAAATCAAGCTGGAACCTCACATGAAGTAATGATTGACACTTCAGCCACTTGTAATTCCAACACGTCAGGCTCATCTTGAGGGAGACCTTAAGTAGCTTGTAATTTTGCCTAATTATAAGAAAACCTCTTCTGATGCAAACATTGTAAAACACCACTTTCACATAAAGACGCATTCTTAAATAGACTTACTGTCAAAGGTGCTGGATGAGTATTGTGCTGTTTCTATAGGAAATTAAATGAATACTGAATTACATCCCATATATTATGAAAAAGTATGAAAATAATTGGAATCAAAGATAATTGTTTAGAGAAAGATAGAGAAAATCTGAGAAAGCTACCTTAAATACTTTACCTTTTGATGTCAAGAGGAATAACATATTTCACACACCCCAATATATTATATATATTGTAATATATTCACACACCCCAATATATAATCATTAGCTACTTTTCATGATAGGGGCTCATATGCTTCTTTACTCTTATATTCAATTCAAAAAATGTCTGGTGCAGTGCAGGCTTGCTGGCTTATCAGACCTTCACTGACATCCCCTCCAACAATCTGTTTTCCACCTTTCACTTCTGTTTTTTTGCTTAACATTTAACACATTTGCAATTCGAAACAGATTTAAACTGTGATAAAAAATAACATTATACATCTCTCTGTCTGTAATTTACACTTTTCCTGTGTTTAACCCTTTTTTACCGTGATCGGGCATCATTACAGTCATCGAGCTAAAACGGGAACGCAAAGGAGAAAAACCTACGCCTGCAGGTTTCTCCTTTGCATCCCTGTTTTAGCGCTAAGCGCCGCTGCGAGCATCCACTCGATGGAGTCCATAGGAATCCATTGAGCCAGACGGCGCCAGTCACATGACCTGCCGGATCTCGCCACATGAAATCCGGCAGGTCGGCGTAGTGATCCGCAGGGAGAGACTGGGGACTTTTTCCCCCAGTCTCTCCCTGCTCCCGGCGGACAGAGGAGGCTGTTGGAGCCGCGGTCCTCGCTGTGGGATTAGAGGTGAGTATCTGATTTTATTGGGGGGGGGGTTCTGCTGGTGCTGACGGATTCTGCAGCAGCAGAATCCATTAGCACCAGGTCCAGTCTGTGGTTAACTTTTCAGTAACCGCAGCCGGGCGGTAATTAGCGTTAGTATATTGTAATACTAATGCTAATTAACTCTTTGTGCTCCCCATTAAGTATAGGGAGCGCAAAGTACAGAAAAGCGCAAGATTCCAATCACTAAAAACAGTTTGCTTGAATGTGTGAAAAGTGAAACGCTGTTTGCAAAGAAACTACTGAGCGAAAATGTCTGAAATTTACATATGAGGTCCAATGAATGATAATAAAAAGGGATGTTACAGAAAAAAGAAAAAACCTTTAAAACAAAATTAAAAAAATATCGGAAAAATTTATTTTGCTAAAAAATCCCAAAAAATGCTTAAAAGATCCTAACAAATCTGTAAATAAAGAAAATTTTTACTGCAGAATATCATAATAAATGGTTTATTAGATATTGAATTACAAGGGAATATTTTTAACATTGAAGCCTATGGGATTCTCCTGAATAAACCTGTCGAATGAAGCAACCGAATGGCAGGGCATTTCGGCAACTTTTCACTGCTGGTTTTTGTTCTCTGAATAGACGAAGCTATGGGGATTTCACTGCCCTCGAACAGGCACCGAAAAGGCACCATATGTGCAGGCAATTCACCAACATTTGGCAAACTGCCTGCTCTATGGATAGCAGAATGGCCAGGAAAGGTAACCGAAGGAATGGCCAGGAAAGGTAACGCTGAATTTCAGCGTTTGGTTACCTTTCGCCAGCAAATCGGATCTCTTTGAATAACCCTGTATGTCAATACTAAATTCTGCCAACACACAAAACCAGTTGTCATACTATCCTCGCATAATGGCATTTGCATCTATTTCAGGCAAGAGACCCTGCTCCATTTTTATACAAGGTAAATAAGGGTCATTCTCAAACTTTTTGTCTACCATGCTTCAATTCTATGATGCTCACATAATTTCTAGGAAACAAATTTTGCTCTATTTTTTGACGTGAGAATCAATTTCTACTTTTTTAACCTTTTTTTATTGTGTCAAAGTGTTGTATCAACATTGTACAGGTGTCATGTTTAAGTACACTTGATCTTCAAAAGAATTTGCTGTTGCACGAACATCAAATATACTCTATGTATTCTCGTTCTCAGCAATGCAATGGCATTTTGTTTATTGCAAACGACATCTGGTTAAAAAAGGACTGCAGAACAATGTGCGTCTGAAATTTGAAAACTTTAATCATGACAGCTGATATGTTGAAATTTTTAAATAGCTTTAAGATACATTTTTCTTGCATGGAGCCACAAAGCTCAAGCTGTAATGAAGATATAGTAGAGCTTTTTGACCAGCAGAGGGAGACCTCTGTCTGTTCAAGGGCATACCTACAGTGAACATACGCAGAGGGACACTTCTATATATATTTCCAGTGTGGGTAATGGAAAGTCATTTTCCATAAACCCAGTTGGTCCTGCCAGTGGTTTTATGAAAAAATATGGGATTAATGGGGTTCATTTGAATTTTGAAATGTGAGAAAAAACAGACTTCTTTCCTATGGTAAAAAGAACAACAAGGAAGTTGAGGATTAATTGCCGAATCCAGTTGTGTGGAACCATTTTGGACTGATATCAGAATGTGAGTGCGTCTGCATACCCTTCTGTCATTTTTATAGTTAAGCCTCTAAAAGGAACTTTTTCAAAATTGGCCTAAAGCATAGGAAGGGTTATTTTATGGTGAGAATAATAAAGCTGTGGAATTATCTGCCTGTTGAGGTGGTTGGGTCAGAGACTGTACAGACTTTTAAACAATGACTGGATGACTTCCTGCAAAACATAATATTAAGGACCATAATATTTAATGTTGACAAAAGCTTGATTCAAGGAGAAATCTGACTGCCATTCTGGGTCAAGAAGGATTTTTTTCCCAGCATGTTGCATATTGGCGAGCACTTCAGACTGGATTTTTTGCATACTTTTGGATCAACAGCAGTAGGTGATGTGTGAAAGGCTGAACCTGATGGGCACATGTCTTTTTTCAGCTTATGTAACTATGAAACTATTGTAGTGCAGCTTGTTTGCTTCATGTCATGCTTGATCAGCAAACAAAACCCATACCTTTTTAGAAATCTGATTCAAGCATGTTACTGAATCCTACAGAACGTTTTCTAAATCATTGTATTGCATCATTTTGCATGCTAAATTTAAATAATATATTTAAGGGAGCTTTTATCATGCAAAGTTACTTACTTTCAGCAAATAAGGCCATGCTAACTGTTGCTATGTCAGTAGTGCCGCTTTTCGGTGCAAATGAACGTACACTGCAATCCTGTAATGGAATGGAAAGTCTGTAGTTAAAAGAAGAAATTTATATAAAAGGGTCTAATGGTTTTAAAATGTTAATGTTGTCTATGTGGTTAATAGCCACAATAGAGGGAGGCATGTAAAAATAAAATGGAAGAATTGAGTGTTAAAAACAATGTCTAATTTATTTTAATTTAGTTTTATTTTATGGTTAAAAGTAGTAAAACAAGATGTGATGGAATTTCAAAATTGCTGAACTCTAACGACAAACAGGTACTTGGCATGCTGACCAATCCCAACCTAAGAAACACATGAAGACTAACAGGTCTATTCACTAAAAGGTGAAACTCAGGAGAATTGGCAAGAGAAGACAACACTCTACACCAAATAGCAGATTTGGAGAGTGAGATAAATGGGAGAATTGTTCTTGTTTTGCTATTTTGACCTGGATTTTTCACTTCTCCAGTCAATTCTCCCAAGTTTCTGAATAGACCTGTAAGTAGGAGGGGCCTTGGATCAATTTTTTTTGGAGGCAGGAATAGGAAAAATTGTATGCCTCTTTAACCCCTTCACTACCAAGGGATTTAAAAAAGAAAACATTGTCAGAAAACAGTGTTTTTTTAATTGCCCCTTAATGTCCTAATGTTCATTTCTAGGATATTGACCAGTACAACGTTCATACCTGAAGAAGAGCGTTTTACTCTTGACTAGGGATGAGCCGAACACTCCCCGAGTTCGGTTCGAGCCCGAACCCGAACTTCCCATTTGTTCGGGACCGAACCCGAACCCCAATGCCAGTCAATGGGGCTGAAAATTCGGTTTTTTGGAGTGCCCTCCAAGAGGGCATATATGCTACATATTTGCCATAAAAGGTGTATGGGGATCCGGGTAGTGCCCTGGGGGACAGGAAACAAGGACAAAAAGTTTTAAAAAAACATTTTTAAAGGGACTGTGAGTTTTCCATGAAATAAGGGTTAAAAGTAAAAACGAAAAATTCCTTCAAATATCGTGCCTAGGAGGTCCCCATAACCTGCCCGTGAAGTGGCGGATTTCTAGGATGTATAGAAATATGTAAAAACCAAAAAATGACATTTCAAATGACGGTAAATGTTTTTCCTTTAATCTATCCATAAACAACTGCTTGGGGCGGCAGTCTGTATGAAAAGAGGAGACATTTTCGGACACGCAGAAAAAGTTTACAGATTTTTTGGCGGTGAAAAGCAGGAGAATGGAAACTTCTAGACCAAAAAGCCGATTTGGAAAGTGAGATAAATGGGAGAATTTTTCGGGTTCGGCTATTTTGACCTAGAATTTTCCATTCTCCAGTCATTCTCCTGAATTTCACCTTTCTCTGAATAACCCTGTCAGGGTTATTCAGAGAGCGGTGAAGAGCAGGAGAATGACTGGAGAATGGAAAATTCTAGGTCAAAATAGCCAAACCAGAAAAATTCTCCCATTTAGGCTACGGTCAGACTAGCGAATTTTTAACGTGCGTTTAGGCGCACTTAATCACGGCCACACTAGCAGCAAATGACGGGCAATGACGGCCAATATACAAAGTACGGTCGCATGAAAGTCCGGCTGCGCAACCCAAGTGGAAAATGAACGCATTTTTTCGAGAACGCAGAACCGCTAGTACGGACGTACAGAGTGCGCTGCGTCCACTAGCGGCGTGTGTGCGTGATTTGGAGACGTCAGACCCTGCTCATGTCCGGCCAACATAACGTCCAGACACCCAAAGTTTCCTGGTTTGGATCCGTAAAAAATCACGCACAAAAATGCGCATCGTATGACCATTTTCGCGCAATCCGTGAAAAAATACGGCAATGCGTTCGGATGCACTTTTTGACGGTCGATGCGAAAAATGCGTTAGTCTGACCCTAGCCTTATCTCACTTTCCAAATCCGCTATTTGGTCCAGATTGTTCTCTTTTCCTGCCATTCTCCTGGTTTTCACCTTTCTCTGAACAACCCTGAGAGAGAGGTGAAAGCCAGGAGAACTGGCAAGAGAAGAGAACAATCTAGACCAAATAGCCGATTTGGAAAGTGAGATAAATGGGAGAATTTTTCTGGTTTGGCTATTTTGACATAGAATTTTCACTTCTCCAGTTATTCTCCTGCTTTTCACCGCTCTCTGAATAACCCTGTGAATGTTTAATCCCGAGGTGAAAAATAACATTGCTTTAGATTTTTTTCAAGCACCAGTTAAATGCAGCATATTAGGATGTTTTAGGGAAATTAATTCTCAAATCTCAATCAGAAGCAGACACCACCCCACCCTCAGTATAGTGTACAGTGTATCAAATTGATTACCAGACTAAAAACACCTGGTGTTATGCCGTTTGTGAACAGAGGTCATTTAGAGTTGATAATCTTTCCACGTACACATTAGTTTTTAATTCAATATCTAATAAACCGTTGCTTATATTATTCTGCAGTAAAGAGTCTCTTTATTTCTAGATTTTTTTAGTATTTTTTTAAGCATTTTCTATACTTTTTTCAAAATTTCTTTTTTTTTTCGAACCCAAACCGAACACGCCCAAAAAGTTCGAAATTCGCGAACTTTCGAACTGCCAAAGTTCGGGTCGAACTCCGAACCGTCCGAACCCGAACAGCTCATCCCTACTCTTGACAGCTTGTCTTTTAAATGTAATGTTAGTCCAATAAAAAAAGTATCACTACGTACTGCTATCCTCGTCATTTTTAATTGATTATACACTTTAAAGATATTTAAAAATATTCCCAATGATTTTATTTACTGTACTAACATATTTGGCCAGTAGATGGTGCCATCTACTGAACCAAATTGAGTTACAGTTGCCGTTCCATGTTTTACTGCAACACCGTATCAGCTTGCTGAATGCTGGCCAGACATTCAGTTTGCTGATTTTACACAGTTTTAACTCTTTGGGCACTATGCCTGCAGAGCTAAAATTTTGGGGGGGGGGCACCTTCTGCAGCCCGAATGCAAATGAAATTTGTTTGCAGCAAACAAATTTCATTTGCTTTTTGAGCTGCAGAACAGCATACCGAGATATCTCGATATCAGGGCACCAAATGGTGCCTTTGAACCCGAGATATCTCGATAACGGTAGTGAAGGGGCTAAGATGAGGGCAAGCAGGTCAAGGCAAAGACAGAGACAGTCTCAGAGTCCTTGTTGAGTAAACATTGGGAAACAGCACCCACTCTCCCTTCCTTGTTTTAGATTGGTCTAGCGACTTACTTGGGGGAGTTGAAGAGGGTTCCTGTCTGGGGTGAATTTTCTCTTAGCTCTTTGTCACATTACGACTGAGTGGGTGGAAACAGTGAAGTGTTTGCACTAGGTATTAGTGGGTGCAGTCAATAACCATTGGTGAAATATGCTGACCATGGAGTTAGCAATGACATTTGGTGCTGGTTTTACTAAAATTGGTCTAGGAATATGGCTGCCTAAGGATGGTAATAACTTGGGTTAACTTCAAGGAGGAAATTAAGGTAGTTGCTTATTTTATTCGATTAAGGTTTGGCATCCAAGGGTTTCTTATACCCTAGAGCTGCTAAGGAACTAAAATAGCCCATTCAATGTAATCAGTGTCATATTGCATCTTTATTGACATTGTTTTTTTTATTATCATTTGCAAAATCTTACCTTCTCACAAGTGCCATTACAGATTGACACATCTGCTGAAAGGTAGACAAGTTCCGAGCCACTAATTTTGAAGACTTTCATTGCAAAGAGTGCTTCAAAGCTATTGCCATTCTGCGTTACACCCATTAGACCGTGACTAAGACCTTCAGCTGGACAACTGAAATCAGTAGACAAAAGTATTTTTTTATAAATCATGTGGCAAAAGTATTTCAAACAGAATTCATCATATTAGGAGCTGGTCAAAAAATACGTTCAAATGATAAAACGATTTAAAAAATATATACAGTATGGTTTTATTGTTAGTTTCACTCACGTAGTAGCAGAAGCTTAATGAAAAATACTCTGCAGTAAGTTAAGTATTAATGAAAATTTTATCTTTCGTCTCTCACCCTAATGAGCTGGCCAGCCATCTGTAACACCTGCTTTTTTCCCCACAACCTGAACCTTGTCATTTCTGCAGAAGTGTGTTCTCTGTTCTACCCATCTACTCCAGCAGTTGCAAAATGTGCACATTCCTCCGAAATCCATTTATCTCTAATTTTTTTTCTATTATTTTTCGTCTCACCTAAAACTCTGTTTATTTACTAAAGGAACTTATCAATTTATACAAATAATTAACATATTCACTACATAACTATTAAGATCTGCTTATTCTTCATTGTCTTTTAGCACAAGTGTTTTATCACATAGGCCAACCAGCCTTAGGACTAGGCAGCAGATTCTAGTAGGGACAGCATTTATTAGGCATTAAAAGGCATTTAGCTACACATAGAATTTTTTTTATTTTTTTTTAAAATTCTCATTCCATCATGTTTAAGCCCATTCTTTTAGTGGTTTGATATATCTGTGGTGTGCCGATATATAACAGCGCTTCAAACCAGTGGCGTCACCCGGTGCGGTAACTCATGGTGCCACCCCCCCCCTGAGTTTTACGGTTTCTTTTTTTTAACTACTCTTACTCATAAATCAGTGCTCCCATATAACACTGAATGCTCGTACAAGGCGCACATTACTGTGATGTTTTTTGCTGTGGAGCCCTATTAGCATACCTCAATACGAAATGCACCTGTAAACATGTAACATGATGACTTTATTTCCTCCATATTTATTTTTCTGTTAATCTGTGTATTTGGTCTTGTGTTAATATCTTGCATTTTACTGTTAATCTGTATATTTGGTCTTGTGTTAATATTTAGCATTTTACTATTTTGTATTTCTGTAACCACTCAATGTTCTCGAACCCAGGACATACTTGAAAACGAGAGAAATCTCAATGTATCCTTTCTGGTAAAATCCTTTATAAAATAAAAATAAAATAAATATATACACACATTACTGAGTTTTATTGCTGTGGATTCTGTGATACACTCATGCACACCGCACATTACTGTGAGGTTTATTGCTGTGGAGCTCTCTCATATGCTCACACACAAATTTTGGCGAGCTGCCAGCAAGTACGGTACCTGTTCGAAGGCAGTGAAAGTCCCCATGGAGAAATAATGGTTAATCTGTTCAGAGACACCGAACAGCGGAGAAATGTCTTGATGTCCGGTGGTTTCATTCGGCAGGTTTATTCAGGCAAACACCATAGGTTTCAATGTTAAAAATATTCCAGTTTTTATTCAATATCTAATAAACCGTTTATTCCTTTAATCTATAGTAAAAAGTCTCTTTATTTATTGATTATTTTTTTTGCATCTTTTAGGCATTTTTCAAAAATAAATTTCCATTTTTTTTTCTAATAGTGTGTTTTTATTTTCTGTAACAGACCTTTTTATTATCATTCATAGGACCTTATATTTAATTCCAGACATTTTCGTTCAGTAGTTTTTTTTAAACCAGCGGGCGACGGGTTTGCGGTGGCATTCGTTGGCTGATTCCCTGCACTTTAGGGACCCTGCAGTGATTTCATCGGGGGAAATTTGATTCCCCAAAGTGCAGGGAACAACAGAACACTGAAATGTCTGCGTCATTTCGGTGCTCTGTGAATAAACCCCTTTAGTGGTGGTTTTATTGCCGCCCCTGGAAAGTGCCAGCCTAGGCCTTGCCTACTCAGGACATACTTGAAGATGAGAGAAATCAGAAATCTCAATGTATCCTTCCTGGTAAAATATTTTTGTGTATAAAAAAATAAAATAATTTTTTTTAGGGTGTCACCCTAGGGGGTGGTGTCACCCGGTGTGAGCTGCACCTCCTGCCCCCCCTTGTGACGCCACTGCTGCAAACCAATAACACACCCAGTAATGAGTCTTTAAACTTGATAGTGTAAAAACTTAAATAGAATCATAGGCGTGTGCAGGGTGTGCCCAGGCAGACCCTAATGTTGGGCGAACACGTCCTCTTTCAAGTCCAACATTATTATTTTTAGATATCCCTTATTTGGTTCATGATGTATCGTATAAAAAATGACTATATCTCTGATTACAGGCTTGTTATTTATGAAAAATGTGCATTTTGTGCAAAATCTTCTAAACATAAGTTTTCAGTTAATAAATGTTTCATGGGTGCACACCCTAAGGTACTGGGCTACATACGCTAGTGAATAGAATACTTTGGTAATGTTGTACATTATATTTTTATGCACATAAATACCTGTGGTAGGTCATAAATATTTGTCTTAATGTCAGGTCACATTTTCCAAATTCATATACCATACAGCAGAATTTAGAGTGCCTAGAGCAGTACCAAGCCTACATACACTCCCCAGTTTTAGAAAAAAAAAACAATTAATGATGATTCTTTCAGAGAATCTAACCATTTGTAATAGTGACATGTAATTTCCCCAAATTCCGAATGTGAAAGAAAGAGAAGAATGTGCAACAGTTTCATAATAAGTAATTATTACACTGAGCTTTAATGCATAAACCCATGAGGAACCTAACAATGTCTAGGCCAGGGGTCAGCAACCTTGGCTCCCTGATGTTTTGGGAACTACATTTCCCATGAGGCTCAGTCAGCCTAATGGGTGACTGAGCATCGTGGGAGATATAGTTCCCAAAACATCAGGGAGCCTAGGTTGCTGACCCCTGGCCTAGGCCTATGAGTCTGTCCAGCTTATCTTTTGAGACTCTTTCCATATAGCTTTTGTTGCCCCTTATGCTAATTATTTTACCCAGTTCTCATTCTCTCTGATTTTCCCTGTCCTGTTTGTCTCTCAATTTCTCTTTGCTTACACCTCCCTTTTTAAATATTTTGGAGCACCTATCAGTCTATACATACTGTATATTTAATTTTTTTTCCCTTATCATAAGATGAGGACTTTAACTCCCATGAGCTCTCTGGTAAATGTGATTCATATACAAAACATTATTGTTCAGATTACAGAAGTGATATCAGTTGCTTATATTCTTCTGGCATTTTAGGTCTGATGTCTAACCACACTAACAAAATATAGTGCAGACATACTGACGCAAGATACACATACCCATCTGTAAGCAGGTCATATTGTATTGCAGATGATCCAGGAGTGGCAGAGGCATAAATTCTGATCACATTGACTGAAAAGGAATCGGCAACCACATCTGGTACAATTATTGAAATATATATAGTGTCTTCCACCGTCACAACGGAGTTATCTGTCAGTGGTATAGTAAATGCACCATCTTCCCAGGCCATCATTGTTACTGTAAATTCACCATTTGCTCCAGGAACAATAATTGCATGTGTCCTGAAATACATACAAAATAATCCATTTGACTACATTTCAGTAAAGAACAGATTACTGAAAACTAAAAACTGCTGCAAAATTGTTATACGGAATAATTATAGATGTCATATGAGGTTTTGCATAACGTGTAATTTCTCATACAGGTCTATTCAAAGAAAGGTGGATCTTAGGAGAATGACTGGAGAAGTGGAAATTCTAGGTCAAAATAGCCAAACCAGACAAATTCTCCCATTTATCTTACTTTCCAAATCTACTATTTGGTCCAGATTGTTCTCTTCTCCTGCCAATTCTCCTGCGTGCTTTTCACCTTTGAATAACCCTGATACTTTTTGAAACAGCTTGTAAGTAAGTCACATAACATCCCTACATTTTTAGAAATAAAATAATACCAGGGTGTTTTTTTTAATGTTTTACCTTCCTTATGCTATGGGAATTTAGGTTTATCGAAAATATAGTATACTGTCCTTTTAAAACGAATTAAAGGGTGTATATAAACAGCAGTAGGAATACTGCTCTATGGGCACCAATAACACATGGTCCACACTTTCTGACAGTGGATATCCATAGCAATTCTGTTATTGAACCACGTACAGTCAGGTCCAGAAATATTGGGACATCGACACAATTCTAACATCTTTGGCTCTATACACCACCACAATGGAGCTGGAAAGAAACAAACACAATGTGCTTTAACTGCAGACTGTCAGCTTTAATTTGAGCAAGTGAAATGCATGCTCAATGGGATTCAGGTCAGGTGATTGACTTGGCCATTGCATAACATTCCACTTATGTCCCTTCAAAAACTCTTTGGTTGCTTTTGCAGTATGCTTTGGGTCATTGTCCATCTGCACTGTGAAGCGCCGTCCAATGAGTTCTGCAGCATTTGGCTGAATGTGAGCAGATAATATTGCCCAAAACACTTCAGAATTCATCCCGCTGCTTTTGTCAGCAGTCACATCAGCAATAAATACAAGAGAACCAGTTCCATTGGCAGCCATACATGCCCACGTCATGACACTACCACCACCATGCTTCACTGATGAGGTGGTATGCTTCCCGATCATGAGCAGTTCCTTTCCTTCTCCATACTCTTCTCTTCCCATCACTCTGGTACAAGTTGATCTTGGTCTCATCTGTCCATAGGATCTTGTTCCAGAACTATGAAGGTTTTGTTAGGTGTTGTTTGGCAAACTCTAATCTGGCCTTCCTGTTTTTGAGGCTCACCAATGGTTTACATCTTGTGGTGAACCCTCTGTATTTACTCTGGTGAAGTCTTCTCTTGATTTTTGACTTTGACACACATACACCTACCTCCTGGAGAGTGTTCTTGATCTGGCCAACTGTTGTGAAGGTTGTTTTCTTCACCAGGGAAAGAATTCTTCATTCATCCACCACAGTTGTTTTCTGTGGTCTCCCGGGTCTTTTGGTGTTGCTGAGCTCACCAGTGCGTTCCTTCTTTTTGAGAATGTTCCAAATAGTTGTTTTGGCCATGCCTAATGTTATTGCTATCTCTCTGATGGGTTTGTTTTGTTTCTTCAGCCTAATGATGGCTTGCTTCACTGATAGTGAAGTCTCTTTGGATCTCATCTTGAGAGTTGAGAGCAACAGATTCCAAATGGAAATAGCACACTTGAAATGAACTCTGGGCCTTTTATCTGCACATTGTAATTGGGGTAATGAGGGAATATTACACACCTGGCCATGGAACAGCTGAGAAGCCAATTGTCCCATTACTTCTGGTCCCTTAACAAGTGGGAAGCACATCTGCAAACTGCTGTAAGTCATACACCGTTAACCTGAGTTGGATGTACATACTCTCAAATTAAAGCTGACAGTCTGCAGTTAAAGCACATTGTGTTTGTTTCATTCCAACTCCATTGTGGTGGTGTATAGAGCCAGAGATGTTAGAATTGTGTCGATGTCCCAATATTTCTGGACCTCACTGTATGTGTACAACACTACACTGAGCCAGTACAACTTGTGCTTTTATGCAAAAAAATAAATCTATGTTTGTTATTGCTTATGTAAGCATGTTATTCTGTGGTCCAAATAAAGGAGTATAGGGAGGGGGGCTACTGTTTAATTTACTTGCTTAAAGCCTTTTTAAGAATTACCAGCCTATTGCAGTTGCGATGAACCATTGTTAAACCAGCAGCTATAAAATATCTTATGATGTTTTGTCTATTCTTTCATTTGATGTAGTCAAAAGTTAAATTATACTAATCGGTAATATGTTCTTCTAGATACTTAGTTGGGTCTATGAACAATACTCACCCCATTACTGGTTTCAGGGCTGTGTGAAGCGCAACTGACATTTTCAGTGGGTAGGAGCAGGAAAAGCTTACATCGAAATAACTTCTGGTACTAAACGTGTCTCCCTGCCCAGGACTTATGGACAAAGTATTGCTGTAGGTAACATGACTTTCATTGACCTGTAAGAATTACAAAAAGAGAAAGAACATTTGACAGAAAATCGTAGCATGTTGTGAATGTTTATCCAAAAGATCTCACATATGATTTTTCAAATTTATTTTTGTCAGATTTTACACATATTCATCACAAATCACTGTCAATTTAAAGCATAACGAGAGAAAGCAAAGCATCAAGAAAGCTCACTGTCAGTTTCTGAATACTATTAGTTACATACATAGTTACACAGGCGGAAAAAAGACTTGCGTCCATCAGGTTCAACCTTTCACACATCACCTACTACTGTTGATCCAAAAGAAGGCAAAAAACCCAGTCTGAAGCGCTCCCCAATATGCAACATACTGGAAAAAATTCCTTCTTAACCCCAGAACGGCAGTCAGATTTCTCCTTGAATCAAGAAGCTTACCCACATATTAAATATTATGACCCTTAATATTCTGTGTCTGCAGGAAGTCATCCAGTCATTTTTTAAAAGTCTGTTCAGTCTCTGACCCAACCACCTCAACAGGCAGAGAATTCCACAGCTTTATTTTTCTCACTGTAAAATAACCCTTCCTATGCTTTAAGCTGAATTTCCTTTCATCCAGTCTAACTAAATGGGTGACCTCGTGTCCTGTGTATAGTCCTGTTAATGAATAGGTTTCCAGACAATGGTTTATAATGGCCCCCGTATATATATATTTATAGAAAGTTATCAGATCCTCTCTAAGGCGCCTTTTCTCTAAACTAAACAGGTTTAGGCCTTTCCTCATAACTTAAACGTTCCATACCCCTTATTAATTTAGTCGCCCGTCTCTGCACTTTTTCCAGCTCTATATATCCTTTCTTAAGACAGGTGCCCAAAATTGCACGACATATTCAAGGTGCGGTCTTACCATTGATTTAAAAAGAGACAAAATTATGTTGTCATCCCGAGAGTGAACTCCCCTTTTAATGCATGCCAATACCTTGCTGGCCTTGGCAACTGCTGTTTGACATTGCACATTGTTACTTAGTTTGAAGTCTATGATTATTCCCAAATTCTTCTCCTGCTTGGATTTCCCTAACTCAGTACCATTTAGGGTATAAGTTGCTTGTGTGTTCTTCACTCCAAAGTACATAACTTTGCATTTATCTACATTACATTTCATCTGCCATTTACTGTATGTGCCCATTCCCCCAATCTATCTAAATCCCTCTGCAGCGAAGTAACACATTGTATTACTTTTCCTAGTTTTGTGTCATCTGCAAATACGGATACATGACTTTCGATACCTATTTTAAGGTCATTTATAAATGAATTGACTAGGATTGGTCCTATAACACACCCCTGAGGGATACCACTTACCACTGATGAACAAACTGGTATAATTGTAAGATAAGTTACATAGATACACAGGCTGAAAAAAGAAGTGCGTCCATAGAGATCAGCCTTTCAGGTTAGTGTTACCATGCAAAAAAAGTGTTTAACGTGTTAACGAAACAGTGCTATTACATTTACAGGTCTATTCACTAAAGGTGAAACTCAGGAGAATTGTCAGGAGAAGAGAACAATCTAGAACAAATAGCAAATTTGGAAATTCCCCTGAGTTTCACCTTTAGTGAATAGACTTGTTAACATCATGTTGTCACATATAGGGATGAGCCGAACACTCCCCGAGTTCGGTTCGGAGCCGAACCCGAACTTTCCAAATGTTCGGATCCGAACCCGAACTCAAACTCAATGCAAGTCAATGGGGCTGAAAATTCGGTTTTTAGAGTGCCCTCCAAGAGGACATATATGCTAGATATTTGCCATAAAAGGTGTATGGGGGTCCGGGTAGTGCCCTGGGGGACAGGAAACAAGGACAAAAAGTTTAAAAAAAAAACATTTTTAAAGGGACAGTGAGTTTTCCATGAAATAAGGGTTAAAAATAAAAACGAAAAATTCCTTCAAATATCGTGCCTAAGAGGTCCCCATAACCTGGCCGTGAAGTGGCGGATTTCTAGGATGTATAGAAATATGTAAAAACCAAAAAATTACATTTCAAATGACGGTAAATGCTTTTCCTTTAATCTATCCATAAACAACTGCTTGGGGCGGCGGTCTGTATGAAAAGAGGAGACATTTTCGGACACGCAGAAAAAGTTTACTGATTTTTTGGCGGTGAAAAGCAGGAGAATGACTGGAGAATGGAAAATTCTAGACCAAATAGCCGATTTGGAAAGTGAGAAAAATGGGAGAATTTTTCTGGTTCGGCTATTTTGACCTAGAATTTTCTCTTCAGTCTTTCTCCTGAGTTTCACCTTTCTCTGAATAACCCTGTCAGGGTTATTCAGAGAGCGGTGAAGAGCAGGAGAATGACTGGAGAATGTAAAATTCTAGGTCAAAATAGCCAAACCAGAAAAATTCTCCCATTTAGGCTAGGGTCAGACTAGCGAATTTTTAACGTGCGTTTAGGCGCACTTAATCACGGCCGCACTAGCAGCAAATGACGGCCAATATACGAAGTACGGTCGCACGAAAGTCCGGCTGGGCAACGCAAGTGGAAAATTAACGCATTTTTTCGAGAACGCAGAACCGCTAGTACGGACGTACAGAGTACGCTGCGTCCACTAGCGGCGTGTGTGCGTGATTTGGCGACGTCAGACCCTGCTCATGACCGGCCAACATAACGTCCAGACACCCAAAGTTTCCTGGTTTGGATCTGTAAAAAATCACGCACAAAAATGCGCATCGTATGACCGTTTTAGCGCAATCCGTGAAAAAATACGGCAATGCATTTGGACGCACTTTCGGTCACTGTGAAAAATGCGTTAGTCTGACCCTAGCCTTATCTCACTTTCCAAATCGGCTATTTGGTCCAGATTGTTCTCTTTTCCTGCCATTCTCCTGTTTTTCACCTTTCTCTGAACAACCCTGAGAGAGAGGTGAAAGCCAGGAGAACTGGCAAGAGAAGAGAACAATCTAGACCAAATAGCCAATTTGGAAAGTGAGTTAAATGGGAGAATTTTTCTGGATTGGCTATTTTGACCTATAATTTTCACTTCTCCAGTTATTCTCCTGCTTTTCACCGCTCTCTGAATAACCCTGTGAATGTTTAATCCCGAGGTGAAAAATAACATTGCTTTAGATGTTATTTTGAATTTTTTTCAAACACCAGTTAACTACTTGGCTGCTATGCCAAGTGGTTCTCCTGTGCTATGGACACGCTGAGCGCGTCCATGCACAGGAGGCAGCAATCCGCTGGATTCCGGCGGATTGCTGCGCCCCCCGGTGCGGGCTGACATCTTGGATGTCAGCCCATCACTCCGGGACCCCGGCGGAGCAATTAGATGTCATCGCGGCGGCGCGATGACATCTAATTCAGGCCCCCCCGCATGTGCGGAGGAAGCGCCTGAAAGGGAGGGGGGGAGGTCCTTCGGACCTCTCTCCCTCCCAATCGCCGGGGGGCAGAGGGTTAATCCAGGCACCATTTGGAAGGGCACAGCCTGCCCTTCCAAACGGTGGCTGTGATTAACCCCTGGGGAGCCGGATCACGAATCGGCGCTGAAAACCGCCGGATAGTGATCATCTCCTGGAGCTGGCCGACATCTTGGATGTCGGCCAAGCCTCCAGGAACTCCCCCTGAGGACTGGCGTCATCGTGCATAGCACGATGACGCCAGTCCTGGAGTTAACCCCTAGCTGCCACCAATGGTGGAGATAGAGGGTTCCAATGAACCCCCTATCTCCCGATCCGTGGCAGCTAGGGGTTAATGTTTGATTTTGTTGGATCGGCCAGAGCATGGCCTTTCCAAGGATACCAAACATGAGCATGAAAAATGTTTTTTTTTAAAAAAATAAATAAATAAAAATAAAAAAATAAAAATATTTAAAAAAAATTCTAAAAAAAAATAATCAAGTTTTTTTTTGTTTTTGTTTTGTTAATGCAGCAATATTGTTCCCATTTCAATTATAATGTGAACAATAATGCTGCACTAACGATTTTTGTATGCGGTGCGTTTGTTAAAAAAGCAAAATTTTCCCCCAAAAAAAAATGTAATGAGACCCCATTTCAAATTTTTTTAACAAGCGCACCCCATACAAAATATAACCGCAAATGATCGCATGTTAAAATGTGAAAAAAAACACTTTACACATAATAAATTATTGAAAATTCTAATTTTATTGCATTTTTTGTTATAATATACAGACATGACATAACGTATACATATAATAATGACATATTATGAATCTGCCAAGTCTGCCGGAAAGAACGATATATAATATGTCTGGGTCATATATCAAAATATGGCTACAAAACGCGGTTAAACATGATGAGCGAAAGCGGTAAAAATGACCTCAGCACAGAGATGTGAAAAGCCTCAGCAGCGAAAGGGTTAAATGCAGCATATTAGGATGTTTTAGGAGGGAAATTAATTCTCAAATCTCAATCAGAAGCAGACACCACCCCACCCCCTCAGTATAGTGTACAGTGTATCAAATTGATTACCAGACTAAAAACACCTGGTGTTATGCCCGTTTGTGAACAGAGGTCATTTAGGCTAGGGTCAGACTAACGCATTTTTCACGTTGTCCGTGAAAATGTGCGTTCGAAGAATGGACGTATTTTTTCACGGAATACGCAATAGCGGTCATACGATGCGCAGTTTCATTCGTGATTTTGTACGGATCATCAATAAAACACTTCTTGCATCTGGACGTTATGTTGGCCAGACATTAGCAGCGTCTGATGTCTCCAATTCACGCACACACGCCGCTAGCGGACGCAGAGCACTCTGTACGTCAGTACTAGTGGTTTAACGTTCTCGAAAAAATGCGTTCATTTTCCACTTGCGTTGCGCAGCCGGACTTTTGTGCGACCGTACTTCGTATATTGGCCGTCATTGCCCGGCATCTGCTGCTAGCACGGCCGTGATTAAGTGCGCCAGAACGCGCGTTCGCACTGCCTCAGTCTGACCCTAGCCTTAGAGTTGATAATCTTTCCACGTACACATTAGTTTTTAATTCAATATCTAATAAACCATTGCTTATAATATTCTGCAGTAAAGATCCTCTTTATTTCTAGATTTTTTAGTATTTTTTTAAGCATTTTCTATACTTTTTTCAAAATTTCTTTTTTTTTCGAACTCGAACCGAACACACCCAAAAAGTTCGAAGTTCGCAAACTTTAGAACTGCCAAAGTTCGGGTCAAACTCCGAACCGCCCGAACCTGAACAGCTCATCCCTAGTCACATATAATGCATGTACAGATTCAGGGCTATATTCCATAGATGGCGCTAATGTTAGCACCTCGATATGTAAGCGTTTAACTCCAGGAAAAGTGTGTTTAACGCATGCCACCCATATTACATTCTTGAAGCTACCCCGTTAGTAATCTGTTTGCACGTGGTTTTTGCGCTAGCTTCCACGAGCTTACTGTACTTTGCGCATCCTATACCTAACATGGGCAGCACAAACATACATTAGTGTTTCGATAAGTAAAGTATTCCATTGTGCTAGCGCTAATTACCACAGGGATGTGGACAGTCATATTTTAGCACCTCCTAAAAGCTGGTGCTACATGATTCTGCGTTTGCAGCTGCTTCTTCTCCCCGTGAGCAAATAGTTCCCAGCATGGGCGTACTTAGGGGGGGCATTCCAGAAGTGGGGTCAACGCGAGCAGCTGCTGGCCGGCCTGCCACTGCCACACACTGTGAGGCCGAGTCAGGCGCTGGATCCTGACAATGCAACTGCCAGATCGGGCCCGCCCGACCATCTAATGTGTGTGAGGCACGCGTCAGGCCATGCGGACAGCGGAGCACCGACTTGCAATACGTGATGTCCACGTGCCCCACCTCAGCCGCCTGCACGTGCCGGGCTGCCAGGGGGGGCAGACAGTGCGCAGGCATGCGGATGAATCCACTCAGCCTGCACTGTCTGTCCTGCTCTGCCCAGTCAGTCACCTGCCGTGAGAGAAGCAGGCTGCAGGGCCTGCCAGTGCCAGCCAGCACTTGAGGGTTCACCATCCAGAGGTCTTACACTGCCCAGGCAAAAACGCACACCAACGGTAAATATATAAAAAATATGAAAAATTGCTGTGTGTGCTCAAATACACTGCCTTTATGAGAGTTTTTATTGCTGTGAAACCTGTGTGCGCTCATATTCACTGCCATTATGAGAGTTTTATTGCTGTGGTTCCTGTGTGTGCTCATATTGACTGTCTTTATGAGAGTTTTATTGCTGTGGATCCGGTGTGCGCTCATATTCACTGCCTTTGAGAGTTTTATTGCTTTGGATCATGTGTGTGCTCATATTCACTGCCTTTATGATAGTTTTATTGCTGTGGATTCTGTTTGCACTCATATTCACTGCCTTTACTATGAGAGTTTTATTGCTGTGGATCCTGTGTGCGTTCATATTCACTGCCTTTACCATGAGAGTTTTATTGCTGTGGATCCTGTGTGTGCTCATATTCACTGCCTTTACCGTGAAAGTTTTATTGCTGTGGATCCTGTGTATGTTCATACTTACTGCTTTTATCGCAAGAGTTATACTGCTGTGTTGCTCTGTGATATGCTCATACACACATTACATTATTGTGAGTTTTATTACTGTGGAGCTCTGTGATATGCACATACACACTGCACATTACTGTGAGTTGACATACAATTTGTGCAATAAATATTTTTGAAAACATAAAAAAGAAGTGCGGGTGTTTTTTTTACATTTTCAAGTTAGGGGTGCCAAATATAGGATCCGCTCCGGGTGCCAAATGTTCTAGGTACACCCCTGATTCCGAGTGTTCCATGCCGATCACTCCGTGGTGCTACGCAATCTCGCGGCTTGGAATTACAAGCCTCCATGGAGTCCTATGGACTTCAGGAGGTGATACTTGCAGCGGCGCGGAAGTGGTAACATGAGTATCACAGTTGTTAGCGCTGTGTTTTTGGGGCAAGATGCTGAGGTAGCGCTTGCCCTGGAAAATATCTCACTAACATGGGGATGCTACGGGGAAATCTACAGGCGCAGACTTTCCCAGTTAGCGCACCCATATTAGTGCGGACTCGTTAATATGGCCCACAGTATTGTCCTTTTTCATGCTGCTTTAGGGCTATATTCACTAGTTCATGCTAACTTGGGGATGCTAAAGGGGAAAATTAGGATTTCCCTGTAGCGTCCCCAGGTTATTGTGATATTCCTGGGGCAGGCACTATCTCAGCACCTTGCCCCGGAATGCAGCGCTAACTGGATACTCGCATTAGTGCTTCCGTGACTATGTGAGTATCGCCTCCTGGAGTCCGTGGAGTGTTGCGCTTCCGGGACATTAACCCTGCGCCACAGAGTGATCACGGGGTAGACTGGGAACTATTTGTTCCCAGTCTCACTCTGCTTCTGTCGACAAGAAGCAGTAGACCGGGCCTCCGTTCTTGCTGTGGGATGAGAGGTGAGTATCAGATTTATTGCAGGGTGGTTTAGGGGGTTTAAAATATGGCTGTCTGCATCCTTGCGGTAATTACTGCTAGCATTTTGTAATAGAAACATAGAAATATAGAAAATGTCGGCAGATAAGAACCTTTCGGCCCATCTATTCTGCCCAATACATGGATACTTTACCTGGATTTATCTTTTGTTTAGGATAGCCTTATGCCTATCCCATGCCTGCTTAAATTCAATCACTGTTTTGGCCTCTACCACTTCAACTGGAAGGCTGTTCCTTGTATCCACCACCCTCTCAGTAAAATAATGCTTCCTGATGTTACTTTTAAACCTTTGCCCTCTAATCTAAGACTATGTCCTCTTGTTTTGCTGCTTTGTTTCCTTTTAAATATACTCCCTTCCTCTACCTTGTGGATTCCCTTTACGTATTTAAATGTTTCTATCATATCTCCTCTGTCTCGTCTTTTTTCCAAGCTATACATGTTAAGATCATTAAGCCTTTCTTGGTAACTTTTCTCCTTGAAGCCGTACACCATTTTAGTAGCCCTTCTCTGAACTCTCTCTAAGATGTCTATATCCTTCTGGAGATACGGTCTCCAGTACTGCACACAGTACTCCAAGTGAGGTCTCACCAGTGCTCTGTACAGTGGCATGAGCACTTCCCTTTTCCTACTGCTAATACCTCTCCCTACACAACCAAGCATTCTGCTAGCATTTCCTGCTGCTCTATTACATTGACTACTTACCCTTAGATCCTCTGCAATAATAACCCCTAAATCCCTTTCCTCAGATGTTGAGGTTAGGACTGTATCAAATATTCTATATTCAGCCCTTGGGTTTTTACGCCCCAGGTGCATTATTTTGCACTTATCCACATTAAAACTCAATTGCCACAGCTCTGACCATTTTTTTAGTTTACCTAAATCATTTGTCATT
Organism: Leptobrachium leishanense; assembly: GCA_009667805.1. Lineage (NCBI taxonomy): Eukaryota > Metazoa > Chordata > Amphibia > Anura > Megophryidae > Leptobrachium > Leptobrachium leishanense. The sequence goes on from CM019064.1 coordinate 203,739,957, forward strand.
TGGCTGATTCCTCCAGGAACGTCAACCCTGTTGCAAATCTTTGTGTCATCAGCAAAAAGACATACTTTACCATTAATACTTTCTGCAATATCACTAATAAAAATATTAAAGAGAATGGGTCCAAATACTGACCCCTGAGTTACCCCACTGGTAACAAGACCTTGCGCTGAATAAACTCCATTTACCACAACCCTCTGTTGCCTGTCACTCAGCCACTGCCTAATCCATTCAACAATATGGGAATCCAAGCTCAAAGATTGCAATTTATTGATAAGCCTTCTATGCGGAACAGTATCAAAAGCCTTACTGAAATCTAAATAAGCAATGTCTACTGCACCACCTTGTCTATTATTTTTGTTACCCAACAAAAAAATCAATAAGATTAGTTTGGCATGATCTCCCTGAGGTAAACCCATGTTGTTTCTGATCCTGTAATCTATGTGTTTTTAGATGTTCAACAATCCTTTCCTTTAACATGGTTTCCATTAATTTCCCCACTACTGACGTAAGACTAACTGGCTTACAGTTACCCGATTCCTCCCTACTACCCTTCTTGTAAATGGGCACAACATTTCCAGTCTTCTGGGACGACTCCCGTTAACAAGGATTGGTTAAATAATTCTGTTAACGGTTTTGCTATTATACCACTGAGCTCTTTTAATAACTAAGGGTGGATCCCATCAGGCCCCATTGACTTATTTGTCTTTACTTTAGACAGCTGCTGTATAACCTCCTCCTCTGTAAACTCATATGTAAATGTCTCTTTAGTGTTTCCTCCTAACTGAGGTCCCTTTCCTTCCTTTTCTTCTGCAAAGACTGAACAAAAATATTCATTGAGGCAGTCAGCGAGACTTTTATCCTCTTCTACATACCTTCCTTCCTTTGTTTTTAATCTAACTAATCCTTTTTTTTACTTTTCTTTTCTCGTGTATGTATCTAAAAAATGTTTTGTCCCTCTTTTTTGCTGACTGAGCTATTTTCTCTTCTGCGTGTGCTTTGGAAGCTCTTATAAATTGCTTTGCCTCTTTCTGCCTAATCTTATAGGTTTGCCTATCTTCTTCACTCTGAGTTTTTTTATAATTATTGATTGCTATCTTCTTCACTATTAATACCTTACTTATCGAAATGCTAATGTACGTTTTCACTCCACATGTTTGGTATAGGATGTGCAAAGTACCAAAGGGCTAACATTGGTGCGAACTGTGGAATAGAGCCCTTAAGTTTTTACAAGCACACCTTAGTTGAGATGTATACTCACGTTTAATATGTTGCCACACACTCCATTCCTTAATGGAGTTATTATAACGACATTTTTGATACCGGTCTCATTATCCAATGTTCCCAAGCAGGTGCTGTCGTTCAGGTGTAAATTAGTGGAATTAAATTGACTTATCTCCAGTTGACACTTTGATATGGACAACTTCATGTTCCCTCCGCTGCAATCAATTTCGGGGATTGGTGGTGTAACTAAAAGAACAATGGAGGAACGAAGTCAGTGATGGACATTTATGTTCCTACTTCTACACTTCCCCACTTCCCCCCAAAAAAAGAAATACTGTATATGTTAGTTTGAGCATTGGAGTATACTCGGCATGCCATGTTTTTTTCATATACAGCTAGCTGGAGAAGAGTGTGTGATGTGGGGAGTCTAACTTTCATTCAAGTCATGAAAGTTACATAGCAATATTGCCATTATGTTTCTTCACACCAATGAAATCAGCAGTATTTGGTAATGCAATTAACAAGAATCCTGCACCTATGGCTCTGATATATTTAAAGTAGGTCTGTAAATCTTTTTAATGAATGCAATTAGGTTTACCCAGGCACATTGTTGCACTGGATCAATTTATCTTCTATATCACAATTCGTAATACCTATCTGTATTTTTGCATCAGTTGTAATATCAATATTTTGACAGAAAATGAAAAATAATAGTTTCAAACTTGTTTGATTGCAGTAGTGTTGTGTGCCATGCAGAGGAAATTCATTATACCTTGTGATGTATATAAAGACGTATTACAGATGCAGACATTGTTGGCATCAAGCACTTCATCATCAGCACAGTCTGCAGAAGCTCTTAGCACTGCAAAGAGGAGAAAGATAGCAAGCTTAGCTTTTATATACTTACAGTAATATAAACTGTAAGACAAATGAAAAAAACATAGGGCAGAACTGCATATATAAATGATACAGAAACCCCTGCTCATATAACATGCTCACGGGGTATTAATGCAATAAGGGCACATCAGTCAATATACTCAGCCGCTATAATCCGCCTGTAGACCTGTGGTGTAGCTGGAAACCGCTGGTGAATCAGCTTTCAGAATCACTGAACACCATATAGGATGCAGGATAAAACAAAAAGGCTGGACTAAATAAAAGTATTAAAATCTAATTTAATAGGACATAAACGCAGACGCGTTTCGTTACATAAAAGTAACTTTCTCAAGGCAAAAAGTCCATAAAGCAATCCATCAAACCCTTTTACATATATACCCTCTTAAATGAAAAAATGGAGCTGATCCAAAATGAATCTGATCCGCCCCTTGTTCAAGGGTGTCTGACATCATTTCCGGTTCCTGCCACCATATTGTTACTTTTATGTAACGAAATGCGTCGGCGTTTATGTCCTATTAAATATGATTTTAATACTTTTATTTAGTCCAGCCTTTTTGTTGTATCCTGCATTCTGCATCCTATATGGTGTTCAGTGATTCTGAAAGCTGATTCACCAGCAGTTTCCAGCTACACCACAGGTCTACAGGCGGATTACAGCAGCTGAGTATATTGATTGATGTGCCCTTATTGCATTAATATCCTGTGAGCATGTTATATGAGCAGGGGTTTCTGTATCATTTATATATGCAGTTCTACCCTATGTTTTTTTCATTTGTCTTATAGTGAGACTCCTTATATTCTTATTTATGTATTATTGACAGATGAAGAGGAGCCATCCCTTAGGAGTCTTCACTAGAAAGCTACGTATTTACGTTTATTTGCTGTTTATTTGCTGTTTTTTCCATTAACCCTCACTGCTGTTTTTATACTAGTAATATATACTGTTCAGAATTATCTTGCTCAAACATAAACATATACCACATAGCGGTAATAGTATTAACCTATGCACAACAATGGCCAAATTGGAAAATGTATGTGGATTCAGGTTTCAGAATGTGACAGTCCACAACAGACTGTCATTTAGAGCGAAGCAGTGGTGCTATGATTTTGATTTCTAGAGTCAATCACATTGCTGTGCCAAAAAGCAATTAGCAAATTGTACAATACATTGTGTATCCAGGGTTTGAGCTGCAATAATATCATTTAGTCCTCAAGAGACTGTGGATACACAGGTTCGATCCCGGAAAGAGCACCTCTCCAGTAAGTGTCCTTGGGCAAGACACCTAACGGTACATACTCGTCACCCTGGACATACTTGAAAACGAGAGAAATCTCAATGTATCCTTCCTGGTAAAATACTTTCTCAAAAAAAATTTAGGGAAAAGTTATTCTACTAATGAAAATTCTGCTACTTAATCCATACTTACTAACTTGCCAGCCAATTCATACATTATTAAGACGTGACAACTATATGCGATTGATTTAATTATAACAATAAAAGCAAATTGATTTTCTTTTGTCACAGTGAGCCTTGCACAATAAATTACTATTAGACAAGGTGAATGTGTGAAATGAAGATTTTTGTTCTGGACAATTAGCCAATAAATAATTCATAGCTTGTTATAGTTTACTTTTTCTTACCTGGAATCACTCCACAAAGGGCAAAGATAATTGGTAGGAACACCTTCATGATCATATGCTTGCAAAGCCTAAAAAAGCACTAAATATTTAGGTTTTTTTCATACACGTCCAACACAAGTTTAACAACAATGAACAAACCGATAACTATTTGCTTGCCCTTTATTGTCGAAGATAGCTATAGAAATATATTACAAAGTAATCCAAGGTAAGCTGACTAGAACAGTCACATCTTCAAGAGACAAGGGTGATTCAAGTTCCATTTAATTGAACACAGATCTTTGTAGTCACTAGTAAGTATTAAGTTATTTGCCGTCACAGTATGTGTACCTATTCTGCTTCATTTTTATAACCCAATAAAATGAAAGTATGAAAAATGTACCCTAAAATAAAACTTTTACAGAATAAGACCTTCACAATTTTATTTATATCCTCTTTAAATTTAGCATTGATAATTGTAATCAAGATATATATACATTATTTTATATCTTATCACCAGAAATTATTATTATTTTCTTATGCCTTAAGTATAATTTTCTTACCTTGTATGGACCCTGTCAAAATATGAAAGTGATATATGATGTTTTGTATGATGGTGTGAGCTTTTCATACAGAGAGACACCCTAGACAGGTATGAAAGAGTTGATGCGTAATACTTTTAAGGGAGTGGTTGTGATGACATAGTTCTAAATAATTTTTACCCTAGAAAGCAGTTTATTTTTTTCTCATTTCAAAAATAGTGCTGTTGGGAAGATGATGTGCGCATTTCTTATGTATTGACGTAGTTACATACATTACACTAAACCTGCTTTTTACTTTCGTAGTCAATTGACCAGGGGCTATGAAAGGTATGGAGAGAGCACACCTCTTGCTATAGGAAAAAGAGTCAACTCACTTGACTATCAGGGTAATTCAAAGAGATCCGAATTGCTTGAGAAAGGTAACCGAACTCTGAAAATCAGCGTTCGGTTACCTTTCTTGGCCATTCGGCTATTCAGAGAGCAGGCAATTCGCCAAATCCTGGCGAATTGCTTGCACATACGGTGCCTGTTCGGTGCTTTTTCGAGGGCGGTGAATCCCCATGAAAAAGCACTGCTTCGGCTATTCAGAGAACACAAACCAGCAATGAAAGGTTCCCGAAATGCCCTGCCATTCGGTGGTTTCATTCGACAGATTTATTCAGGAGAATCCCATAGGCTTCAATGTTAAAAATATTCCGGTTTTAATTCAATATCTAATAAACCATTCATTATAAAATTCTGCAGTAAAGAGTCTCTTTATTAATAGATTTTTTTAAGATATTTTAAGAATTTTTCTGAATTTTTTTTTTTTTTTAAAAAGTCTGATTTGTTAATTTTTTTTAAGTTTACTTATTTTTTCTGTAACAGCCCTTTTTATTATCATTCCCTGGACCTCATATGCAAATTTCAGACATTTTCGCTCAGTAGTTTCTTTGCAAACAGTGTTTCACTTTTCAATCATTCATGCAAACTGTTTTCCTAATTTATTCACCTCCCTCGTCTGCGGTGTCGGCTTTTTCCGGCGACTTCACTGCGTGTGATCGGCTCCTGCTCGGGTTTTTCCGTGGTTTTTGGCAGGTTAATCCAGATGTTTTTGCAGGTTTATGGCGTGCATTCGACAGGTTTTGTGGTTAGTTTTCGTCGGGTTTGCGGTAGCTTTTCCCTGCAAATCGGGGACCCTGTGGTGCTTGCTGAATACACCGCAGGGTCACCGAAATGGGATCGGCAAAAGGAACCGAATTGAAGAGAACGAAAAGTGACTTTTCGAATCTCTTTGAATTACCCTGTATGTTTTAGGTAAATTTAGATTGTTTGAAGCTCTGAATACTAACAGTGTATGCTGCTATCCATCAGTCCAGGGACCAATTTATTATGTTATCTGTGCCTTTGTATTTTTTTATGTAGCAATGTCATCTCATCTTCAAAGTCACATGTATAGACAAACACAATGTGCTTAAACTAACAACACAAAAACAATTGTAATGTCTTGTGTCTTTATTGTATTTGGATTTAATAGCTAGTTGATCATTATTTGGCAGCAATAACTTGAACTAAGTATTTCAGATTGCTGTGGATTAGACCTGCACAATGTGCCAGAGGACCTCTATTAAAGACCAGCTTCATGTCAGCATTCTCTTAGAATGTCTGGTGTAAACAACAATCTTGAAGTCATTCCACAATATTTCTGTAGGGTTTGGAATTTGACTGGGCCACTCCAAAAGGAGGATTTTCTTTTTTAGAAGACATTCTGTAATGGATTTGTTATGATGTTTATGATCATTGTCCTTCTGCATCACCCAACTTCTACTGATGTTCACCTGGTGCACAGCCAACCTGATATTATCCTGTTGGATATCTTGATAAATTTGGGAATTAATTTCTGCATTCATGATGTGAAGTGGTTCAGTGTCCAAAATAATAGAGCAGCTGCAAATTGTGATTTCCCCCACCACCATGCTTAACTGTTGAGATGGTGATTTATTGTTGTTATGCAGTTCCCTTTTTATGTCTTACATAGTTGTGCATTCTTTCCAAATATTTCAAAGCTAGTGCAAGATTTTATTTGGCCTGATGGACAAAATTGGGGGTTTTTCGATAATTTTTTGGTTTGAGAGATTCAAATGCAGGTTTACTGGTTTTTCGATTCCAGATAAAAATTCAAATCGAATATCAATTCTTGTGACTATTCTTTCAATAGAAATATCAGCTATATGGATTTAGTTGTAATTTATTGGTATGCTGAGTTCCAGAATAATTTCAAATGCTTAAAGGTGTTGATAAATTAATTTCCAGGGAGGAAAAATGAGGGGAACCGGATTTTTAAACATTGGATATTACTCATAGTAATGTTTAAAAGCACAATTCTGTATCCTGTCGCAGGCAGCCAACCCCCCCCCCCCCTGAAAAAACTGCCATTATAGTTAAATTGAGATCTTAAGGGGTTATTCACAGAGCACCGAAATTTTGGTGCTCTCTCGTTCCCCGCACTTCGGGGAATCAAATTTTCCTACCCTGCGATGATTTCAGCATTCACCGCAGGGTCCCTGGAGTGAAGGGAAGGGACTTGAAAATCTGCGGCAGATCAAGCCTGAAAATCCTCTAAAAAAACGCAGCTGATATGATCCAAAGTATCAGATTACTTGGAACTACCGCAGAAAACACGCCAAACACATCTGGAAAAAGCCGACAATCCAATCAATGCAGCGCCGACCAGCTGTCGAAAAAAAACAACGGACGTGGGAAAAAAAAAAAAAAAGCACGATTGAAAATGTCAAAATTGAAACGCTGTTTGAAAATAAACTACTGAACAAAAATGTCTGGAATTAACATACAAGGTCCAATGAATGATAAAAAAAAGGGCGGTTACAGAAAAAACAAAAAATGCTAAGGGAAATAGTTTTTTGCTGAAAAATGACTAACAGATTCTAAAAAATTCAAAATAAAAGAGACTTTTTGCTGCAGACTAAAAGAATAATGGTTTATTATATATTTAATAAAAACAGGAATATTTTTAACATTGAAACCTATGGGATGAATAAACCTGCTGAAAGAAACCACCGAACATCAGGACATTACACCAACAACTTTTCACTGCTGTTCGGTGTACTCTGAATAGATTAACCATTGCTTCTCTATGCAGAGTTCACTGCTGTAGAACAGGCACCGCAATTTGCCAAAATTTGGCGAACTGCCTGCTTTGTGAAATGCCGAATGGACACGAAAATGCACTGTATGGAGAAATTCACTGGTCGGTGCAGTTTTGGGGCAAGTTTGGATCTCTGAATAACTCTGTTTCATCAGTCCACATAACAACAATTATTTCTCTGAGTCTTTAACCACTCTACGGTTCATTGAGGATTGTATGGTATGCCCTTTCTGTCATCTTAACTGGCAACTTCTAGGCCGAGTACCTACAGAACTCAATTCACCTCCTTTTAAAGACAATTTGTCTCACAGTGAACAGATGAATACCTAAGTTCTTTGAGTTAGCTTTTTAACTCTTACAAACTTTATGCAACACAACAATATTTAATCGCAAGACTTCTGAGAGGTCTGTTGAAAGGGATGGCTTACATCAACAGATGCTTTTTGTGAATAGTAAACAAAAAATTTGAGTGATTTTTTTTAAGGCAGAGTAGTTCTAACACACACCTCAAAACCCCTTTTATTATTTGGACACTAGGCTTTCCAATTTCCAACTCTAATTGGCTTTTGTTGAAATCACCAGCCTTTGGTTGCAAAGTTAGTTTCTGCTTGTTTTTTTTATTTGGGTTACAGTATCTATCTTTTTAATAGGGTTGGGGGTTACTGTTTCTGCTTGTTTAACAATTTTGTTATTAAAAATTAATATTCTCAATCTGAGTACATCCGATTATAATCGGATCTGGCTGCCTGTATTGGGATTGGTCTTGGTCAATTGTGGATTTTTTATTCACAGTGCTATTCAGTTTGGACAACGGCAGTTCAGATCTATACTCATTGCAGTTTATACATCCAAATTCTGAATCTGTCTTAAATTAATTGCACATGTCTAGTTTATACTGGTACTGTAGGGCATTGTAAAGGATTTCCACTGTCCTCTGGGACCACTCTGCTGGACAGTGTCCTGTGGAACGCAACCATAAAACACAGACAGCAATTGCATCTATTAATATTCAAAATATCATATTACGTCCTAGCATTCTAACTATGCTCAGGCCCACCATGAAGAGTGGAAGAGAGTCTCTCAGCAAATTCCTTGGTGCTCGATGTAATGGGTAGAAATGGGTATGGGGATTCACATGGAGAAGTAGAAGATTGTGGTCATGTGGTTAAAAACCATGAGGACAGATTGAAGCCCGGGATCTCTGGGGTAGTTCAGCTGGGATATACTGGGGTTGATGGCGAGGGACTGAAGTTGTTGTAGACAGATGTATGATGTCATCTGAATTAGTTTTGTAGTTGGGATTGGTTAGGAATGTGAAAGTGGGATAGGCTGTGGGGAATTATGTGATAAGGGGAGGAGGGATTTCATGTCCGAAATTGTTGGCACCCCAGACATTTTTCCAGAAAATCAAGTATTTCTCACAGAAAAGTATTGCAGTAAGACATGTTTTGCTATACACATGTTTATTCCCTTTGTGTGTATTGGAACAAAACAAAAAAAGGAGGAAAAAAAGCTAATTGGACATAATGTCACACAAAACTCCAAAAATGGGCTGGACAAAATTATTGGCACCCTTTCAAAATTGTGGATAAATAAGATTGTTTAAGCATGTGATGCTCCTGTAAACTCACCTGGGGCAAGTAACAGGTTTGGGCAATATACAAATCACACCTGAAAGCAAATAAAAAGCAGAGAAGAAGTTCTCTTAGTCTTTGCATTGTGCGTCCGTGTGTGCCACACTAAGCATGGACAACAGAAGAGAACTGTCTGAGGACTTGAGAACCAAAATTGTGGAAAAATATCAACAATCTCAAGGTTACAAGTCCATCTCTAGAGATCTAGATTTGCCTTTGTCCACAGTGCGCAACATTATCAAGAAGTTTACAACCCATGGCACTGTAGCTAATCTCTCTGTGGGTGGATTGAAGAGAAAAATTGATGAAAGGTTGCAACGCAGGATAGTCTGGATGGTGGATAAGCAGCCCCAAACAAGTTCCAAAGAAATTCAAGCTGTCCTGCAGGCTCAGGGAGCATCAGTGTCAGCGCGAACTATCCCTCAACATTTAAATAAAATGAAACGCTATGGCAGGAGACCCAGGAGGACCCCACTGCTGACACAGAGATATAAAAAAGCAAGATGTACTTGAGTAAGCCAAAATCCTTCTGGGAAAACATCTTGTGGACAGATGAGACCAAGATAGAGCTTTTTGGTAAAGCACATCATTCTACTGTTTACTGAAAACGGAATCAGGCCTACAAAGAAAAGAACACAGTACCTACAATGAAATATGGTGGAGGTTCAATGATGTTTTGGGGTTGTTTTGCTGCCTCTGGCACTGGGTTCCTTGAATGTGTGCAAGGCATCATGAAATCTGAGGATTACCAAAGGATTTTGGGTCGCACTGTAGAGCCCAGTGTCAGAAAGTTGGGTTCGCGTCCAAGATCTTGGGTCTTCCAGCAGGACAATGACCCCAAACATACGTCAAAAAGCACCCAGAAATGGATGGCAACAAAGCACTGGAGAGTTCTGAAGTGGCCAGCAATGAGTCCAGATCTAAATCCCATTGAACACCTGTGGAGAGATCTTAAAATTGCTGTTGGGAAAAGGCGCCCTTCCAATAAGAGAGACCTGGAGCAGTTTGCAAAGAGAGAGTGGTCCAAAATTCCGGGTGAGAGGTGTAAGAAGCTTATTGATGGTTATAGGAAGCGACTGATTTCAGTTATTTTTTCCAAAGGGTGTGCAACCAAATATTAACCCTTTCGCTGCTGAGGCGTTTCACGCCTCTGTGCTGAGGTCATATTTACCGGTTTTGCTCATCATGTTTAAATGCGTTTTGAAGGCTTATTTTAGTATATGACCCAGACATATTATATATCGTTCTTTCCGTCAGACTCGGCAGATTAATAATATGTCATTATTATATGTATACGTCATGACCTGTCTGTATATTATAACAAAAAATGCAATAAAATATGAATTTTCAATAATTTACAACGTGTAAAGTGTATTTTTTTCACATTTTAACATGCGAGCAATTGCGGTTATATTTTGTATGGGGTGCGCTTGTTAAAAAAATTAGAGATGGGGTCTCGTTACATTTTTTTTTGGGGGAAATTACACGATTAGCACCGCATACAAAAATCGTTAGTGCAGCATCATTGTTCACATTATAATTGAAATGGGAACAATATTGCTGCATTAACAAACCAAAAAAAAAAAAAAACTTGTTTATTTTTTTTTTTATAATTTGTTTTTAAATATTTTTTTATTTTTACTTTTAATTTTTTTTTTTAAAAAAAACTTTTTTCACAGTGGTGTTTGGTATCGTTGGAACGGCCATGCTCTGGCCGATCCAACAGTACCAAACATTAACCCCTAGCTGCCACGGATCGGGAGATAGGGGATTCATTGGAATCCCTTATCTCCACCGTTGGTGGCAGCTAGGGGTTAACTCCAGGACTGGCGTCATCGTGCATAGCACGATGACACCAGTCCTCAGGGGGAGTTCCCGGAGGCTTGGCCGACATCCAAGATGTCGGCCAGCTCCGGGAAAGGATCACGAACCGGTGCTTTTCAGCGCCGATTCGTGATGCATCTCCCCAGGGGTTAATGAGAGCCACCATTTGGAAGGGCAGGCTGTGCCCTTCCAAGCGGTGCCTGTCTTAACCCCCTGCTCCCCGGCGATCGGGAGGGAGAGAGGTCCGAAGGACCTCCCCCCTCCCTTTCAGGCGCCTCCTCCGCACATGCGGGGGGGGGCGCCTGAATTAGATGTCATCGCGTAGCCGCGATGACATCTAATGTCCCCGCCGGGCTCCCGAGTGCTGGGCTGACATCCAAGATGTCAGCCCGCACCGGGGGGGCGCAGCAATCCACCGGAATCCGGCGGATTGCTGCTTCCTGTGCTCGGACGCGCTGAGCGCGTCCGTAGCACAGGAGAACCACTTGGCTGGACGCGCTGAGCGCGTCCATAGCAGCCAAGTGGTTAAGTTAAGGGTGCCAAGAATTTTGTCCAGCCCATTTTTGGAGTTTTGTGTGACATTATGTCCAATTTGCTTTTTTTGCTCCCTTTTTTTGTTTTGTTCCAATACACACAAAGGGAATAAACATGTGTATAGCAAAACATGTGTTACTGCAATACTTTTCTGTGACAAATACTTGCTTTTCTGGAAAAATGTCTGGGGTGCCAACAATTTTGGCCATGACTGTATACGTTATGTCCTGTCTGTATATTGTAACAAAATATGCAATAAAATTAGAATTTTCAATAATTTACAACGTGTAGTGTTTTTTCACATTTTAGCATGCGATCGTTTGTGGTTATATTTTCTATGGGGTGCGCTTGTTAAAAAAATTAGAAATGGGGTCTCGTTACATTTTTTTTCGGGAAAACCTATGCGATTTTTAGCAAACGCACCCCATACAAAAATCGTTAGTGCAGCATTATTGTTCACATTATAAATTAAATGGGTACAATATTGGTGCATTAACAAAACAAATAAAAAAAATAAACAATTTTTTTTTATTTTTTTTTATATTTTTTTATTTTTATTTTTATTAAAAAACTTTTGACATGGTCATGTTTGGTATTGTTGGAAAGGACATGCTCTGCCACGAATTGGGAGATAGGGGGTTCCAATGAACCCCCTATCTCCACTATTGCTGCCAGCTAGGGGTTAACTCCAGGACTGGCATCATTGTGCTATGCACGATGACGCCAGTCGTCAGAGGGAGTTCCCGGAGGCTTGGCCGACATCCAAGGTGTCAGCCAGCTGTGGGAGAGGATCACGTTCCGGCACTTTTCGGTGCCGAATCGTGATCCGGCTCCCCTGGAGTTAATGTCAGCCACCGTTTGGAAGGGCAGGCTGTGCCCTTCCAAACGGTTCCTGCCTTAACCCTGTAGCCCCCGGCGATCGAGAGGGAGAGAGGTCTGAAGGACCTCCCCCCCTCCCTTTTAGGCGCCTCCTCCTCACTCGCGGGGGGCGCCTGAATTAGATGTCATTGCGCCGCCGCGATGACATCTAATGGCCCAGCCGGGGTCCCGGAGTGCCGGGCTGACATGCTAGATGTCAGCCAGCAATCAGCCAGAATCCCGGCTGATTGCTGCCTCCTGTGCTAGGACGCGCTCATCGCGTCCATAGCACAGGAGAACCACTTGGCTGGATGCGCTCAGCGCGTCCATAGCAGCCAAGTGGTTAAAACAATAAAAATGCATGAAAATGTGTGGAAATCATAAAAAAGGTCTTATAAAAAATAATCATAAGGTCTGTTACTGAATTAATAAAAATGCCTTTAACCCCTTGGATGCGGACAGCATGTGGGGAACGTTATGTGGATTGCCTGCTATTTGCGGAGGATGTTCCCCACACGTTGTCCGTAAGGAAGTGTACTCCTTGGAATACTCACCTCTCTCCAGGGTCCAGCAGTGTTCTGACTTTCTTGACTTTCTTTTTATACCCCCCTCACGGTGCACTGACATCATTATGACAGGCGCAATGATGTCAGTTTCAGGCAACCCCATGCAAAGCCGGAAGAGCACCTGAAAGGGTGGGGTCAGTTGGACCCCTCTCCCTCCCGATCTGGAGAAGATCGATGTTCAAGAGAGGCAACACTGGAAAGGTCACAGGCTGACCTTTCCAGCGATGCCCCTCTTTTGCCCCTTAGGTGCCGGTTCATGACCCGGCGCCAATTGGCTCTGGATCACAGACTTCTCCCAGAGGTGGCTGACATCTTGTATGTCAGCCAAGCCTCCGGGGCCTCCCCCTCCCACTCACTTCATCACACATGGGTGATTGATGTCTTCTGGGGAAATTAACCCCTACCTGTGGAAATCCCTATGGTGGAGATTGGGGGGTCCTTTGGACCCCCATATACCCCAATCGGTGGCAGCTAGAGAGTCATGTTTGGTATCATTGGAAAGGCCAGGGCATGACCTTTCCAATTTTACCAAACATTACCATGTTACATGTAAGAAAAAAACTTGATAAAAATTACATTTTTTTCCCTTTTAAATTTATTAATACCGCACTTTTGTTCACATTACAATTATAATGTGAACAATGATGCTGCACTAATGATTTGTTTTTCAGTTTTAGCTAAATTAGCCTACTTTCTCAGAAAAATAGAAGTAACGGGTTCCCATTTCTAATTTTTTTAACAAGCGTACCCCATATAACTGAAATGGCTCGGATGATAAAATGGGGGGGGGGACTGAATCTGCTGAGAAAAAAAAAAGATATACAATTTATCTGGGTCATATACCGTATTTTTCCGTGTATAAGATGACCCCTCCATTAAGAAATCAATATTTTAAACCCAAAACAGAGCACATTTAACATTTGTTTCAAAGTAATCAAATACTAAAAGGAATATCTAGTAATTAGGCAATATTTTTGATATACCGGTACATACGGTACTATAATATTAAGCATCACACTCAACTTTGGACATATTATTTTGTTCAGACTATATTGCATCACTGCTTTCTTCTTCATCATTCTTACAGGGTAATTCAAAGAGATTCGAAAAGTCACCGCACGTTCGGTGACTTTTCGTTCTCTTCAATTCGGTTCCTTTTGCCGATCCCATTTCGGTGACCCTGCGGTGTATTCAGCAAGCACCACAGGGTCCCCGAATTGCAGGGAAAAGCTACCGCAAACCCGACGAAATCTAACCACAAAACCCACCGAATGCACGCCGAAAACCCACAAAAACATCTGGATTAACCTGCCGAATACCACGGAAAAACCGAGCAGGAGCCGATCACACGCAACCGAAGCCTCTGGAGAAAGCCGACACCGCAGACAGAGTGAAGTGAATAAATTAGAAAAACAGTTTGCATGAATGTGTGAAAGTGAAACGCTGTTTGCAAAGAAACTACTGAGCGAAAATGTCTGAAATTTGCATATGAGGTCCAGGGAATGATAATAAAAAGGGCTGTTACAGAAAAAATAAGTAAACTTAAAAAAAAAAAATCGGACTTTTTAAAAAAAATAAAAAATAAGAAAAATGCTTAAAATATCCTAAAAAATCGATAAATAAAGAGACTCTTTACTGCAGAATTCTATAATGAAAGGTTTATTAGATATTGAATTAAAACAGGAATATTTTTAACATTGAAGCCTATGGGATTCTCCGGAATAAATCTGCCGAATGAAACCACCGAATGGCAGGGTATTAGGGGAACCTTTCACTGCTGGTTTGTGTTCTCTGAATAGCCGAAGCAGTGCTTTTTCATGGGGTTTTCACTGCCCTCGAACAGACACCGAACAGGACAGGCATCGTATGTTCAGGCAATTCGCCAGGATTTGGCGAATTGCCTGCTCTCTGGATAGCCGAATGGCCAAGAAAGGTAACTGAACGCTGATTTTCAGTGTTCGGTTACCTTTCTCAAGCAATTCGGAGCTCTTTGAATTACCCTGTTAGTTCCAGACATTTTATTTTCAGCCATTTTCATGGGAGAGTGCTAAAAATAACATTCGGACATCAACTGTTACAGCTGCACAATGCCTACACTCAGAATTGCAATTGGTTTGTTCAGCATCAGATGTCTATGACATCTGTTAGCTAAGGCTTGTGAAAGCCTGTTTGCAGAGAGAAGGCTTGTGATTGGAGGAATCCTGTTGCAGGGAGAAGGTATCGGCAGTTTTGTTGCGCAACCACATGGTTCACCATAGTAACTCCTGGGGCATCACATTCTGGTCTGCGGCCACTGAAGCAAGCGTGGTAGCGTAGGCTGATCTTTGCAACACTCAGGACAGACCCACATCTGGTATCTGTTACCAGTTACTCCTGTGTATAAGATGACCCCCAATTTCTGCCTTAACGATTTTAGACCAAAGATACAGATGTGGGGTTACCCTTTGTGCTCTTAGGTAAGGAGGGTGTTCTTGTAGTAGTGTGATGCCGCTTGTGTAGAAGATGAAGATACAGTAGTGTTCTGCTACTACTAAAAGGTAGAATCGTGGTTGGAAGATCTTCTGTGGCGCAGCAGATTATGGTGTGGGGGTGTGAGGTATATATATTATAGTACTTCCCACATTAGGTTCTTAAATACAGATCAGGATAGTACAGTGATAGGTATAGAGCAAGTGAAAACGTTATCACAGTGTTAGATAAATCAGTTCCATAAAATAGTATGCTGCTAGAAATATCACATAAATAAAGTGCCAAAGATGCTTGTTCAATATCGCTTCACAGTGTGGGGGCGCCCTCTAGTAGCCACTACAAATATTACACAGTCACAAAATCACAAATAATTAAAACAAGTGTATAGGACTAATCCGTAATCCAGGCAAACATTACATAATGCTAGATAGAAACCAGGGCTGGAGGTCTAGCAGGGATACCATGGAAAGGGGTATCCCTGTGCCTGGGTTGATCACCTAAGTGTCTCGTATTATAAGAGTGCCCTGAAAGGGTTGACCAAAGTTCATGTATTAGTCCTGAATGAAAGATACTCACACAGTGAACTGTGTGATACATACTCCTGGTGAGAACCTCTTGTTTTCAGGAGCAGATGGATTTTATAGAACTAGTGGTTCCGCATGGGTCTCTGCTTTCCTCAATTCCTCTTCATCTTTAGGAGGAAGGAGAGAAGCAGAGGATGGTGCAAGTAACGTTCAGGCAGAGCAGATAATCACAGGTTTAAAGGTTTTAATAACATGATTCAGAGCCTTCCGCATTCAGGCTCGAAGGAATTGCATGTAGATCCGTCAGGCGACCTCCTCTGTTTCTCCAGTGAGCCGGTCCTTCCTGGATAGTCCCTCCACTTTCTAAGGGGTTAACCTGGAAAGAAGGGCTTACAAAGTGGGAGGGGAGTGAGTTCCATTAGAAACACACAGCCGTGGACCAATGAATAAAAAATATATATAATTTATTAAAAGTAACTGAAGATAAAAAAATGGGGGTATGATTCTTCTGATCATCAGAGACCAATCATCACAGACGATTCCCGACCACTGCCTGCTTATACACATAGCCCGCCAGAAGAATCATACACCCCACTGAAGAAGCTGGATGAGACACAGTGAAACGCGTTTGGGACTATGATTCTACCCCTTCCCTTTTAATACCCCTGTTTTTTTAAATTGTATCCTATGAGATTTTGCTGCTTAAACCAGTCGAACTGAATCACCAAAAATCAGGGCATATCCCTGGCACTTCAGCATTCTCTGAATAGATTAACCATTACTTTCAGATCAATGGAAAGTTGTGGAATCAGTGCTTTTTCACTACCAATTATCTAAGAAGTGCTGATTCCACAACTATTTCCATTGATCTGAACGTTTGCATGCGGTGCTAAAGGGATATACCTCATGCTTAATGGAGACAGCAGCTGGATTCATGGACAGCGTGAACCACACCTTTTTTACCTCCGGTTGTGGACTATATACTATCAGAGTTATTCAAAGTGGTGGAATTTCGGTGCGCTTTCATTCCCTGCAGGGAGTGAAATTCGCTGAGCCTGCGGTGAATTCACCATTCACCACAGGATCCCTGAAGTGCAGTGAAAAGCTGCCAAATCAAAAAACATCCGCAAAACCACTGATAAAACATTTAATCGATCCAATAAGCTGCCGAAACACCCGATGATCTGCCGCAAAACGCATCTGAAAAAATTTGACGATCCGCCGAACAGAGCTTCGGTCAGAGCACCGACCAGCCGCCGAAGAAAGCCGGCAAGCTGCCGAACGGGGTAAAACAAAAAAAAACCCTAACTTTTTTTTTTTTTTAAATGAATTTTATTAGGCATTCACAAATATCAACGTAGACAGGGTTAGGAGAGAACAATTAAACAATAAACTTTTTCTGTCAGCATAGTATAAGCCGAATATTTAAAAGAATTAAGGTTGTAAGGTAAGGGATGGGGGAGAGCAGGGGACAAAGAGGACAGAAAGGAAGGAAAAGAGGAAGGAGGGAAAGAAGAAAAGAAAGAGAGGAGAAGGACTGGGGGTCATCGTAAATATACAATCAAACAGTTATATGATCTGGGGTATCATGGGCGGAATCACATTCCGAAATGCATCGGCCAGGTTATAGGCCAGCATCAGTCCAGGGGTCCCATACTTTGTGAAATTGTGGTAGAGTATGTTTTACGACAGCTGTGAGTTCGTCCATGATCCTAGTGTCCTGTATTTTAGCAGAAACTTTGGCCATAACGGGGAGAGCCTGGTGGCGCCAGGCCTCTGCTACTGCCCGTCTAGCCGCCATCGAGATTTTAGAGATTAGCTTGTTTTCATGTCTTGTGAAGCCCTCCAGGGGTCGAGAAAGCAACAACTTCCAGGGGTCGCTGGGGACTTCCTTCCCCAGTGCGTCAGAAAGCATCACTAGAATGTTTGTCCAGAGCTTTTTAATTTGTGGGCATTCCCACCACATATGGATAAAAGTGCCTTTGGAGCCGCAGGATCGCCAGCAAAGATCCGGGTGGTTCGGGGACATGTGCGCGAGTTGCGTAGGTGTGATGTATCAGCGCATGAGCATTTTCAGCGGTTGTTCCTGCATGGTAGTGCACAGTGAGACACCTTTGGAAGCTTCCCAAATGTCAAGCCAGTCTTCTGAGTCCAATACTTCTGCCAGGTCGCGTTCCCAGACTTTCACGTAGTGGAGTTCTTTCCAGTCAATCAGTGACGTTAGTTTATAATATAGAGTAGAGATCAGACCTTTAGGGTAAGTACCTCTTAAGCAAATGGATTCAAAAAATGAGAGAGGTGTCTGAGAGGCAGCTTTAATATGTCGTCGAGAAGCAAAGGCCCGTAGTTGCCGCTCCGGTAGAAACAGGCCCCCAGTCCCGGGCACCTGTTGTTCAAATATTACGGATGGAAAAAATTATTTTTTTGATAAAGGTGGCATAAACGGTGGAGGCCAGCGTCCCACAACTGCTGAAAGGGTAAAGGTATTAGACCCGCAGGGAATTCCCGGTTGCGAAAGATTGGTGTCAACGGTGAAGGCAAGGTGGCAAGTTCGCATTTCGCAGCGAGTATTTCCCAGATGCGTAAGGTATTCATAATAGCTGGACAGTTCGTGGATAGGAGTGGTCTGTGTTCCCGTGCTAGCCAGATCCAGTGGTGCAGCAGATTAGGGGCCATAAGCGCTTTTTCTAACTCAACCCACCGTCCAGCATTAACCCCCCCATGCCATGCCACCAGCTGGACGAGCTGAGCAGCATAATAGTACGAAAAGAGGCTCGGGAGACCAAGACCGCCCAGCTGTTTAGGCCAATAAATGGTGGCCCTAGCCACCCTGTGCCTCTTTCCCGCCCACACGAAATTATCAATTGCTCCTTGCATCGAGCGGACATCCGAGGGGTCAAGTGCCACCGGTATCGTTTGAAAATAATACAAAAGACGTGGTAGTACATTCATCTTAATGCATTCCCACCCAGAAATAGCATATTTATCCCAACATTCAAGATCTTGTTTGAGCATGGCATACATCGCGGCATAATTTACGTCGTACAAGCGTTCAGGGAAACTGGTCAATTTAATCCCCAAATAAGGGAGTTCTGAAGCGGAGATCTGCAAAGGCACCTCTGACGTCAGAGTCCGCAGCATCCTTGCGGGCACCAAAATCGGGAGAATCATAGATTTAGTGACATTAATTTTATAGCCAGAGATCTGTGAATATTCATTTAGTTGGTTCATAAGGGCCGGGAGTGAGGTCTCGGGGTCAGTCAACGAGAGTAACACATCATCTGCATATGCCGATACTTTAAACTGCTGTCCTCCCACCAGGAAACCCCGGATGTCTCCATCAGCGCGGATCATTCTCATTAAAGGTTCTAGAAAGACGGCAAATAAGGATGGTTTAAGTGGGCAGCCCTGTCTTGTACCATTACGTATTGGGAAGGGAATCGGGTCCGTACCTGGGATCAAGATCTGAGCCATAGGGTTCGCATATAAGGCTCTGGTAAGGGCTAAGAAACGTTCCGGGAGGCCCGCCCTCGCCAACAAACGGAAAAGGAAGGGCCATTCGGCTCTATCAAATGCTTTTTCCGCATCTAGTGAGAGAAATAAAGAAGGCACCTTTCGCGAGCGTGCCCACCATATCAGGTCTGCGGCTCTCCACGTGTTTTCGAATGCTTGCCTCCCGGGCATGAATCCCACCTGATCCGGGTGAATCAGGGTTGAGAGCATGGGTCCTAGTCTGAGCGTCATCAACTTGGCGAGTATTTTAATATCCGTGCTGAGGAGTGAAATTGGTCTATAGTTAGCTACGCCTTGAGCATCTTTGCCAGGTTTGGGTATGAGTACCACTGAGGCCAGAAGGGCCTCTGGTAAAAGCCCTCCTCCACCTCTGAGTGAGTTAAAGAGAGAGCATAGTCTGGGGACTAAAGAGCTGGCGAAGCATTTATAGTATTGGCCCGTAAGACCATCAGGTCCAGGGGCTTTGTTCAGTCTTAATTCCTTCACCACCTCGCATATTTCCTCCTCCGTAAAGGGGGAGTCTAGGGCCGCTATCTGTTGCTCGTTGAGATGGGGCATAGTGCTTTTCGTTAGGTATCCCGCAATATCCGTCAAGAGTGCCTGATTGCTGTCAGAGTGAGAAGGGGTATGATGATATAAATTAGCGAAATACGCCGTGAAAGCGTCCCGTATCTCCCTGGGTGTGTCGTGTGACAATCCCTGTTTGTCAACTATTTTAGCAATCTGGTTTGATTTGTATTTTGGTTTAATTTTGCGAGCAAGGGGTGTATCTATTTTATTGGAGAGTTCAAAGTACCTCTGTTTGGACCACAGGAGCGCTCGCCCCGCATCCTCTATGAAAAGTCTATTAAGATCCGTCCTCGTTTGCGACAAAAGGAGATAAGTGGCTTCCTCTGGTGCCGCTTTATGTGTCAATTCTTGCTCTCTAAGTTTAGCTTGGAGGGTGAGGATGTCTTTCAGTTTTTCCTTTTTACGGTAGGCGGCCTGACTAATAAGTACTCCTCTCGTCACCGCTTTGTGTGCCTCCCACAATACCGCGGTAGAGACATCCGGGGTTTCGTTCGGAGCAAAATAGTCCGTCAGGGAGTCTTTAACTATCGTTCGGATTTCAGGTTGTTGCAACAGAATTGGGTCGAGTCTCCATCGTCTGCCCTCCCCGCCCTTATGTAAAGGTTGTAATGTAATGGACACTTCTGCGTGGTCCGACCACGTAATGGAACCAATTCGAGAGGTAAGTATCTGTGGCATGCAATCAGACACCAGCATATAATCAATTCGCGAGGACGAGGAGTGCGGCGCAGAGTAGAAGGTATAATCTTTAACCGACGGGTGATGCAAACCCACACATCACACAACTGATGGTCAGTAACAAATCCATAAAATTGACGATCCTGAGACGACAAGGCATGCGTCGAGGCCAGCCAAGGTGAGGTAGATCTGTCCAACGGTGGACAGAGAGTGGCATTAAAATCTCCTCCGACAATGAGCGTACCCCTCGCATGACTCGCCACAAAGGAGGACAATTCCTTCCAAAATGTTGCGTCTGAGCCGTTAGGCGCATATACCGACAAAAGAGAGTACCAACGCGTGGCAACCGTCCCCTTCACCAGGAGATATCTACCCGCTGCATCCGTGTGGATCTCCTCCACCATCAGTGGACAAGAGTCATGTAAGGCTATGGCAACGCCGTTTCGCTTCGGCAAAGCACAGGATGTATATACTCTACCGTATGGACAGGCGCCCAAACGATAAGCCGCAGTTCGAGGCATCCGCGTTTCCTGCAAAAAGGCTACACTAGCAGATTTCCGCTTCAGATCTCTAAAGAGCAACCGGCGCTTACGGGGCGAGTTGAGGCCCTTCACATTCATTGACAATACTAATATCTCAGGAACCATTACATATCAGGAATTTTGTATCTAAGAAAGAACATGGAAGAGGCCCCCAGTCCAGAGGCAATGGAGGAAAAGAGAAGAAGAGGAGAGAGAAAGGTATAGTGGAGTACAGAGTAGAGAGAGAGGGAAAGAAATGAGGGGGATAACGGGATCTCCGAACGAATGGGGAAACCAAGAGATCGGAACCTAGGGGGAGAGTATTCGGGGGAAGCCAGATCCGAGGACAGTACAACAGGCGCCCACCGTGGCACCCGCCACCAAAACTTAATATAACATAACATATGTAACCACACAATTAATAAAATACATAGAGAAATAAAAATTATGAACAACTCAACTCAACAAAGCGCTTTTTCGTGTTTTGCTCCCGCATACCGCGGGAGGTACTCCCAAGCAGTCGGGAGCCCATCTCCCTACGAGAGAGACGAAGTTAAAGCAGGCCCCTCGGGGCTGTGCACCATTATTCAGTCGGCAGGTTGAGACCACTCCTGTCGGATTTGAGGAAGAGAGACCGGTGGCGCGAGCGCCAATAAGGCCTCTGGGGCCGGGATTCCCAGCTTGAGCAGGAAGTCAGATGCCTTGTAAAGATGTGAGCAGATGTGGGACGTACCTTCCCTATGTACCACAATGCGAAATGGGAAGCCCCATGAATATTTAATCCGATGATGGCGCAGTAGGTCCATCACGACTCTCCACTCCCTACGCTTGGCCAGGGTTGTTGGGTCCAAATCCTGATAGAAGGTTATAGAATTACCCTCATATTCCACGTGTTGTTCCCGCACTGCTGCCATGAGGGCATCTTTCGTGGCAAAATAGTGGAATCGCGCCACCACATCACGTGGCGCTGCATTATTAGCACCTTTTGGGCCCAGCGCTCTTGTGAACTCTGTCCAGCATTAGTCGTGAGGCTAATAGATGAGGCAACAACCGCTGTGTTATCCCGCGCAGCGTGGCATCAAGATGCTCAGCAGCGATATCCTCCGAACATTATTCCTGCGGGAGCGGTTTGAGAGGTCTTCTATAGCTGTTTCCATGCGCGCTACCCGATCAGACATGTCGTCCATTCTCTGTGCCGCCATATTATAACAAGCCGCCATATGATCTGCTTTCTCCTCCAAATGCGCTGTACGTGAGCCTATTGCATGCACCTCAGCTGTGAGGGCTTTCGTTGTTTTCCCCAGTTCTAGTGCAATAAAATCATTTAAATGCTGTATATCTTGCCTGGTAGCTGGGTCAGCCATCTCCGGAGTGCCCTCGGATGAAGGAGAGGGAGACGTGGCGCAGCCACCGCCATCTTGGATGTCTCCTGCGGCCTTGTATCTGGTCACGAAAATCGGTGCAACTTGCGATTCCTCGCGGGGTTTTTTCTTTGAGGACTTCATGGTACTCCCTGAGTCCTCGGGGTGCTTAATGGTGCTTGTTGAGCTGGTTGTAAGTGGTTACATTCGGGTGCGGTAGCGGGATTCACCGGAGCTCAGGCACTATGCGACTGCTCTCATGGCCGGCCGACTCCGCCCCCCAAAAACAACCTAACTTTTAAAACGTGTTTGCTAAAAAACTACTGGATGGAAATGCCTGGAAATAATATATCAGGTCCTATGAATAATAATAAAAAGGTCTGTTATGGAAAAAAGAAAAAAAACTCTATTTAAAAAAAAAAAAATTGTTTGAAAAATGTTTTTGCCGAAAAATGCCTAAAAAAATCGGAAAAATTTTATAAAGATACTTTTTGTTGCAAATTAAAAGAATAAATGGTTGAATAAAGATTTAATAAGAACAGGGAATATTGTTTACATTGAAACCGATAGGATTCACCTGATTAAACCTGCCGAATGAAAGCACCAAAAATAAGGGCATTTCTCTTAAATTCCAGTGTTCTCTGAATAGATTAACCATTGCTTCTCGATGGGGAGTTCCCTGCTGTCAAACAGCACTGTATTTTACTGGCAATTCACCAATATTTGGCGAACTGTCGACTTTTTGAATAGCCGAATGGCTCCGACATTGCACTGTACGGGGAAATTCACAGTTTGGTGCAATTTCAGAGCCAATTTGGCTCTGTTTGAATAACCCTTATATTTTATAGTTATTCCTGCCTTTGTCTGTTTACGATAGTCTCTTCTTCTTTTGCTCTTAATTAAATTTTACTGTTTCACCACCAGGTGGCATCAGAGAAACAAGGTTGCTTTTGTTTTACTGTATTAACCATAACTTCTCTATGGGACAATTTCTCTGCCACCGAAGATTGACAAATTGCACCGTATTTTGATGTCAGTTCGCCAGTATTTGGAGAACAGCTTTCTGAACAGATGAACTGACACGAATTTGTAACATATGGTGCAGGTCACTGTTCAGTTCAATTCGGTGGCAAGTTTGCCGCTTATTGAATAACCCTTATAGCAGTGGTCCCCAAACCTGTCCTCGGGACCCTTAAAGAGACCAGATTTTGAAGGTAGATGCTAGTACGTGTGTATCCGGCGCCATCCAGTGGACAAAGTGATCTTGTGCAATAATTTATAAAGCAGAGTAAATACTTATTTTGGGTGTAAAATAAAGTTCATATATGAATCAGCAGCCGTATCCTTTCACACAGTGGTATACCTCAAACCACCAGAACAACAGTTTTGGAGAAAATTCCGTTAGATACAGCGCTTCCTTCAAATGAAGGCAATGTTACTTATTCATATGTCCTTCTTTACGGCCTTCTTGCCTCAAAGAAAACATAGAGGACATGAAACACAGTGCAGCCAGTTTAAAACAAGTGAAACTTGTATATCATATAAAGTGTGCACTCACGTTTCCAGGTGTCACCTCTCGGACACCAGATGTACTTGCAGCCGGTAAAGTTGAAGGGGTACCGGATCCCCTCTGGACGAGTGTTAGCAGTGCTCCTTCGTATCGGACAACACCGGGACCATAAGATGAAAGGTTAAACGTGGTTTATTCCAATAAAATACAATATACAACTGAAAGTTGTATATTGTATTTTATTGGAATAAACTGCTTTCAACCTTTTTACCGGCTGCAAGTACATCTGGTGTCTGAGAGGTGACAAATGGAAACGTGAGTAGACACTTTATATGATATACACGTTTCACTTGTTTTAATTTGGCTGCACCATGTTTCATGTCCTTTATGTTTTCTTTGAGGCAAGAAGACTGTTAACCTCCCTGGCGGTCCGATTCTGACATATTTTATATGTCAGAATCGGTCCTATTTATTCTGGCCCCCTAGCGATATGAGTGTGGCTCGGGGGTTAACTTTCAATACTGAAAGCTGTATCCCCGAGCCACACTCGGGCCAATACTTACATGTCCTGCGCTCCCTCGCTGTCCCCGCAGTCACACTGCAGCCGTTTGCGACGTCACACTTCCTGGTTTCACTCCTCGCGAGAAGAGAACCAGGCAGTGTGACTTTCGGAGCGGCTGGAGGCGACTGTGGGATCAGCGAGGGAGCGCCGGACATGTAAGTATACAGCCCGAGTGTGGCTCGGGGATTTTCGGTACGAACGCGCTGTAAAACGTCCTACGCCCAAAGAAGTACAGGAGCTTCTTTGGGGCGTATTGCAGCGCGTTCACTCTGCAGTCTATGGCCGTGAACGGGCTGCAATGCGGGTTCGCATGGTTTTTTACGTTTGCGCGATACGAGCGTTAAAAAACACACGTATTGCGCGCGTAAAAGAACCCAGCCTTACAGTATAATTAATGCAGCATATGATTCTGCACACTGCCGGGCAGCACCTCTACAGTTTGTGGATCCAGGAATCAGGTGCGTATTAGAAAGAAAAAAAAAGTTTTATTTTATGTTGCTGGGGACATTTAAAAATGTCCTCGGATTTTTTTTTTTTTTTTCAAAATTGTGTCACCTTACCTTAGCCTGGTGGTCAGTTGGGACTCCCTGGATCCTGGTTGGGCGAAAGGGGGGTCTGCCCTGGCTCCCTCCCTGGAGTCCCTGCGCCACCTCTCTGCCACATGCATCCGGCTGGCCAGCCTGCACAGTTCCAGCTCTGTAATCTTGCGGCCGCATGCTCCTCAAGTCAAGGGGTCCTTGGGAGGGAGGCTCCAGTGGGCTGCCCTCTACAGTGCCTGATTTAGGCTGGGGTCAGACGAGCGTAGTGTTCACGTCCGTGATTGCGCCTAAAAGTACGTCCGTGATAGCATGAAAGAAAGTCCATTGGAGCCTGTTACACAAAGTACGTCCGCACTGAACTGCGGACGCACAACGGCCGCGGAAAACGGACGCAAGGCAGGCAAGAACGTACAACTCCTAGAACGGCCGCACAAAGTGCGCTGCGTCCGCAACGTCCGCATAGCTTTGTGTGTAAGTGATGGAACGTGGTCAGACGGACTGCATTTATACGTCCAGCATTTTTCACGGACAAAATGGTTTTGCTTTTTAATTTATTTTCCCTCCTACATCCGTCAAAATATACGTCAGTGAAAAAAACGGACTGTGTGGCCACTACTGCGTCTTCCGTACTGACGTACGTCCATGTGCACAGACGTACAGTCCGTTGAAATCACGCTCGTCTGACCCTAGCCTTAGAGGGCCTCGTCTGCCTGATGTTTTAGCAACAAGAATGTTTTATCCCATAGGCTTCAATGTTAAAAATATTCCTGTTTTAATTCAATATCTAATAAACCATTGCTTATAATATTCTGCAGTAAAGAGTCTCTTTACTTTTAGATTTTTTAACCTTTTTTTAAAAAAAAATCTAAATTTTTTTTCAAATTTTTGGCAAACACCCCAAAAAGTTCAAAGTTCGCAAACTTTCGCACTGCCAAAGTTCGAATCGAACTCCGAACCGATCGAACCAAACAGCTCATCCCTATTAGCAACTAGGGATGAGCTGTTCGGTTCGATCGGTTCGGAGTTCGATTCGAACATCGCCAGTTCGTATATTCGCGAACTTCAAACATTTCGGCGTGTTCGCAGCATGTTCCCCCACAATGCACCATAATGGACCACAATGCACTTTTCCACTGGCCTGAAGCTTGTAATTGGCTACAACCTGCACATGACCACAGTTTAGGTGCAAGACAGGTGCAAGACTATGCCAATCACGGCTCAGAGTCCTGATTGGGCAAATTTGGGCAATTGATTTGGGCAAAAGTCCCGCAGCACACTATATAAGCAGCCCCAGCACGTGTTTTTTGAGAGGAGATTGTTCTGTTAGTGTGTGTTCTCACTGCCAGTCTGCCACCAGCTATTGGGGGGTCTCACTTCTACAAAATATCTGGGAATTGTTGTAATCTGTGTGTTCTCACTGCCACCAACTATTTTGGGGGTCAGTCATTTCTACAAAATATCTGGGAATTGTTGTAATCGTTGTGTTCTCACTGCCACCAACTATTTTTGGGGTTTCATTTCTACAGAATATCTGGGAATTGTTGTAATCTTTGTGTTCTCACGGCCACCAGCAATTGTGGGGGTCAGTCATTTCTACAAAATATCTGGGAATTGTTGTAATCTTTGTGTTCTCACTGCCACCAACTATTTTGGGGGTTTCATTTCTACAGAATATCTGGGAATTGTTGTAATCTTTGTGTTCTCACGGCCACCAGCAATTGTGGGGGTCTCATTTCTACAAAATATCTGGGAATTGTTCTAATCTTTGTGTTCTCACTGCCACCAGTAATTGTGGGGGTCTCATTTTTACAAAATATCTGGGAATTGTTGTAATCTTTGTGTTCTCACTGCCACCAACTATTTTGGGGGTTTCATTTCTACAGAATATCTGGGAATTGTTGTTATCTTTGTGTTCTCACTACCACCAACTATTTTTGGGGTCAGTCATTTATACAAAATATCTGGGAATTGTTGTAATCTTTGTGTTCTCACTGCCACCAACTATTTTGGGGTCAGTCATTTATACAAAATATCTGGGAATTGTTGTAATCTTTGTGTTCTCACAGGAGCCACACCGGGCCAGAAATTCTGTCAGCTCTGCAGGGGCAGGTGCAGAGATGGTTAACACCATGCCAGCTTGAGCTGGGAACGGTCGTCTGTGATAATGGCAGCAACTTTCTCTCCGCCCTACGCCAGGGTAAGTTGACGCATGTACCATGCCTAGCACACGTCCTAAATCTGGTGGTGCAGTGTTTCCTGACCAGGTACCCAGGGTTGGCAGAGCTTCTCAGCCAGACCAGAAAAGTCTGCAGCCACTTCAGACGGTCATTCCCAGCAAGTGTTCGCCTGGCAGAATCTCAAAGAGAATTCCACCTTCCCACAAACCGTCTGATCTGTGACATGCCCACCAGGTGGAACTCAACATTAGCAATTCTGCAGCTTCTGCACAAGCAGCAGAGGCCCATCAACGAGTACCTGTGTGAGTATGGCACAAGGACAGGTTCAGGTCAACTTGGTTCCCCCCCCGCAGTGGCTAATGATCAAGGATGCACTGTACTGTCACCATTTGAGGAGGCAACGAAGATGGTGAGCAGGGACAGTGCATCCATCAGTGACACAATTCCTTTAGTGTTCCTGCTGGAGCACACTCTGCGGGTGAATTACAGATGTGTCTCAAGAGGCAGAGCAGCGGGAGGAAGAGGATGCCTTACCTAGCTCTCAAGGCCCCAGTCTTTCCGCAGACAGCATTCCTGCGGGTCCTCCTCAGATCAGACAGGAGGAGGATGAGGAGGAGTAGGAATATTTAAGTAGTGAGGGCATTAAAGGTGGGTATTCCTCAAGGGAGGGTTTTGTGTGCCCAGAAACCCAAGGACTAGTACGTGGCTGGGAGGAGGAAGTGCACGATGGGGTCATCCTCATTGACCAGGAAGACTCGGAAGCTAATGCCACCTCCAACCTACGCTGCATGGGCTCCCTTATCCTGCAAAGCCTGCTAAAGGACCCCAGGATTCGTGCTATCAAGGAGAGGGATCATTACTGGTTGGCAAGCCTTCTTGATCCACGATACAAGGGTAAAGTTGTAGAGCTCATCCTGCCCACACAGAGGGAGTACAGGATGAAAAAACTTGAGGACGCTCTAAAGTGACACTTGTGTAATACCTTTCCAGGCACTGGTAGGTTACCAAGCGATGACACAGGTGCTTCTGAGGCTGCGGATGATCAGAGGAAGAGTGGTGAAGGCCGGGGCCGCTTGACTGATGCCTTTTTAATTTTTTTTAATACATGACGCCAAGGGATGTCAAATGTAGGCACCCACTGCCAGCGTCTTCACCGTATGGTTCAGGACTACCTAGGAGCAAGGGCAGACCTGGATAACTTTCCAGCAGATGATCCACTGGCTTACTGGGTGTTGAGATTGGATCACTGGCCAAACCTTAGCCAATATGCTATGCAGCTACTAGGTTGCCCTTCATCCAGCGTGCTTTCTGAAAAGATGTTCAGTGCCGCTGGAGGTTTTGCCACAGACAAAAGAGTGCGTCTGTCCACCGACTCTGTAGACCTGCTGACATTTATAAAAATGAATCAGTCCTGGATCAGCAGCTATCAATCCCCTGATGCTGACGTAATGGAATAGATCGGGGATCTCTTCTGCATTCACAAAACCTCCACCACTGCACTCTTCCACAGTACCACAAAGGGGTTACGGTGTGAAGGCACTTGCTGCCACCAAAGGCACAATATTTGGGTGCACTGACACCGACGCCTATATTACCAGATTTATATCATTTTAATATTGGACCGCAGGGTCCAACCCTGCACACTTCCACAATACCACAAAAGGGTTATGGTGTGAAGGGACTTGAGGCCACCAAAGGCACAATATTTGGCTGCACTGACACTGACGCCTATATTACCAGATTTATATCATTTTAATTTTTTGGACCGCAGGGTCCAACCCTGAACTCTTCCACAATACCACAGAGGGGTTACGGTGTGACGGCACGGTGTTGCCGACCCTTAAAGCCCAATTTTAAAGCACCTATTGTTACTTTCATCCAAAGCCTGTATAAGTTTCACCATCCTTTAGCCAAAAAATCACTAAACTTGTTCTGTGTGTCCTAAAATGTCTCCTCTTTTAATGCAGACTGCCGCCCCAAGCAGTTGTTTATGAATAGATTAAAGAAAAACCGTTTACCGTCATTTGAAACGTAATTTTTTGGTTTTTAAATGTTTCTATACATCCTACAAATCCACCACTTCACGGGCAGCTTATGGGGACCTCCTAGGCAACGATATTTGAAGGAATTTTTCGTTTTTATTTTTAACCCTTATTTCATGGAAAACTCACTGTTCCTTTAAAAAGTTTTTTTTAAAACTTTTTGTCCATGTTTCCTGTCCCCCAGGGCACTACCCGGACCCCCATACACCTTTTATGGCAAATATCTTGCATATATGCCCTCTTGCAGGGCACTCTAAAAATCAAACTTATGAGTCACATTGACTTGCTTTGAGTTTGGTTCGTGTTCGAGTTCGAACTCGAACTTTTGAAATTGTTCGAGTTTGAATGCGAACCGAACACAGGGGTGTTTGGCTCATCCCTATTAGCAACACAGTTAAATATGTGTATAAAGGATAAATTAATAAACATGGATAAAATTAATACACAACATACCCATGTTCTGGTTATGCCATAGTCATATGGCTATAGGAGATTTTGATACTGGAACTAATCTGCCACAAGGGAGAACACAGCTCTGATTGAATCCCTCTGGTTTACTTCTGAGATGACATCTGGAAAATTGGCTGTGAATAGTAAAAACCTACATATATCAATCATTAATAACTTTATAATGTTTGAAATGAAAAAGAATCATCTTGCTCAATTGAAACAATCTGTATATTTTTATCAATAGCTACATAAGCTCAATTGTGAGTAAACACAGTTGCCAATATATGACAAACCATACACACTGATGGTCACATGTGTATAAAGAAAAGCATAAGAATATAAAACCACTTGCATGTTTATGTTTTGATACTCTCACAAACATATCCTACGGTGCCATCTAGACATAGATAGAGACGGACACAAATAGAGACAGGAGGTAGATATGCATAAAGACAGAAATACAGACGCAAATAGAAATAGGGACAGAGAGAAATATAGGAATAAAGAAAGAGATAGAGACATGCACTGCTAAAGACAAACACGGAGACACATAGAAACAGTTTGTCAATTATAGAAACAGTGAGAAAGGCATAGACAGAGATGGAGAGACAGGCACAGATTGAGAAAGACAGACACAGATGGAAAGGCAGATAAAAATAGAGAGACAGACTACCAGGGTTATTCAGAGAAAGGTGAAACTCTGGAGAACTTTTGGAGAAGTGAAAATTCTAGGTCAAAATAGCCAAACCAGAAAATTCTCTCATTTATCTCACTTTCCAAATCAGCTATTTTGACCCAGAATTTTAACTTCTCTAAAAGTTCTCCAGAGTTTCACTCATCTCTGAATAACCCTGATAGGGAGTCAGAGACAGACACAGAGAGCAGACAGAGGAAAACCTTTAGAGACATATATAGAGGCAGACACAGCTTCCATCAGTCCGGGACATGCCATGTACTGCTGTAGCATTCAGCCAGACATCTCACAAAAACACCATATTTTTTGACACATGTGCTCAGAATTCCAAATACCTACATGATAAAACTGCGATTTTTTTAGTTTACTTAAAATTAGGGATGTCCAAAACCAATCTAAAGTATTGGGATCGGCTCCTGAACAAGGCATTTTAATGGGATTAGTATTGGTTTTTTCAGCTGATCCATCACAAATCTTTGCCTTGCTCCCCATCCTAGCTTCTATTGGTTGTAGGATAGCTCTATGTCAGCCTTACAGCTGGCAAAAAAGCCTCCCTAATCCAACATGAGCAGAGCTGTGTTATCTTCAACTGGTTACAGGAAAGAGGGAGACAAAAGGGAGAAAGGGGACACAAAAACAATTACATGCAGACCTGACAGATTAGATAACCCCTGCTGTGTAGGTAATCCCGCTGGGCCCAAAAACCACAACAACATAAAGTGTATCTGAGGTGAAACAAACCTGAGAGGGGGATTTCAAAAAAGGTGTGGGCACTCATCCGCTGAATAAGGAAGCGGGGACTGATACTGATATGAAAAATGTATTCATACGTTACAGGGCTAGAACTGTGAACTCAGCCTGCCCCCTCCTAGTGAGCTTCACAGCCCAGGTAACTCTACGATAGGTGTAAAAGTCATAGGTAAATACAGTAATACAGTGGTGGCAAATATCATTCCTGATTGGAGCAAAGTTAATGAGACTAGAATTAAGTAGGGCAGAATAGGTTAATGAAGATGATTGGTGATAGGATAAAAGAGGGTTTGTAAGGTGAATATAATGAACTTTAATGGTAGATGTTAATAAGAGTAATGTTAGATGGGATATAGGCTATTAAGGTTTCATGTTATACGAGACAGAGGCTATTAAGGGGTTAACACTGAATGGGAAAGGGTTTCATTAACACTGGATTGAAAAGTAATAAAATGTTGCTATTGCTAATGTGAGAAAGGGGGTTAATAAAATGTGGAGTTAAAGCTAGATGGGATAGAGGGGGTTAATGCAGGGATAATTCTGGTGGAGTAAATGACTGATAATTTCGGTCATGAACGGGATAAACGGGGCAATAAAGGGAATTAATGTAGGATAGAAGAGAGTTGGTTTTATAAAGATTAAAGGTGATACTCTGTGTGTGACTGAGTGTCAAAAAAAGGCACGATTATCGCCTTTGACATTACTACTATAGAAAAGATCTATGATTAACTGATCAGTCATATTTTCTTCATGCTAAAGTGCGGAACATGAAAGTCCTTCACAGCAGTGTGTAGCATTCATGTGCTAAAGGAAGGAATGTAATCTCTATTGTATTTTCCCTCATGGAGCATATGAAGTGAGTAATTTGTATGTTGCTGACTATTGTGTAGAAATTATCAGGGTTATTCAAAGAGAATCGAAAAGTCACCGCACGTTCGGTGACTTTTCATTCTCTTCAATTCGGTGTGATTTGGCGATCCCATTTCGGCGACCTGCAGTGTATTCAGCAAGCACCACAGGGCCGCCATAGTGCAGGGAAAAGCCGCCGCAAACCCGAGGAACATTCTCCGCAAAACCAGGCGAACGCACACCAAAACCCGCAAAAACACCTGGATTAACCCCGCCGAACACGCCGGAGAAACCCTAGCAGCAGCCGATCACAGCGCAGAGCAGCCGCTGGAAAACCCCGACACCGCAGACGAATGGAGTGAAGAAAAAAATCAGTACGCTTGAATGTTTGAAAAGTGAAACGCTGTTTGCAAAGAAACTACAGAACGAAAATGTCTGAAATTTACATATATGATCCAACGAATGATAATAAAAAGGGCTGTTACAGAAAAAAGAAAAAACGATTTAAAAAAAACGGAAAAAACTATTTCTAAAAAAAAAATGCCTAAAAGATCCAAAAAAAATTCTATAAATAAAGAGACTTTATACTGCAGAATATTAAAATCAACGGTTTATTAGACATTGAATTAAAACGGGAATATTTTTAACATTGAAGCCTATGGGATTCGCCTGAATAAATCTGCCGCATGAAACCACCGAACATCAGGGCATTTTGGCAACTTTGCACTGCTGGTTTTAGTTCTCTGATGCATTGCTTCACTATGGGGGTTTCACTGCCCTCGAACAGAAACCGAACAGGCACTGTATGTGCAGGCAATTCGCCAACATTTGGCGAACTGCCTGCTCTCTGAATAGTCGAATGGCCAGGAAAGGTTCCCGTATGTGGAATTTCACTGTCCGGTTACCTTTCGGCCACAATTCGGATCTCTTTGAATAACCCTGTATGTGGGTCGTAATACAACTTCGAAATTAAGTAATCTAATAAGACTGTTGTCAGGCGACCGAACTATGTATGCTCGTACTGACGCGCATCATGGTGTCCATCGCAGCGTTGTGACACTTCGACAAGGCCGGCCACACGCTGTAGCACACACAAATTTGGACATCCGTTTCTCGTGAACTGCATAACGTAGGAGGTCCGTTTTCAATTTTCTTTTATTGCTGTCGAGCTCTGCGAGATGCTTCTATACACCACACATTGCTGTGAGAGTTATTGCTGTTGAACTCTGTGATACACTCATACACATTGTACATCGCTGTAAATTTTATTACTGTGGTGCTCTGTAATACACACATACACACCGCACACTACTGTGAGTTTTATTGCTGTGGAGCTCTGTGAGATGTACATAGTGCACAATACATTAAAAATGGGATGGACTCCATGGAGGTGATGCTCGCAATGGCGCGTTAGCGCTGTCCCGAGCATCCAGGAGGCTAGCAGCCGCTATAGGGCAAGCTGCTGAACTCAGCGCCTGGCCCGTGATCTACAGGTAAAACGGGGATGCTAAGGGGAGATATGCAAGCAAAATTTTATCCCCCTTTCATCCCCGTGTTAGCTTAGGGCAGCTGATAGTGTCCTTAAAGAGTTATTCAACTATAGTTACACTTGCCACCAAGTTGCTCAGAACTGTAAATTAATTTTCCCGTACGGTGCAATTTTGTGGCAGTTCGTCTATTCAGAAAGCTGGCAATTCGCCACACATATTGGCAAATTGCCAGCAAAATACAGTGCAGTTGGCGACAATGTGGTGATCATTGACGACAGTGAAATTGTCCTATAGATAAAGTAATGGTTAATCTATTCAGAGAACGCTGAACTGCTGAATTTCACTATTGGTGAAATGCCCTTTTTTTCCCTGTGATTTAGTTTGACAGGTTTAAACAGTCGAATCCCATAGTAAAATGAAAATGTGAAGAAACAAGCAATTGCAAAATGACCCCCCCCCCCCCTCTGTTTTAAGGCAGCACCATTATTCACTTAGGTTCACTAAAATCTGAGTCAGGGTATTGTTAACTGAAGATCAAGATAAGGCAGACATTTTGAATGATTCATTTTCTTCAGTATTTATTAGAGATGTGCACTCGTTTTTTTTTTTTGTTTCGTTTCGGCACGTTCGGTTTTTCAAAAGTTTTGTTTCAGATCATTTCCGCCCATTTTCATTTTGGCTCGTTTCGGTTCGGATCGTTGTTTCGTATCGATTTTTGTTTCTTGAAACCGGGGAAATTCTGTCTTTCAGATCGTCTGTTTTCTTCATTTCAAAGGGTCCATTTCGTTTTGACTTTAGACGTATGGTATTTCGGATGCTCCGATATTTCCGTCGATACGGTAATCCTGCCAATTCGTTCCTTCGGAACGTATCATTTTTTATGAAAGATTATTTTTTTCTTATGAATATGCATTGCACAACTTTACTTAGACTGGGAATTAGAGAAAAGCTAATTAAATATTTAAAATAAATATATTATTGATGCAGAAAGAAAGCACTGGAGCAAGTGACAAAAGTGACTGACGATATGAAATTACGAAATCAGCAACGGAACCGAAACGGACTCAAAAGGATACGAAAATACATTGTCCAAAATGAACCGAAACGGAACCGAAATCACTAATAGAGCGAAAATGACTTGAGAGTTTTACAAATTTCATGTCCATACAAAATAACAAAATTTTATCGTTTCGTATCGGGAAATATTTCGGATGATGTGTATTTCATTGGAGGTCCGGTTCAGAACATCGAATGAATCCGAAGCACCGAATCGACCCATTTCATGAGAAAAAAAGAATCGGTACGAAATGAAACGCACATCCCTAGTATTTAAAGAAACCTAGTGTTTAAAGTATCAAAGATAAACCTATAACAGGAGACATACAATTCATTGATAAAAACTTACTAATAAAAAGTGACTGGTTGACTCAGGACAAGGTTTAGTGTGAATAAAGCCCCAGGGCCAGATGGAATTCAACTGTGAGTACTGAGGGAGCTATGTGTTGAAATATGTAAACCTCTGTTTTAATCTTTCAAGATTTTTTTCTTTCAGGAATCGTACCAGAGGATTTGAGAAAAGCTGACGTGGTCCCTATATTTAAGAAAGGTTTAAAATGTGTGCCTGCGAATAATAGACCTGTGAGCTTAACATCTGTAGCTGGGAAAGTATTTGAGGGGTTACTAAGGGATAATATTCAAGAATTTATTGGGAGGTATAATGTAATTGGCAAAAATTTGCATGGTTTTATGAAACACTGATCATGTCGGACTAACTTAATTGCATTCTATGAGGAAGTAAGTAGAAGTATAGAACAGGTGGTCGCAGTGGATGTGATTGACTTGGATTTTGCCAAAGCTTTCAACACAGTTCCACACAAGAGGTTACAATTTAAATTAAGGAGAATTGGTCTCGATGAAAATACTTGTTCTTCGATAGAAAACTGGCTAAAACATAGGGTACAGTGAGTGGTCATAAATGGTGAATTTTCAAGATGGACACCAGTGGTAAGTGGTATCCCTCAGGGGTCTGTTATAGGACCAATTCTATTCAATTTATTTATAGATGACCTTGAAATAGGCTTTGAAAGTCATGTATCAGTGCTTGCAGATGATACAAAACTAGGAAAAGTAATACAATGTGAGCAGGATGTTACTTCACTGCTTTGGGATTTAGATAGATTGGGTTACTGGGCACTTAAAAGGCAGATGAAATTTAATGTAGATAAATGCAAAGTTATGCACTTTGGAGTGAAGAACACACAAACAACTTATACCTTAAATGGTACTGAGTTAGGGAAATCAAAGCAGGAGAAGGATTTAGGAATAATCATAGACTTCAAACTAAGTAACAATGCGGAATGTCTAACAGCAGCCACCAAGGCCAGCAAGGTATTGGCATGCATTAAAAGGGGAATTCACTCTCGGGATGAAAACATAATTTTGCCTCTTTATAAATCAGTGGTGCAGACTGCACCTTGAATATGCCGTGCAAGTTTGGGCAGCTGTCTTAGAAAGGATATTATAGCGCTAGAAAAAGTGCAGGGACAGACGACTAAATTAATAAGGGGAATGGAAGGTTTAAGTTATGAGGAAAGGCTAACAAGTTTAAACCTGTTTAGTTTAGAGAAACAACACCTTAGAGGGGATCTGATAACTTTATATAACTATATACGGGGCCATTATAAACCATTGTCTGGAAACTTATCATTAACAAGACAATAGGGCACCCATGTAGACCGGACCAAAGAAAATTCAGCCTAAAGTATAGGAAGGGTTATTTTACGGTGAGAACAATAAAGCTGTGGAATGCTCTGCCTTTTGAGGTGGTTGGGTCAGAGACTCTACAGACTTTAAAAAAATGACTGAATGACTTCCTGCAGACACAGGATATTAAGGGTCATAATATTTAATATGTGGGTAAGCTTCTGGATCCAAGGAGAAATCAGACTTCCTTTCTGGGGTCAAGAAGGAATTTTTTCCCAGTGTAACTATGTAACTTATAACACTAACAATGTCGCTGCACTAATTCACCTTCTCATTTCCCACACTGTGAGCAAATTTGAACGTGATGGCATAATGCGTTACTATGCATTATTTTTTTTAAAACATGGGGAGGGGGGAGCAGCTAGGGGAGGACTTTCCCCTAGGCGCCTCATGACCTTGCTACGCCTCTGACTGGAGGTGGTTTTAAGGTGACTTTACAACTAAGCTAAAGGGCTAGGACAGGAGAAGCAAGGTCATAAGGGATTCATGTTTAATCTCTCAGTTTACCATGAATACATTCTACATTACAATAAGGACTTTGTTTGCGAAGTTTAAATTTGCCATGCAGCTTTTTACTTGATAACATATTGATTTATTTTAATATCTCCTTGTGACGCAGGTCACTTTGGACTTGGGGTGCATAGAACTGGTTGCATATTTGTAGGGTGCTGGTCTCCCTTGTGTGCGAAATGTTTGTGTAATCTGTGATTATGCAAGAATGCTATTGTCTGGTACATGTGTATCTGTTATCTGTTTCTATTTGAAAAGGTTGTAAATTTGCTTACTGTAATCTGTTATCCTGGTTACTATTGTCCTGCCTCATTTGAAATGTTACATAATGTTTAATTTAACTGTCTACCTAATGTAATAGGTTTCACATTCCAAGAGGTAAATGTTTGCCCAATTGTCTGTTTCGGTCTGGTTGGGTCCCCCCAGCGGTTTCTAGGGGAAGCTTTGTAAATGTAAATGACCCATGTGTGACCGTATGAATATGTGCATGTCTGTCCCTGATTAAACCAGTTCTGTTTCAACCCTACATGCAGTCATGACTCATGGTTTGGGTAGCAGCTGTATACAAAGGTAGCTGTTCCATTCTAACCCTGAAAGACCTCAGATCTACAGACTTGTATTATTTCTGGGGGATGCTAAGCAAGGCTCTCTATGTGTACCCATTTTTAAGATGCGGCTAAAGACTGGAGAAAGGCACAAGAGTCTGCCTGGGTAGAACACGGGGGGTCCTGCAAGGAAGCGGTATTGGCAGATGTGACCCTGACAGGGTACAGAGATCTGAAAACACTCCTTAAATATTTTTTTAAATAGAAATGTCTTTAAAAGATGTAGGGCTCTATTACATAGTTGGTGCTAACTTAACCAGAGTTTTTGTAAACTTACCAGAGCCATTATAGTCTATGGGGTTGTTAAGTTTACAACAGCTCTGGTTAGGTTAGCACCAACTTTGAAATACTGCCCGTAATCTCTAACATCTCTAATGTAGACGTAATATCAGAGTGGAGGTGGAGAATGCAATAAGTATTCTGTGTTGCATGGTGTCTGCAGGGATTAAGTAGCAGCTACATTCATCCATGTCGAGTAAGTACAGTTACACATTGGATATCATCTTGTCCTTTTGGTCTATCCTAATATTCCTCTTCTTAAGGACTTCATATTTGATGTGTATAATAGCACTTCCTTTGTCTTGTTACTTTGAAGGAGAAAATTTAACATGTTGTGCATTCAATCTAACACACTGTGTATATTATTGTGTACAGAATTTGACATTTAACATTTGCTTTGTTTTCCTAATTTGCATTCCAAGGACAAAAATCCAGTGCAATGAAGCAAATTTCAATTCATGTGAAATTTATTAAGCAATTGAAAGTATACAATAAATTATAGATTATTTAACCCACAATAAATAAATGGAGCACAAAGTTCAACACAGAAAGGTTGATGGATTCAGATAGCTGCAGAAGAGAACTCTAACATTGCAGCAATAAGTCATTTGATCTGTCTTGTCCACATGGGGTAGCCACAGCACTTTACATCAATTTCACAAAAAGTAAGGACAGAAAAAGCGAACTTATTGTGAAAGGCACAGAAAATCCTGGAAAAAAATAAAGAACATAGAGATGCATTATTTTACTTTTAAATCAGATAAAACATGTTTGTTTAAACTGTTTTGCGTAATTTGATCATATTTCTGTAGATCCCAATAATTACACCCAATAATTTGTCAAATATTTTTTGATAATATTTTCCAATGGTTTGAATCGTTCTTTGTATAGCTCAGCAGCTTGCAGATCCAAGAGCCACATCGCTTTAAATAGAGGCTTAAAATCAGCAAGCAAGATCTCCATCAGAAGACTGAACTATGGACACATACAGTAGATGCTAATTCACTGTTTGATCTGACTGTTTCAGATCCCATGACAAATGAAAAGGATTTTAGTGCTTAAAGATTGATGCGAGTAGTAATCCAAGAGCTCACACAGCAGATACTCTGTCTCTGTGCGTAACATGTGACTGCAGACGAATTGTGTTAACAGTGAACCAATGTGAATGCAACATTGGCAATCAATGTCCCCAGATAATGGACCACTTAAACAGCTAAGTGCAAAGGCTGGTAGAATAAGATAAGTCAAGTGGAACCTCACATGATGGAATGACAGACACTTACTGTAGCTACCTTTAATTCCATCATGTGAGGCTCAAGCTTAAGGAAAACCTTAAGCAGCTGGCAATTTTGCCTAATTATCAGGAAATCGCTGTTATAAACATTTTAAGACCCCATTTATACAACAAATAAGTATGGTAAAATGTACTTACTGTCAATGGTGCTGGATGAGTATTGTAATGTATCTATAGGAAATTAAAGAAACACTAAATTACATCACATATTCCATGAAACGTAATGCAAACAATTGTACACAATGAACACTAAATGTTTTGAAATAGCTAAATTATCTGGTTTAGTCCCCTGATGACCAGAGACATAATAGACATCACATACTCAATTACATAATCATTATAATCTGTTTTCCACCTTTTACTTCAGTTTTATTTTACCTCATACATTAAATTAACTCACCTGCCATTTTAAACAAACTTCAATAAGTAATTACTCTATCCTTACTTCTGTCTGTCTATAATGTGTTATATATTATTTTTTCTTAATTTGAAGTAATTGCATGTAAAAAGTTTCTATTTTTGTTTCTATTTTTGTTTACTTTTCCCATGATGTAACATTTATCAAAATCTTATTCTGAGTTTTTCTTTGTGGCTGTACTTTAACTGTTAAATACTGTATAAGATAATGATGTGAAGAAGGGAATGATTATATAAAGTGGCAAGAGAGGTCTATTGTTGCTAATTCTGCTACCTGAGATAAGAGCTGGCAGCTAAATTATATTTGACAGCAAGTTTAAAACACTGCTAATCTATCCCCTGGTGATGTCCTTTGAACGCATCCCATATCATACAATGATGTGAATAGCCTGCCTGTCCAGCTGCCTGACCCATATACTCCAGTCTATGGCCAAACCCACCCAGTAAGGAGCAAAAGATACTTTGGAGGGGGTAGTTTACAACACAAAGATCACACAATGGATACACCCAGTAACACATCTGGAGTAAAAAAAAATCTTAACTAAACATACAATAGAAAAAACAAAGCTAATGTATGATATCAGCAGCATAAAATAAACACAATAAGGACATTTAATGTTTTGGTGGTAGTGGCCCTTTAATACTGTTACTTATAGAATAACTTTATACAGTGGCAAGAAAAAGTATGTGAACCCTTTGGGATTACGTGGAGTTTTGCATGAATTGTTTATTTATTTATTTATAAAGGATTTTACCATAAAATGTGGATTGGTCATAAAATGTGCTCTGATCTTCATCTAAGTCACAACAATTTGAAAAACACAGTCTACTTAAAATAATACAACACAAATATTATATGTTTTCAGGTTTTTATTGAACAGAACATGTAAACATTCACAGTGCAGGGTGGAAAAAGTATGTGAACCTTTGGACTTAATAACTGGTTGACCCTCCTTTGGCAGCAATAACTTCAACCAAACATTTCCTGTAGTTACAGATCAGACCTGCTCAACGATCTGGAGTAATTTTGGACCACTCCTCTTCACAAAACTGTTTCAGTGTAGCAATATTCTTGGGATGTCTGGTGTGAATCGCTCTCTTAAGGTCATGCCACAGAATTTCAATTGGGTTGAGGTCAGAACTCTGACTGGGCCACTCCAGAAGGCGTATTTTGTTTTGTTGAAGTCATTCTTTTGTTGAATTACTTCTATGCTTTGGGTCATTGTCTTGTTGCATCACCCATCCTCTGCGAAGCTTCAGTTGGCGGACAGATGGTCTTACGTTTTCCTGCAAAATGTCTTGATAAACTCTGGAATTCATTTTTCCATCAATGACAACAATCCATCCAGGCCCTGAGGCAGCAAAGCAGCCCCAAACCATGATGCTCCCTCCACCGTGTTTTATAGTGGGGATGAGGTTTTGATGTTGGTGTGCTGTGCCTTTTTTTCTCTGCACATAGTGTTGTGTGTTTATTCCAAAGAACTCAATTTTGGTTTCATCTGTCCACAGAATATTTTGCCAGTAGTGCTGTGGAACATCCAGGTGCTCTTTTGCAAACTTCAAACGTGCTGCAATATTCCTTTTGGACAGCAATGGCTTCCTCCGTGGTGTCCTCCCATGTACTCCATTCTTGTTTAATGTTTTCCTTATTGTAGATGTGTCAACAAAAATGTTAGCATGTGCCAGAGATTTCTGTAAGTCTTTAGCTGACACTCTAGGATTCTTCTTTACCTCATTAAGCTTTTTGCGCTGTGCTCTTGCAGTCATCTTTACAGGATGACCACGCCTAGGGAGAGTAGCAACAGTGCTGAACTTTCTCCATTTGTAGACAGTCTGTCTTACCGTGGACACATGAACATCAAGGCTTTTGGAGATACTTTTGTAACCTTTTCCAGCTTCATGCAAGTCAACAATTCTTGATCGTAGGTCTTCTGAGAGCACTTTTCTGCGAGGCATGGTTCACATCAGGCAGTGCTTCTTGAAACCAGTAAACCCAAAACTGCTGTGTGTTTTTAAAGGGCAGGACAGCTTTCAGCAACACATCCAATAATATCACACTGATTGGACTCAAGGTTGTCTCACTCCTGGCTCCGATTAGCTCTTGGAGAAGTCATTAGGCTAGGGGTTCGCATACTTTTTCCACCCTGCACTGTGAATGTTTACATGTTATGTTCAATAAACACATGAAAACATATAATGTTTGTGTTGTATTATTTTAAGCAGACTGTGTTTTTCAAATTGTTGTGACTTAGATGAAGATCAGAGCACATTTTATGACCAATTCATGCAAAACTCCACGTAATCCCAAAGGGTTCACATACTTTTTCTTGCCACTGTAGTACTGAAAGTCAATTTACCGAGCAACTTGCTATGTAGTAGACTGTATTGTAGTTAGGAGCTATCTTGGCAATAGTGTGATGCTATTAGCTTTTCATTCTTTCATAAGTTCTTTTGTTCATTGTTTGTGTTTAGACATTTAAAATCTTGTAAACTTGTCATTTCACCCTCACTTTATTTAATCTGCTTGTTTGCTTCATGTCCAAGTTTGATCAGCACACAACACCTTGCCCTTTCAGACATTTGTGTCAAACATATTAATGGATTACTGAATTATATGAAATGCCTGCATTTTAAAAATATATAAGGAAGCTTACTGTATATAACATGAAATTGAAGTTACTCACCTTCAGCACTTAAGGTCACACTGACTGTTGCTGTATCACCGGTGCTCTTTTCAGATTTAGCTGAACGGATACTGCAGCTCTGTAATGGAATGGAAAGTCAAGTCATTTATATGAATGGGCCAATTGTAATTTTATGCCTGTGTTTTCACTAGCCAAAACACTGAGAGGCATGTGCACATAACATGGAAGATGTTAAAAATAAAGTCTAATTTTCTGACATATTTTACAGTTAGGGATAGTAAAGCAGGATAATTGCTATAAAATAACCATGGATAAATGGGTATTTGACATGTTGGCCAATACCCAGAGTCATTGCTATCTTAAAGCGACTCCGGCAACTGCCATAAGGTGCTCTGAAAGAGGGACAATAAAGAAAGCAAAGTTTTGGTTGGCTCCCGAAAAATGCAAATCAAGGAGACACACATGATCTCACTTCAGAAAGAGGAGCCGAGAGCTACCTACTCCCAAGCTGTTCTGCCAGCAACAGCAGTGCGACAAGAGATGTAAGACAACAGGGGGTAAGAATGATGGGCGTCAGAACAGAGTTGTGTGTGTTGTAATACTGTGTAAGGTCAAAAATAATGATTTCAGGTTAGTCGTATTTAATGAACTTGTCATGTCACATGTTATATTGGACAGTGACTTGATGAGTCTGATTACTTGATGGGTTATAATCACATGTCTCTATGCAGGGAATTCAGTTATCAGGGTATACAGCACCATTTCTCTTAACATATTAAACTCTGGATGGCTGTTAACGAGTCTACATTTT
Organism: Leptobrachium leishanense; assembly: GCA_009667805.1. NCBI lineage: Eukaryota > Metazoa > Chordata > Amphibia > Anura > Megophryidae > Leptobrachium > Leptobrachium leishanense. Next base: position 203,782,818 of record CM019064.1, read on the forward strand.
AATCAGTGAGTTTGTAATTTCTTCAGAATAGTCCAAATCTCATATTTTCCTTTATGGTTGACAGTCCTTTTTAATCTACATGCGTTGTATCCTTTTAGTGACCTTCTATACAGTTTCTGGGGTTTATAGAGAGTTAAAACAATAGTTTCTGTTTTGACACAAAGAAGAACATATCACTTTCAAACATCCACAGTTTTTTATATGTTAAACTTGCTTTTTAAATAATAGATATACATTTTCCCTCTTACTTTTGGGGGTGTCATTTCAAATAGCGTCATTACATACTGTATTGCAGATGATTCAACATTTTTTTCTTTATCAATTGCAAAATATTACCTTCACGCAAGTGCCATTACAGACTGACACATCAGCAAAAAGGTTGACAAAATCCGAGCTGGTAATTTTGAAGACTTTCATTGCAAAGCGGGCTTCAGTACTATTTCCATTCTGTCTCACACTCATAAGACCTTCAGCATCACCTGTAGCTGGACAACTGAAATAAGGAGACAAATATATTTCAGATAGGATTGTATCTACAAATGAAGAGTAATGTTTGAAAAACCAAAAGAATCCTGTTCCCTGTCCTGTTTGGGGCTTGTTTTTTCTCTCCTACCACTCACACCACACAGGCAACATATACTGTTTAATATAATAATTATAAAAAAAGATTATAATAACTATGTATTATCCCGTTGTGTATCATTGGTGCACCCAAAAAAAACCACAAGGTGCCTAAATGAACAGTCATGGGGTCTTATTATTTATAACATTTGGTGTGCATTCATCAGTGATCACTGCAACACATAAGGGGAAAAGATGTGTCATTCACCTATTGTAAGGAGGGATTTTTGCACTTTCTAAAGGTAATGAATGTCATAAGTTAAACATTACGAATAAGCTGACATTTAGGCCTGGCATTTCAATAGTTTATCATCTCAAAAGGTGCTTTAAATCCCGTAAAATCCCTGGAAAAATAATTTATTCTATAATACATTATTATACAAATTACAGAAGCGTTGTTTCCTTTCTTATATTATTATTATGGCTTGGCTTGTTAGCTCTGATATCTAACCACACTATGAAAACACTGGTACAGACATACTGATTCAGTATAAACATACCCATCTGATAGAAGGTTATACTCTGTAGAGCCCGGAGAAGCAGAGGCATATATTCTGTTAACGTAAAGTGCAAAGAAATTGGCATCCAGCTCTGGTACAATCACTGAAATGTAAATTGTGTCTTCCACCCTCACAACGGTGTCTTCTGTCAGCGGTTCATTAAATTCTTCATTTATCCAGGCCAACATAGTTACTATGTATTGACCGTTTGCCCCAGGGACAGTAATCGTAGAGACACTGAAAGATAAAGTGATCAGGATGAGTAGAGTGTCCCTTTAAATGGTTTTAAGAATTGGCTACCAGTTACAGTTACTTTTATCCTTTGTTAAAGCAGAAGTTATGAAATGTCTTATGATGGTCCATTAGTTTTTCCATTAGCAACAGGGAGACAGAAGTTAGCGTCTACTGATCTGCAATATGTTCTCTGTGATAGCTGCGTATATGAACAATACTCACCCCATTACTGGTTTTAGGGTTGTGTTAAGCGAAACTGTAGTATTCAGTGGGTAGGAGCAGGAAAAGCTGACATTGAAATAACGTCTGGTTATGATTGTGTTTATCTTCGGACTAATGAATAAAGTATTGCTGTAAGTAACATGACTTTCATTGATCTGTGAGAATAACAAAAGAGAAAGAACAGTCATGATATGCTTTAATTGTTAATCCAAAAGATCTCTTTATGGAATTTTCAAATCAATTTGAGTCATATTGAACTTGAATCCATCACAAATCACTGTTTAAAGAATAGCTAGAGCTAAAACACAAAGCATTGAGAAAGCTCACTGTCACTATCTGAATACCATTAGTTCCTGAACAAACAGGTGCAATTTGCATAGGAGAACATTCAGTGATAAGAAATTACATTTCGTCTGACTGTGGATATTTGTTGTATCTGCAATATATGTTCCTTATGGTCCTTAATTCTAAATATCATCTCAATATTTCTTTCTGGGTCTAATATAAGCAGGGGCTGAGATAATGTCACATTTATTTAAATCCTGAAACATATGCTTGGAAAGGACTTGCCTTTTTATGAGCAGATAACCTAAGGTTTATGCACACAACTGTATTTAGTCATTGTGTAAGATAATTGTAAGGTTAGTTAGTGGACAAAAGTGTTACTTGTATAACACAATGGACATATTGTATTTAAACTATGATGTCATAAGTATAATGCATGTAGAGATTGGGTCCTATTCCCCTCTTGTTGTTAAGATATGGGCTGGAGCCGATGTACGGATCGACTCCAGCCAATATTGTGACGGTCGCGGAAGCTATTTTGACCTTACCATAAGCATTTTCTATACGAGGCATAAGAGGCTTAATTTGTGCCTGGGATTTGAAGAATGATCTATTCCATGGAAGCTCATTATTCTGCGCTTTATAAGTTGTTCTTGCGTGTTCACGCTTATGCGAGCTTGTGCAAAGCTCGCTGTTTTAGGAATATCAAAGAGCTTTATAAAAGTACAAAGCACTTGTTTTCAAGAATATAATCTAGTTCTTGCTTATTGCTGATTGTGTCATAGCGAATGAGAACATTTTTGGCCTGGCTATTCCTATTGTTTGTGTGTTTGCTTTGTGGTTCCTTGGTATCCATTCCCTACACCTTGAGTTTTTCTTGCGGTTTTATGGTAAACGTTTGGTCCATACACCATTTTTATAGTATTTTCCATTAAACGTTACGTTTTATAGACCCACATCCACTCTCTCAGAAGGATATTTGGCCTTTGCAGCCTCCAACAATTAATAAATATTGTCACACGGGGCAGTATAGTGCGATCCTCTAGGGCGAATTATGGTACACAAAGTCCTTTAAATGGTGAAATATTCCAGCTTTCATTTCAGCATTCCATAAAATCAAATAAATCATAATATCCAAACCAATCTTTGGTTTCATATCCTGCATCCATGCAGACTCTCCAACCTCAGGAGTAGCAGCAGCACCCTGTGCTTATCAATCTGTGTCTCTCTAGTACCTTCCCCTGTGTGAATCCTTCTCATCCAGTGCACATTCTAATCTTTCCCCTGTGTGGGAATCCATCTCATCTCATGCACAGTCTCATCTACCCCTCCCTCAAGCAGGAGCCATTTAAGCCTTAATTGCAGGGACACCTGTAGCAACACAAAACATATTCCCTCCTGGGAGTTTTTACCTAAACCTTAAAACAAAAATACAAGTGAATACACAGTGCCATCCATGCACTACATCACAATATATATAATTGGTTTGGGTTACCCCCGCTTTGTGTTTCCTTTGGAGACTGCCCCCTATTTTCCATTTATTTTCTCGCTAAGCATCGCCACTCTCCAAGGTTGCCATACCATTAAACCTTGATAGCCATTTGTCTCTTGCATCCATCTCTAAGTATCATATCAAACAGCTTGACAAAAACACAAAGCACTTGTTTTCAAGTATATAATCTATTTCTTGTTTATTGCTTGTTGTGTCATAGCGAATGAGAACAAGAAATGCACTTTTCTGATGTTAGTCTGTTCTGAAGTCACAGTCAGATTGTACAGGGTTTTTATACAGGAGATAAAACTTGCTGTAAGCAAGACAATATATTAAAATCTGCAGTCAATTTCAACTCATGGCATGCTTGTAACAAGTATTCATATACATGCTGATTTAATAGGTCACCAGGACATATTTAACATTTATACTGAATGACATGATCAAGCTATCTAAAGGTTTGCCATATTTCTGAGAAAGAAAATCATATTTTCCAACTTGGTTATGTACAGCCAAGCAATGATTTCATAACATTTCCCAACAATATAAGAACAACATGTTTAACACGTCAAAGCTGAGTTCAACCAAAGTATAAGTATGGCTGAATAGGGACAATATGACTGAGCCATTAGCCTCATCACTCTCGGCAGGGATCACTCTCGGCAGGGATACAATACCTATGACGGCATGCAGCACTGTTGCTGGTATCACACTTCAAATCCGTTACATTCCAAGGCCAGTCGCTAATAAAGTGACTGGATAGACATAGGTGCATTAGTGGGAGTCGGTAAGAAAAATTAGCTCGTGTCAATTTTTTTCCCTTACTGTCTTCCTTTTAGCAACTGGAAAACAATAGGGCTCAATGGTTTCCTCTTTCATGTTGATGTACGTATAATAAGAAGCATGTGTTGGTTGAGATTTGTACTCACATTTAATACGTTGCCACAGGCTCCATTCCTCAATGGAGATGTTAAAACCATATTACTGATATTGCTCTCATTATCCACTGTTCCCAAGCAGTTGCCGCTATTCAGGTGTAAATCAAAGGCGTTAAATTGACTTATGTCCAGTTGACACTTTGATATGGACAGCTTCATGTTCCCTCCACTGCACTCAATAACTGGGGTTGGTGGTGTGACTAAAAGAAAAACAGAGTAGGAGACATCAGCGATGGTAATACATGTTCCTTATATTACACTCATCTGGCAACAAAAAACATACATATCATTTTAGTTTACTTCAGATTTACTTCAGACAACTATTTTGTTTCATATTGGCGAATTTCAGAATCCAAATATTTTCAATTAAAAGGCAAGCAGAAACTATAACCCTAATCCTAAAGCAAACAGACACTTTAACCCTCACACTAAACCTAAGCCTAATGGAGAAACAAGCAAAAATTGTAACACTAACCCAAATGAAAAAAGCAGAAACTCTAACCATATTCTTTACTATAAAACAAGCAGAAACCCTAACCCTAAGTTTAATGCGTATCGAATATTGGAAACGGTTGACTTGGCTTGTTCCAATTATTTTGAATTCCAAAGTATTGTGAAATGAAGCAAAATTTTTGCCTGTGTCTAAGCCTAACCCTAAAAGCAACCTCAAGTCTAACATTTGAGGTTAGGGTTAGGTTTATTTTTAGGGTTACTTTTAGGATTACCTTTAGAGTTATGGTTACTTTTATGGTTAGGCTTACTTCTAGGGTTATGTTAGATTTAGTTTTGTACAAAGAGTGCAATTTTTTTCAGTAAACTGAATGATTAAGAATTCATAGAAAAAATTTCAGATGGTTCTTAAATGTTCTTTTCATATCAGCGATTTTGAGTTTGGATGCTCAGAAGTGTTGATTATTCAGTAAAATTTGCAATCAAACTAAATTAAATGCACATGTCTACTACAAATATGTTGTGTGCTATGCAGAGGAATATCACTATACCTTGAGGTGTATAGAAAGATGTATTACAGTTGCAGACATTGTTGTTGGAATCATATACTTCATCGCTGGCACAGGATGTAGAAGCTCTTAACACTGCAAAAAGAAGAACGAAACGGAGCTCAGCATTTAAACTTTATTGTAATTTTAACTTTACATTTATCTTACTCAAATATATACATAGTGCATATGGCACCCACAATTTTATTCTAAGTACCACAATGGTCGAATTGTAAATTATTATAAGTGGATTCATGTTTGAGAATATGACAATGGTACAATACACAGCTAGACAATGGTGCTATGTTTTACATACAGTAAATATTAACATCACTGTATCAAACATCAGTTAATTCATACATTTTGTTGTGTATCCAGATCTTGAGTTTCATTCATGTTAATTAGTACTAATGAAAATTCTGTTACTTAAATCTTATTTACAAAATTATTCAATGCATAACTTACTATTGGACAACAATGTGTGATCAATTTAATTATGCAAATATAAGCAAATTGAATTTTGTTTTGTCACAGTTTGTACCACACATATTATTTAATTTCAAAGTACTGGGAAATTTGGAAAAAACATAAACTTTACATGCTCAATAACTATTAAATAAGGCTAATGTAGCAAAAAAATACTATAGTCATGGTCAAGTAGCCTGAAAAAAATATCTTGTTATACTTTACTTTATCTTACCTGGAACTACTCCACAAAGGGCAACAATCAGCCTTAGAAACACCTTCATGGTCATTTGTTTGCAAATCCTAAATAAAAGAGAATAGCAGATATTTTGTTTTTCTTAGCTGGGTAATGCAAAATTTAACAACCCTCAGCACAGATAACTATTTGGTGACTCTTCACTGTGTGCGACATAGCTATAAGAATATATCACATGTTTATCCAAGATTTGCTGACTGCAACAGGCCCTTTAAGAGAGAGTGATGATTCCAACTCCTTTTAACTGAACAAGAATCTTTGTTATAAGTATTAAGTGCTTTGCAATCAAACTATGACATTTTGTATATTCTGTTTTTTTCCTCTATTTTTTTTGTTAAAGTAACACTAAAATAACATCATAAAAATGTACCTTAAAATAAAAGATTTAAAACATGGCCTTTATTATATTATTGATTTTTTCTTTTTAAATTTAGCATTGGTAATTTTAATCAATATATTAACATTGTTTTATATCTTATCACTGGAAAGTATTGTTTTCTTATGCCTTAAGTATAATTTTCTTACCTTGTATGGGACCAGTCTGACTATGAAGTTGGTATATGATGTTCTGAATGATGGTGTGAGCTTTTTATACTGAGGGATCCTTGGGAATGCCATATCCACCCTAGAAAGGTATGAAAAAGCCAACTGTTCATACGTAATACTTTTGGAGTGGTTGTGATGACATATGTCTACGTAATTATTACTCGAGATAGCAGTTGAATTTTATTTTTAATATTGTTTAGAAGACGACATTTGCCTGTTATGAAATACATATTTGTATTGACGTATATACATACAGTACAGGGTGACACCAAACTGACCAGAGGCTATGAAAGGTGTGGAAAGAATGCACTGTCACTATTGGAAAAAGAATGTCAGTCTACATTCCTGTTTTAGATATTTTCAGATTACATGCAGCACTGAATACTAACAGTTTATGCTGCTGGGAGTCGTGGGACTAATTTTTTATGCTTTATATTTTTATGGTTTTGTATGCTTTTATATTCTATAGTCAGGTAATGTTTCCTGCCGGCGTGTGTTCGTTTTTCTTGTTTCCCGAAAGGGTGCTTTTGGTGTTGGTAATGAATGAACTCATCTGCTTCTCTCGCAAAAAAGGCAACCAAGAAATGTGGTATGCCTTGATGCTGGCAGGTGAACTTTCAATTTTAATGGCTGTTCAAAATAGACAAGAAACCTCCATTGGTGTTGTTTAGCGATGGGAATTAAAGCACAGGTCTAATTTCTCTTAGGTGTATTGATCAAGTATGGCCCCATCACCACAAGGGGAACATTGATCTAAATTCATATGCCCAATGAAGCATCACTACAATATTGAAGACCCTAACCAACCTATAAAATCAAACAAATACAAAAAACAATGTTTAATTATAATATAAAAAAATGAAAATTTAGATTTGTAATAGCTTAGCTTCTTAATTTTTTTTTTCAAAAATAATTTTTCAACAAAAACAAACATATACACATAAACTAGTGGATAAATTAGTCGACAGGGTCATCCAGACGTGGACCCCTTGCTTGGTGGGCCTAGAGGGGTGTCAGCTATACCCTCCTGACGAGGCCAAACAAGGCCGAAACGATCGTCGGGGGTTGCTGCACCTCTCGTGCAGGGATGACGTCCTTGGCAATCAGCACTGGCCACCCTTTTTGGGTGAGAGCAGGCTGATTTGCATATGGAGCATTCATCCTTGTAATGGCACATACAAGCTAAATCCTTGTGAGACCTGAGCGGGCCCCCACTGTAGAGCAAGCCACTAGTGCTGTTGCTCGTTCTCAGGACCCTCACAAACCACCCTTCTCCTCACTATTAGTCTACAGGGTCATCCAGACGTGGACCCCTTGCTTGGTGTGCCTAGAGGGGCGTCAGCTATACCCTCCTGACGAGGCCAAACAAGGCCGAAACGATCGTCGGGGGTTGCTGCACCTCTCGTGCAGGGATGACGTCCTTGGCAATCAGCACTGGCCACCCTTTTTGGTGAGAGCAGGCTGATTTGCATGTGGAGCATTCATCGTTGTAATGGCACATACAAGCTAAAACCTTGTGAGACCTGAGCGGGCCCCCACCGTAGAGCAAGCCACAAGTGCTGTTGCTCGTTCTCAGGACCCTCACAAACCCCCCTTCTCATATCCACATAAACAACTGGGTCTATGGCCCCAAAAGCATATTTTGAACCCTTTCACAGGTGAGCTATTTCACCTGTATAGTGTATAGATGGTAAGCACCACACAACACGTGCCACCGGAACCCCAATGCTGCTAGATCAGAATATCAGTGGTTTCCTCTATACCAATAATACAATTTCGAATACTTATCTGATCAGCGCAAACTGAATTGCCTTCAGGGTCCAGCTGTCTCTCATCAAACTACATCCCATATGCCGGTATACATAAAAGAAGCAAATAAAAAACAATTGTGCAATATGTCTTATCTTCTGGAAGTAATTAAAAGGTGTGCGAAGTTACACTCACAAAGAGAGAGCCCCAACACTCGCTCTAAGTGGGTCTGCGCATCTGGGTTATTTAGTTGGTTCTTTCTCAGGTAACCCACACCTTGCTGAACTAGTTTGTTCTTTGCATCAGAATGGAATAATTTTTATTTAAAACAAGAAAGAACAGACAAGTCTCTCCTTGAGTGAAATCTGGGTAAATTATGATATAGGAGTATAAGCCAATTTGCAACTCACTCTTGGTGTAGCTTCCGTAGCTGTAAGATCAGCACGCATGTTTTTTTGTGCCGGACAAACTCATAAAACCGTCATGGAACAAAGATGTGATCTTTTAAAAAGATTTAATAAAACAAAAATATTTTTATTATTTTTTTATTTTATTTATTTATCTTTTTACATATAACCCAGCCATGCTCTTGCATTTCCAATGATACGAAACATGACTATATGCTCTTTGCAAGACACCGATCACGAGATACGGGGGTCCATAGAACCACCCCATCTCTAACATAAGGGTTCCACTGCCTGGCTAGGGGGGATTCCCATACTGACATCATTGAGCCATGCACAACGATGTCAGTATTGAGGGGTACCTAGGAGGCGGGGCTGACATCCAAGATGTCAGGCCCCACCGAAAGAAGTCCGCCATACGGCTCCAATTTGCAACCGAATCACATTCTCGGCACTCAAGAGGTTAACAGGGGCATCGCTGGAAAGGTCAGTCTCTGAGCTTTTCAGCAATGCCTCTTTTTTTGTCTGTGCCTCTATAATATGGAGAAGGTGGAGTCCAAAATACCTACCCTCCTCCTAAGGGCTCCCGGGACAGATGGCAATTTAGATGTCATCGCACCTCCTATGATTTCACAGTGAGGGCCGACATCCAGCCCATACTGTTTCGCAGTCAGGATCATCACCAGTTAACCGTGGAGCTGCGGGGTCGCAAGGATGCGCTGAGCGCGTCATCCACAAGCAAGCGTGCAAATCGACGATGCACTTAGCGCATCCTCCACAGCCAAGCGGTTAAGTTATTACAGCAATAATTGAAAGTTGACAATGTTGCTGTTGTTCAAAAAATAAAACAGAAAAAAAATTATTAATTTTTTTTAGTGCTACACTGCGCTCATGTTTTATATCAATCCGAAGGCCAGATTCTAGCCTATCCAATGATAACACATATAAACCTGTGGAATATACGGTTCTGCAGATACATCGATACAAATGGCACATGCATCTCTTTTAAAGGGATTTCCCTAGGCAAGAGAGGGGAAGCCCTGTTCCTGACATCATAACACCCATGTACTATGACATCAGTGGATGGGGGAAAGTCTCACAGTGAGGACTGACTTCCATGAAATAAGCCTGCTGTAGCAGGTCAACTGGTCGGACTGTTTGCTGTTGCGGAGAAACAATGTCAAGGTACAGACGTTGTCTGCATGGAACGGTACATATGGATGACGTTTGTGTCTTGTCTAACAGGTTAAATTAGCCAGAGGATAAAAAGCGATATGAAAAGCCTCCATATTGCAATTTACTAGAAAAAATATAAAAAAATAATAACAAAAAGCATCTATATGTTCAAGCAAGGGTTCATAAATTCATTAATTTAGCAATTGTAATTTACTCTGCTATTTACATAGAATTTAGTAGTAGAAGGCGTAAACAAAGACAGTCACCGTCCCTACACAAAAGATATATCAAAACAAGTGAGAAAAAACTATATGAAAAGTGAAACGTAATTATAAAAACTTTGTTTTGCATAACAAAAATGCAGAAAAAATTACGAAAGGAAATAATAATAATAATAGAATGCTTATCTTAGTTAGAGAAAAAAAAGTTCCTGAAAGCAAGAACCAAAACAAATAAAAACTAAGCTAAAATAGGGAACCTTGATGTGCTATACAACAGGAAATAAACCTTCAAAAGAAGAAATGCTACTCCCTATATATGTTACAATAACCATGTAATAAGGTTAACTACTCGAGTACCGCTAAAGTGGGGATATGTGTCTAGGCAGAGACCCTGATACTAGAAGAAATACCTGCCTTCATGGGTCCGGCTCTGAAGAAAATAGAAAAGCTTCTAAGGGTGCTAAGCCTATATTCAGAAGGCGAAAGGAAGAAACAGAGAAGAGGAATGTAAGATTATATCTCCCATTAGTAGCGAGCTAAAAAATCCTCGGAGGACATAGAAATATTCCCAGGAACCATGCGTTTTTTATCAGTATTCATTATTGGAAGCTAGTGCGCATGTGCTCAAACCAGCACTACTGCTCATGACATTGTAATCAATTTAAAGAACCGATTAAGGGCATTAGAACTTTGTGCGTATACATTACACACAATAATGATTTAAAATGTAGCATAAGAGGTAGATCACAATACCTCTTTTTTAGTCTGCTTACGCTGATCAGACCCAGATTAAGCTACATATAGTAGCAAAAGTCTTTAACCAACACAGATGAGGAGGAAAAGAATCATATGACCTGTTTTATGATGGTATTAGTTCTTCTCCATGCTGGGAAGTGAATCATGTGTTATTTTGACAATCGAATAGTTGATTGACAAAATAATGCAATCAGAGACATTTGGAGAGAAATGAGGACTTTCGGAATTAGTCTGTGCTCAAAATCAGGACTCTGCCACCCACACAGGAGCACTTGGGTGGTATGGTAATGCAGAACAAGGTACCTGAAGGCCAATTAGAAGGTTTATATTCATATAAAAGTATCATCTGATCAGACAATGATCACAGAGTGGTTTTATTGCGGTGAGGAGCCTACATTTAAATAGGGACTGGCGACAGTGGCTATTTAACTTCTTCGCCTGGCTCTGTAGACTCTCCCTTTCACCCAAACCCAAAATATCGGTGTAAATAAAGAAAACCACACTGCACCTACTTATAGCTTAGCATCACATACCACCCTGATATCCACCTTATCAGAATTTAACATATAACCATAAAAATAAAGTAGTGGTTTTGTGCTATAATTATACACTTATATTATGTATTGACAATAATTATTGCAACACATTATGTGGTAATATACACGAGAAATACTTATTTTTATAGATGGTGATCTTCTGTTATAAGTCCACCATATATCGAGAAGCAAACTCTTGCTGTATTCACTGGTTTTCCCAACTGGTATTGCCTCCCGATTTTGATAGAAATAACATGACTCAGATTCCCCCTCAGTCTGTTGTATATCTCAATGGGATAGCTGCCCAGGTATTCGTAGTAATCTTGGACAGCTTTCGGTCTCCGAATCCATGTAATAAAGGGAGATATATCGATGAGGCTTATACCTTTTATTAAAAAACTGCGCCCTGCTATACACTATTAAATGTACATTAAAACATGTGGACTGTTCATGTGATCTCACCCACTAAAAAGCAAGTCTGTAACACAGTATCGCCTCACGTGTTCCTTCGCGTCCTGCTGGGGAGCTCTAAGCGTGTGCCCGCAGTAGCATCTAGTGAATCGTGGATCTGTGTACTCCAAGTGGCATATTGCTGACGCGTTTCGTCCCACATCTGCTCTGATGAAGTCCCGTCAGCGGGACGAAAGGCGTGCACCTGGCCCCACAAATGCTAGAGGCGGCCCTGGCTGCAACATATTAGGATCTTTCAATTTGATCTGTTCTGGTGGTCACACTGGCACAAGATGTAATACTGTATTTCAAATCTCCATCTGCTAGTGGTCCAGAATGTCCTTGATTGAAGGCCCCATCATAATTAGCAATTAAGCATATAGGCTCTTAAAATTCTTTGACTGACTTCAGTTCTAGAAGAGTTTTTCTATCACAACCTACTGCTCTATGGTATGCATATTTCAAGCACATATGTGGATAGCCTTGTTGTCGAAAATATTCTCTCAACTTTCCTGCTTTCTCAATGACCTCTGACATGTCCGTTCAATCCCTACGGAGCCGTAGGTGTTTACCAACCAGAATACCTTTTCGTAGCTGAATAGGGTAATAGTTACTCCATCTCAACAAGGTATTAGGTACTAAAGAAACCATCCCTCAATCCCAACTCTCCATCCAACTACCGCCCTGTATCCCTGCTTCCCTTCACATCAAAGCTCTTAGAAAAACTAGTCTTCAACCGCCTCTCCCTCTTCCTGTCCTCCAATTCCCTACTTGACCCCCTGCAATCTGGCTTCCGTCCCCTACACTCAACTGAAACTGCCCTCACCAAAGTCACCAACGACCTCCTAACTGCTAAAAAACACGGCCACTATTCTATTCTCATCCTGCTCGACCTCTCGGCTGCTTTTGACACTGTTGACCACCCCCTCCTTCTACAGACCCTCAACTCTCTGGGTCTCGGTGACACTGCACTCGCTTGGGTCGAATCCTATTTATCCAACAGGTCCTTCTGTGAGTCCTTTGCTGGAAACTCCTCCTCCTCATTGCCTCTATCTGTTGGTGTACCTCAAGGCTCTGTCCTTGGTCCTCTGCTCTTTTCCATCTACACCTCCTCCCTAGGCAAAATCATCAACAGCTTTGGCTTCAATTACCACCTCTACGCTGATGACACTCAGATCTACCTCTCTACCCCTGATCTCTCTCCCCCTGTCCTTTCAAAAGTCAGTGACTGTTTATCTGGCATCTCCTCCTGGATGGCCTCCCACCACCTAAAGATCAACATGTCAAAGACTGAACTCCTACTTATTCCTCCCTCCAATGCCTCCCCACCTCCTGACTTCTCTATCACGGTGGAGGGTATCACCATTTCCCCATCAAACCAAGTTCGCTGTCTTGGAGTTACACTTGACTCTGCTCTTTCCTTCATCCCCCACATCAAGTCTCTTTCCTCCTCCTGCCGATACCAACTGCGTAATATTTCCAGAATTCGTCCATTTCTTACCGCTGTCACCACAAAACAACTCATACACGCCCTGGTAATCTCCCGACTCGACTATTGCAATAATCTCTTATCTGGCCTCCCTCTGTCCCGCCTCTCCCCCCTACAATCCATCCTGAACGCCTCCGCCAGGCTAATTCACCTCACCCGCCGCTCTGTCTCTGCCGCTCCCCTCTGCGAGTCCCTTCACTGGCTCCCCATCCACTGCAGAATTAAGTTCAAAATCCTTATCCTTACCTACAAAACCCTCACTAACTCAGCTCCCCACTACCTGTCCTCACTAATCACCAAATAAACCCCGGCCCGCTCCCTAAGGTCAAACAGTGACCTGCGACTAGCTTCTCCCCGCATCACCTCTTCCCATGATAGACTGCAGGATTTCTCACGCGCAGCCCCCACTCTCTGGAACGCTCTCCCTCGTACTGTCAGACTTTCCCCTAACTTCTCTTCCTTCAAACGCTCCCTTAAAACGTTCCTATTTAGGGAAGCCTACCACCCAACTCACTGACGCAACCATCAATCACTCTCACCTTACAGTCCTCTCCTCCTGTTTCCAACCCCAACCCTCCCAGATTGTGAGTTCCTACGGGAATAGGGCCCTCATCTCCTCCTGTACTGTTTGTCAAATGTTGTTCAATGTATTGTAACCCTGTCTATACTGTGCTTATTGTACAGCGCTGCGGAATATGCTGGCGCTTTATAAATAAAGAATAATAATAATAATAATAATAATTAGCTGCTGTTTGTTTACGAAATACTGTAATGGAAATTTTACCAATGTTTCTCCTGAGGTTGAAATCATAGAAGTTTAGATTGACCTCCTGAATCTTTGAAGTAAAAATCAAATTTGCATGGTTTATATTTCCCCCTCTGAATATAGGCTTAGCACCCTTAGCCGCTTTTATTCTTCTATCTTCTTCTATCTTCACACAACATACCCATGTAATATTCATGCAATAGACATATGGTTACAGGAGGTGTTAGTGTTGAAACTAATCTGGCACAAGGAGAATGTAGCTGAATGATTGATTCTATCTAGCTTTCTCCGGAGGTGACACCTGGAAACATGGCTGTGAATTATGAAAAAACACATATGTTAGTCATTAATAACTATATGATCTGCGACAAGAATAAGAATCATTTTGTTTGGTTGGAACAATCTGTATGTCTCTCAGTAACTACATTTATTTATTTATAAAGTATTTTACCAGAAAGGATACATTGAGATTTCTCTAGTTTGCAAGTATGTCCTGGGTTCATGAACATTGAATTGTTACAGTTATTACAGAAATACAAAGTAATAAATTGCAAGATATTAAAATTTCAACAACAAAATTAAACAGATTAACAGAAAATAAATATGTAAAATATATTCACTATGTTAAATGTTTACAGGTGCATTCTGTGTCGATGTATGTCAATAGAGTTCTCTTAAGTGACTTTAGACTGGGGGAAAAATTTAATGGCGTCTGGGAGGTTATTCCATAATTGTGGTGCTCTGTAGGAAAATGAGGATCGAGAAACTTTCTTTTTTTATTGTGGTACTGCATGTAAGGTGCTGGTCCTGTATCGGAGGTTATAGGATGAGGGAACTGCTGGTGGAAGCAGTCGATTCAGGTTGGGTGTTAGCTTCCCAGAAAACCTCTTAAACACCAGGTTGGAAGGGTGAAGGGTGCGTCTAGATTCCAGCGACTGTGAGGTGACACACCAATATATTAAAGGACAACTTTACTATTATAAGGAAATCATATCGTGTGACATAGGACACCCTCTTTAATTTCAGTATTTCATTCTTGAAACCTTGGTTGCTCCCTCACCTGTGAAGTTCCTAGATGATGATTCACACATACCCCTGTGATTACCTGCCATCCATCCTTCACAACCACACAGTTAACCCATTACTCACCCCTCCCCAAGCCACCTGTATTTCTATCACTATCACTATTTACCAGTGAATCACTTCATGCTCCTATAGCGTCATTGTCTCCCATGACAATAATACACCTTATTTTCTTTATGTTTACTGTAACTTCACTATGTATAAAGTCATCCATGTCTTTCCATATACCCCCACCACCACACTCCCTTTTTATCGATTCTCCTTTGCTTCCATCCACACTTCTCTCAAATCAGGCATTTATCATGCACTTCTGCTCTCTCGCCCAACCCACACATAAACATATGCACATTCAAATCATATTCCCACCTTTTTTACTCACTCTTCACCTTGCAGCAGGGGATGTCTCCCCCAACCCTGGGCCCCCCAGGGACGTAGGTTTCCACTCAATCCCCAGCTTTAGAAACTCAACCAACCTCAGACACATTAACAGTCACATTCCCCACTCCCACCTTCCACTTGAGACTCTGGAATGCTAGGTCAGTGTGCAATGTGAAGAAATCTACTGCCATCCATGACTTCTTCATCACACTCTCCCTGGCTTTAACCAAAACCTAACTCTCTCCATGTGTTACTGACGCACCTGCATCGCTAACACATGGCAGTCTCCAACTGACACACTCCCCTAGACTGAGTGACAAAAAAAGGTGATGGTGTGGGGTTTCTACTCTCTACCCACTGCTCCTTTCAGGACATTCCCCCTTGCCCATCTCTTACTTTCCCCACATTTGAGGTCCATACTGTTAGTCTGTTCAAGCCTCTAGCCGCTCGTATTGCTGTTATCTACCGACCCCCTGGCCAGTTCTCTTCTTGGCTCCCGCATTTCATGTCTTCTGACATTCCATCCCTCATTCTTGGCGACTTTAACATCCCTGTTGACTCGCCAAATAGCCCAGCTGCCTCGCGACTTCTCTCCATTACATCCTCCTTTGGCTTTACTCAGTGATGCAACTCCCCCACACACACAGCTGGCAATACTCTGGATCTCATTTTCTCCTACTCGTGCCCTATCTCTGACCTCTCCATTACTCCTCTCAACCTCTCTTACCTGTGAACTCAGTCCTCCTTTCATTCCTCCATCTGAACCCAAACTTTATAAGACTCACATAAATCTCCACTCTCTGGATCCACAGCAATTCTCTGCTGATAGGACAGATGAGCGCGGTATGGATCTATCTCTCTCCTGTCCTAATGAAGCCATTACCCACTACAACTCTACTCTTTCTTCCACCCTTGATAAGTTAGCACCAACAAAACCCTGGTCAATGAGGCGACAAAACCTGCAACCCTGGCACAACATATTGACCCGGCATCTCCAAAGATGTTCTAGAACTGCTGAACGCTATTGAAGAAAGACCCGCTCCCACTCAGACTTTCTTCACTATAAATTTATGCTCCGGTCTTACAGCTCTGCCCTCTTCCAAGCTAAGCAGGCATATTATATAGCCCTTATACACACCCACTCCCGTAACCCAAAACGCCTGTTTGCTACCTTCAACTCCCTTCTCCGCCCTGCAGTGACTGTTCCTCACACTGACCTCAATGCTGAAGACCTAGCTTGCTTTTTCAAGGCAAAAATAGAACAGATAAGAACTGAAATCTCAACAATACCATTATCACCCATGCAGGAATATGCTAACCATGTCTATCTTCACATGTTTAACTCATTCCCTTCAGAAACTAAGCAAGAGGTCCTTAAACTACTACGATCCTCTCATCCCACTACCTGCCCCCTCGACCCCGTTCCCTCACATCTTGCCAAAACACTCTCCATTTCTCTTGTACCATCCTTGACCCACACTTTTAATCTGTCCTTAACCTCTGAGGTCTTTCCTGCCCCCCTCAAACATGTCACAGTAGTCCCAATCCTAAAAAAGCCATCTCTGGATCCGACTGCTCCCTCCAACTACCATCCTGTGTCCCTGCTCCCTTTTGCCTCCAAATTTCTCGAAAAGCTTCTGTATGCCCGTCTGATTGTCTACCTCAACACCCACTCTCTCCTTGACCCTCTGCAATCTGTCTTTCGCTCACTGCACTCGACGAAAACAGCTCTTGCGAAACTGACCAATGACCTTGCAAATGCTAATTTGCTAATGCTAATGCTAATGGGTGCTACTCTCTGCTGATCCTTCTTGACCTCTCTGTTGCCTTTGATACAGTTGACCACTCAATCCTCCTGCAAACTCTTAGTGATATAGGACTTCAAAGTACTGTTCTCTCATGGTTCGCTTCCTACCTGTCCCAATGATCGTTTAGTGTCTCATTTGCTGGAAGTACCTCCTCCAGGCAGCCTGTCTCTGTTGGGGTGACCCAAGGGTCAGTACTGGGCCCTCTACTTTTTTCCAATCTACACGGCCTCTCTAGGAAAACTGATCAGCTCCTTGGGATTCCAGTACCACCTATATGCTGATGACACTCAAATATACTTCTCCTCCCCAGATCTTTCTCCGGCTCTCCTGGATCGAGTCTCTGACTGTCTCTCTGCCATCTCGAATTGGATGTCTTCCCGCTTCCTTAAACTCCATCTTGCCAAAACTGAAATTCTCATTATTACTCCCTCCAAGAAGAACCCAATACAACCTATCTCTCTATGAGTAAATGGAACACCCATTAGCCTGACGCCTCAAGCTCGCTACCTTGGTGTTATTTTTGATTCTGACCTAACGTTCTCTCTCCACATCCAGACAATGACCAAATTCTATTACTTTCAACTCAAAAACATTGCCCATGTCTGCCCCTTTCTCACACAAGATAACGCAAAGGTGCTGGTTCTTGCGCTTGTCATTTCACGACTTGATTACTGCAACTCGCTCCTTAATGGCCTTCCCAACTCCCGTACTGCCCCTTTGCAATCTGTATTGAATGCAGGTGCCAGGCTTATTTTTATCACCAGACGCACCTCGCTTACCTCCCCCTTCTGCCGATCCCTCCATTGGCCTCCTGTGAGTTCCAGGATACAGTTTAAAATACTGATGCTTACATTCAAATCGCTGAAAAACTCATCTCCTCCCTACATTTCTTCATTACTCCTCAAGCACGTCCCATTCAGACAACTCCGGTCGGCAGGCAATCTCCTCCTGTTATATGTCTACACGCGCACGGCCAACTGTCGCCTCCAAGACTTTTCACGGGCAGCACCAGTCCTGTGGAATGACTTGCCTCGTCCTATCAAACTCTCCCCTAATCTTCAGGCCTTCAAGAAATCCCTCAAAACCCATCTCTTCAGATTAGCGTACCACATCACTGACGCAACTCATCCCACTGCATAAGATCGACTCACACATGATTGAAGTTGCTTCTATGACCCCACCATTCCCATACCACTGGCACTAATGATCCTGCTATCTTGTAAAATTCCTCTTGTCTTCCTCAACCCCAATCTCTCTAGATCGTAGGCTCCTATGAGCAGGGCCCTCTACACCTGTTGTTTCCATCATATGTCCGCTTATCTCGTTCCCTTTGATTATTGTAAAGCGCTGTGGAAACTGTTGGCGCTATATAAATGATGACAATAATAATAATAATAATTTATAAAGACGCAAAATTATGTTTCATCCCGAGAGTGAATTCCACTTTTAATGCATGCCGTACCTTGCTGGCCTTGGAAACTGCTGTTTGACATTGTGCATTGTTTCTTACAGGGTTATTCAGAGAGTGCCCTCTGGTTCCCCGCGCTTCCTGCACTTCGGGGAATCAAAGTTCCCCACCCTACGGTGTATTCAGCAAGCACTGCAGGGACCCCATGGTGCAGGGAAAACCCACTGCAAACCCGATGAACACTCGTCGAACACTCACCGAAAACACTCAACGAAAACCTGCAGAAACTGCCGCAAAAGCCACGCCGAACATGTCAGATAAAGCTGCTGCTGCCGATCACAGGGCAGAGCAGCTGCCAAAAAAGGTGACAAGCCAATGAACGGGGTAAAAAACAAAAAAAAACAGTTCGGTTGAAAGTTTCAAATTTGAAACGCTGTTTGCAAAAAAGAATGAACAAAAATGCCTGGAATTAACATATAAGGTCCTGTGAATGATAATAAAAAGGTCTGTTAAATAAAATTGAAAAAATTATTTAAAAAAAAACAGAAGAAAAATTTTGCTGAAGAAATCCTGAAAAATACCTAAAAGATCCTAAAAAAATCTATAAATAAAGAGACTTTTAACTGTAGATAAAAATAATAAACGGTTTATTAGATATTGATTTAAAATGGAATTTTTTTAACATTGAAGCCTATGGGATTCGCCTTAATACACCTGTCGACTGAAACCACTGAACAGCAGGGCATTTCGGCATCTTTTCACTGCTGTTAGTGTTCTCTGAATAGATGAACCATTGATTCTCTATGGGGGATTTCACTGCCATCGAAAAACACTGTACGTGCCGGCAATTTGTCAAAATTTGGCGAACTGCCTGCTCTCTGAATAGCCGAATGGCCCCGAAATGTCACCTTACGCTGAATTTCAGTGTCCGGTTACATTTCGGCAACATTTCGCACCTCTCTGAATAATCCCTTTAGTTTGAAGTCTATGATTATTCCCAAATCCTTCTCCTGCTGTGATTTCCCTAACTCTGTACCATTTATTGTATAAGTTAATTGTGTGTTCTTCACTCCAAAGTGCATAACCTTGCATTTACCTACATTAAATTTCATCTGGCATTTAAATGCCCAGTCCAATATATATATCTAAATCCCTCTGCAGCGAAGTAACATCCTGCTCACATTGTATAACTTTTCCTAGTTTTGTGTCTTCTGCAAACACTGATAGATGACTTTTAATGCCTATTTCAAGGTCATTTATAAATAAATTAAATAAAATTGGTACTATAACAGACCCCTGAGGGACACCACTTACCACTGGTGTCCATCTTGAAAATTTACCATTTATGACTGCTCTCTGTACCCTATCTTTTAGCTAATGTTCTTTCCAAGAACAAGAATTTTCATCCAGACCAATTTTTCTTAAAGAGTAACCTCTTATGTGGAACTATGAAAGCTTTGGCAAAATCCAAGTAAATCACATCCACTGCATCCCCCTGATCTATGCTTCTACATACTCCTTCATAAAATGCAATTAGGTTAGTCTGACGTGATCTGTGTTTCATAAAACCATGCTTATTGTTTCTAATTAGATTACACCTCCCAGTGAATTCCTGAATACTATCCCTTAGTATCCCCTCAAATACTTTCACTGCCACAGATGTTAAGCTCATATGGCTATAATTCCCAGCCATACATTTTGAACCTTACTTGAATATAGGGACCACATCAGCTTTTCTCCCAACCTTTTCTTGAAAGAAAAGAATCTTCAAAGATTAAAAACAGAGATTTACATATTTCAACACATAGCTCCCTCAGTAGTCGCAGATGAATCCCATCCAGCCCTAGAGCTTTGTTCACATTCGCTTTGCTGCAACACCTTTTCTTGTCAATCAATCACATTTTAATAGTAAGTTTTTGTCAGTGATTTGCATGTCTCCTGTTATAGGTTTCTCTTTGATAAATACTGACGAAAAATAATAATTCAAAAATTCTGCCTTATCTCGCTCTTCAGTTAATAGTACCCCTGACTCCGACTTCAGTGAACCTACACTTTCACTCTTGGGTGTTTTAGAATTTATGTACTTAAAGAATCTTTTAGGGTTGGTCTTACTTTCTTTGGCTATCTCTTTTTCATTTTCTAGTTTAGCCGATCTAATTGCTTTTTTACATGCTTTATCGGCTGCCTTATATGCTTCATAGGATTAGGAACACCAGATTTATCAGATTTAACCCCTTAAGGACCGCTGATGTACCCTGTACGTCCTGTCCACGGGTCTCCCTTAGACCCGCGGACGTACAGGGTACGTCAGCGGCGCCTAACCCCCCTCCCTCTCAATACTTACCTCCCTCGCTGGATCCCTCGGCGATCTGGCAGGGAGGAAGCCTGCCCATGTGATTTAGATGGGCAGGCGAGGTTGATGACGTCGCCACGTTGCGTGGTGGCGTCATCAGCCGGCGTCCCCATGCAAATCAATGGAGGGGAGGGGGCTACTTCGGAGCCCTCTATCTCCCCAACCATTGAAGCTAAGGAGATGCTTTTTGCACCGCTGAAAAGGGGAGAGTCTTGGCGCTAATTGGTGCCAAAACGCGATTCAAACCTGGAGGGGGGCTGACATCTTGGATGTCAGCCAAGCCTCCAGGTCCCCCCCACCCACTGACAACCTCACCATATGTGTGAGGATGTCAGTGGGCCAGTTAACCATCTAGCTGCCATGTAGAGATAAGGGGATCCTAAGGATCCCCCTATCTCCCGATCCATGGCAGCTAGATGGTCATAGATGGTCATGGCCTTTCCAATGATACCAAATATGACCAGGTTTGGTTTAAAAAAAAAAAAAAAAAATATAATAAAAAAAAAATATGTTTTTTTTTAAAGTTTTTTTTGTCTGGGGGGGTTTAATTAAATAGGACCTAGGCTGTCATCTCAAAATAATTAGCACAAAATGGTCAGAATGAGCGCAGCGCACATAGGTGAACTGGCTCAGCATTGAAAGGGTTAAAAAGCAAAAACATGTAACAATTGGGTATTTCTATTCTCGGGACAAAATTTTGAAACTATTTAGCCGGGGTCTTTATTGGTGGTTGTAGATTTTGGGGATTACATTTTTTCATCATATTTCATATTGTTTTATAGTAAATTATTGGATATGATGGAAATAATGGTATTTCTAGAAAGTCCATTTAATGGCGGGGAAAAGGGTGTATAATATGTGTGGGTTGAATAAACGAGTAAGAGGAAAATTTGACCTAAACACTAACAGCGCAGAAACGTAAAAACAGCAGCGGTCACTAAAGGACGGATTTGTGTAAAACCGCCCGGTCACTAAGAGGTTAAAATCTTTAAATACCTTCTTTTTATTTTTCATTTCCTTGGTTACATTCCTACTGAGCCACATTGGTTTCAGCCTTTTTCTTTTATATTTATTACCCAGTGGAAATATTGTGACGTGTACTTTTCAAGTGTTAGTTTAAAGATATTCCACTTATCCTCTGTGGTTTTCCCATGAAAGAGTTTCTGTCAGTCAATGAGACAGAGAGTTTCCCTTATTCCTTTGATGAAGTTGGCCTTTTTAAAATTATGTTGTAGCATGACCCCTATGAATGTGCTTTTTTGAATTGATTTCAAAAACACATATTGTGGTCACTGATTCCCACCTGCTCCCAAACTTGAATATTTGAGAAAAGATCCACATTGTTTGTTATAACCTTATCCAGACAGGTATCCTTTCTAGTTGTTGCTTCTACCAGTTGCATCATGAAGGTATCATTTAACAGGTAAATCATCATTTAACACATAATCAACTCCATGGCCTTTTGATATGTACACAAACGCAGACAATAGTGCACCAGTGGCTTGTACTGATATTGCTATCTCTGGACTTATGGAGTCCATGTATTATTTTGTGATCTTTAGGCAACAAGCCATTTACTTATATTGGGATATAAGACAAAGATCTAACTAATATAAGGTACAATCTATTTGTGTGACTCCTTAGACCACCAGCCTATTAGGAATGTGCAGCATGTATATGTTTTAAGTTCGAACATTCATATATATATGTAGCATATGCGTGTTGCACTCCTGATTACCAAGAGGTTTGAATTATATTCATGGAATGTGCATTCTTAGGTCATATGAGTTTAGAATTGTGTTGTTAGGATGTTTGTATGCGTTGAATATACCGGGAGCGTCCTTTTTTCCTTAGACCCTTATATCTATAGTAAGCTCCGTGAATGTAATCACACGGGTTACCCGGGAGACGCTTAGCGTCCCTCCGATTGGCCAGAGGAAGTCAAATGCTACGAGTGACGTCACGAGTCCGGAAGTGTACTGTATTAAAGATGCCGATACACCTGAATGAGATGGACCTAATTGGAGCTGCTCCGTCCATCTCGGACGTAAGGGGGTTCCTCACTCGATACTTATACAGGTAGGAGTGAGGGGGTATCCTAACGCTCCTGACGAAGCCGCACTGCTTCGGTGATGAAACGTACTTTGAGTGCGGTACAATGTTGATGGGTTTTTATCCTTTTTAACAGTCACTTTCTTTTTGTGTCTGTTGTTTTGGACTCATAAGAACTTTTTCAAGTATTTGGCTATTATGCTGCTAATGAGT
Organism: Leptobrachium leishanense; assembly: GCA_009667805.1. Classification (NCBI taxonomy): domain Eukaryota; kingdom Metazoa; phylum Chordata; class Amphibia; order Anura; family Megophryidae; genus Leptobrachium; species Leptobrachium leishanense. Next base: position 203,806,217 of record CM019064.1, read on the forward strand.
TAAAAGCCTTTACGTTGGGTGATTTTTGATAGCATTAGGGGCAGAGCAGAAATCTATATTAGCAAACAGGGCTATTTTAGGAATTTTTTCCCCAATTGTTGCTTTTTTGGTAAATTATATACTTTCCATTTCTGCTTCAACCTCTTAGTGCTGTTTTAGGATTGTCTAAATTTTGATATAATTGCGTATCCTCATTTATATTAAGGATCAAATTAGGAACTTATTTGCAATTAGGGGTGCTACTGAGAATGTATTCCTTCATTCTTAATACTGTTATACCTTCCTGCACCTTTCCCAGTTCCTCAACCTGTTTGTGGTAACCAATTCCTTTGTGGAAAGCAACAAATTGACATGTTGTTATAGATATGAATTGATTACTATTTCCAATAACTACAGGAGTGATATATGTCAATACTATGGGACTTATTAGTCCAGTATGTGGTCTCTAACAAATCACCCATACACCCATAGGTAGAAGTTGTTAGATTTTAATTTCCTGTAAAATATAATAAATATTTTGTCTTGAAAAGCCTGTTCTTATAAAATGGGCTGTGAAATTCCGCCCCTCCATTTTGTTAGTGTCAATTCTGCATAGACCGTTGGTCCTTCTATAGGATATGAGCTGTGGCCGATTTCCTGTTATGTTCAGTGCAGGAAAATGTGCGCAGAAGCGGGAAGATGAGAAAAGGATTTCTTGTGAACCATATATGGTAATAAGTTAACTGAGTGACTAAACCTTGATGTTGTTATGTATATGTACACTGATTGGCTATAAATTCTGTGAATTTTAATAAATAGATTTGGCTTAACAAGGAAGGTTAGACTTCTGAGAAAGACCAACACAGTCTTGTGATTGATTCTTTTTGGGGGTCTCCGCCATGGCGTAGCGCAGCTCTTACTTCAGTTTGATATATAAGAAGAAACTTGGAAAAGGTTTATTGTAATTATAATGGAAAAATAGAATTTTGCAGTTGTTGTCTGAAGTGGGATTTGCCATTCGAATGTATCCTTACATTTGAGTGTATCCTTACATTTAAATATATCCTTACATTTGCTTGTTCCGATTTTGCAAACTTGCCTCCAGGCTTGGTTTTTGTTTATTTTCCTTGAAGTTAAAGCTATGGTTCAGAGCGTGTTGATTTTTTTTTGATTTTTTTTTGGTGCAAGGTTGGACTCTTTCAGGGTTATCCAAAGAGATTCGAAAAGTCACCGCACGTTCGGTGACTTTTCGTTCTCTTCAATTCGGTTCCTTTTGCCGATTGCATTTCGGTGAACCTGCGGTGTATTCAGCAAGCACCACAGGGTCCCCGAATTGCAGGGAAAAGCTGCCGTAAACTCACCGAAAACTAACCGAATGCACGCTGAAAACAAGCAAAAACATCTGGATTAACCTTCGAAGAGGAGCCGAACAGGAGCCGAAAAGGAGCCGAATCACACAGAGCCGAAGCAGCTGTGACGTAGAGGAGGCAGTGAATAAATTAGAAAAACCATTTGTATGAATCGGGGAAAAAGAAACGCTGTTTGCAAAGAAACTACTGAGCGAAAATGTCTGAAATTTTCACAGGAGGTCCAGGGAATGATAATAAAGAGGGCTGTTACAAAAAAAATAAGCAAACTGAAAAAAAAAAAAAAAAAAAATCGGACTTTTAATTTTTTTTTTTAAAATTCAGAAAAATGCTTAAAGTATCCTAAAAAATCTATAAATAAAGAGACTTTTTGCTGCAGAATTTTATAATGAACGGTTTATTAGATATTGAATTAAAACGGGAATATTTTTAACATTGAAGCCTATGGGATTCTCCTGAATAAATTTGCCGAATTAAACCACCGAATGGCAGGACATTAGGGGAACCTTTCACTGCTGGTTTGTGTTCTCTGAATAGCCGAAGCAGTGCTTTTTGATGGGGATTTCTCTGCCCTCGAACAGGGACCGAACAGGCACCGTATGTGCAGGCAATTCGCCAGGATTTGGCGAATTGCCTGCTCTCTGGATAGCCGAATGGCCAGGAAAGGTAACCGAACGCTGATTTTCAGCGTTCGGTTACCTTTCTCAAGCAATTCGAATCTCTTTGGATAACCCTGTTAGTCTTGGTTTGCTTTTGTCATTTTATGTATTGTAGTAAAGAAAAAATCGTTTGAGGACCTCACGTGTGTTGTTTGAACTCGCCCGCTGTGTTGAGTATAGTGTATTGTATTTGCTGGAAATTGAACTCATAAAAAAAAGAAAAGAGATGTTTCTAGTTACATAGTTACATAGTTATATAGGCTGAAAAAAGACATGCGTCCATCGGGTTCAGCCTCTCCCACATAACCTACTGCTGTTGATCCAAAAGAAGGCAAAAAACCCAGTCTGAATGCTTGCCAATATGCAACATACTGGGAAAAAATTCCTTCTTGACCCCAGAATGGCAGTCAGATTTCTCCTTGGATCAAGAAGCTTTTACCCACATATTAAATATTATAACCCTTAATATTCTGTGTCTGCAGGAAGTCATCCAGTCGTTTTTTAAAAGTCTGTACAGACTCTGACCCAACCACCTCAACAGGCAGAGAATTCCACAGCTTGATTGTTCTCACCGTAAAATAACCCTTCCTATGCTTTAAGCTAAATTTTCTTTCTTCCAGTCTAAATGGATGACCCCTTGTCCTATGTATAGTCCTGTTAATGAATAGGTTATCAGACAATGGTTGATAATGGCCCCGTATATATTTATATAAGGTTATCAGATCCCCTCTAAGGCGCCTTTTCTCTAAACTAAACAGGTTTAAGCTTGTTAGTCTTTCCTCATAACTTAACCCTTCCATCCCCCTTATTAATTTAGTTGCCCGTCTCTGCACTTTTTCTAACGATATAATATCTTTTTTTAAGACAGGTGCCCAAAATTGCACGGCATATTCAAGGTGCAGCCTGACCATTGATTTATACAGAGGCAAAATTATGTTTTCATCCCGTGAGTGAACTCCCCTTTTAATGCATGCCAGTACTTTGCTGGCCTTGGCGGCTGCTGTTTGACATTGCACATTGTTACTTAGTTTGAAGTCTATGATTATTCCCAAATCCTTCTCCTGCTTGGATTTCCCTAACTCCGTACCATTTAGGGTATAAATTGCTTGTGTGTTCTTCACTCCAAAGTGCATAACTTTACATTTATCTAGATTAAATCTCATCTGCCATTTAAGTGCCCAGTCCCCCAATATATCTAAATCCCTCTGCAGCGAAGTAACATCCTGCTCACATTGTATTACTTTTCCTAGCTTTGTGTCATCTGCAAACACTGATACATGACTTTCAATGCCTATCTCAAGGTCATTTATAAATAAATTGAATAGTATTGGTCCTATAACAGACCCCTGAGGGACACCACTTACCACTGGTGTCCATCTTGAAAATGTACCATTTATGACCACTCTCTGTACCCTATCTTTTAGCCAGTTTTCTATCCAAGAACAAGTATTTTCATCTAGACCATTTTTTCTTAATTTAAGTAGTAACCTTTTGTGTGGAACTGTGTCGAAAGCTTTGGCAAAATCTAAGTAAATCACATCCACTGCGACCCCCTGATCTATACTTCTACTTACTTCCTCATAGAACGTAATTAGGTTAGTCTGACATGATCTGTGTTTCATGAAACCATGCTGATTTTTGCCAATTACATTATACCTCCCAATAAATTCCTGAATATTATCCCTTAGTAACCCCTCAAATACTTTCCCAGCCACAGATGTTAAGCTCACAGGTCTATAATTCCCAGGCACAAATTTTAAACCTTTCTTAAATATAGGGATCACGTCAGCTTTTCTCCAATCCTCTGGTACTATTCCTGAAAGAAAAGAATCTTGAAAGATTAAGAACAGAGGTTTACATATTTCAACACATAGCTCTCTTAGTACTCGCGGGTGAATTCCATCTGGCCCTGGGGCTTTATTCACATTCACATTGTTTAATTTGTGTAAAACCTTGTCCTGAGTCAACCAGTCACTTTGTATTAGTAAGTTTTTATTAATGAATTTCATGTCTCCTGTTATAGGTTTCTCTTTGATAAATACTGAAGAAAAATAATCATTTAAAATTTCTGCCTTATCCTGATCTTCAGTTAACAATAACCCTGACTCAGATTTTAGTGAACCTACATTTTCACTCTTGGGTTTTTTAGAATTTATGTACCTAAAGAATCTTTTAGGGTTGGTCTTGCTCTCTTTGGCTATTTCTTTTTCATTTTCTAGTTTAGCCCATCTAATCGCATTTTTACATGCTTTATTGGCTGCCCTATATGCTTTATAGGATGCCTCAGATTTATCAAATTTAAAAGCTTTAAATGCCTTCTTTTTATTTTTCATTTCCTTAGTTACCTTCCTACTAAGCCACATTGGTTTCAGTCTGTTTCTTTTATATTTATTAACCAGTGGAATATATTGTGACGTGTACTTTTCTAGTGTTAGTTTAAAGATATTCCACTTATCCTCAGTGTTTTTCCCGTGAAAGAGTTTCTGCCAGTCAATGACATTGAGAGCTTCCTTTATTTTAAAGTTGTATTGTCTCCGTTCTGTGTCTATCTTGTACTTCAATTCTGGTGTTTCTGGGTCGTCCATATCTTGTAATTGTGAGAATTTTATTTTAATTGATTGGGTTTGGTTTCTTCTTATATAGCAAAATGATTTTATCTCCCATTGAGAGACAGTTTTTTCTTTTTCCTCTTATTTTTTTTTATTTTCTTGCGCGCTGCTGCCATTTTTTTTTGCTGCGTTGCTGTACGTCTGTTTATTTAAATGTTTGTCTTTACTAACTATTAATATATGTGTTTATCTTTGATGTTTTGTATTTCGTAGTTTTGATATTGTGTTTTTTATATGTAATTTATGTATAGGGACTGCTTCTCTTAAAACAGGTTGCTTTGTTTCTACGTGTTTTTACTGCCTTGCCTCGTGTTAAAAAAAAAAAACGCACAGGAAATGGAGACAATAGGGCTTTACTTTTACAGTAAATTTCAAAAATGACTGCTTTTTTTATTCTTAGCTTATGTTTGAAAGATGAACATAGAAAGTCAATACTCTGACAAGGCAGGTTACACGTGAATGTTATGTTATAAGTTGATGTATGATATATAAAAAATTTGTGTATCAAGGTGATGGGCTCAATCTGCCTTAATATAAGTTATAAAGTTTCCCAAAAGAGGCGTGGTCGGTTATTTTCCTCTGGTCTTTGTTTGAGTCCAGCACTAAGGGATTGACCACAACTTAATATAGGTTATCTGTTTTGCCAAAATGGCTGACTGAGATCATTTACAGTTTTTGTAACTTGTGTAATGGAATATATATGTAGGTTCATGTTTAGTTGTTTGGAATCTAAGAGGATGAAGTGATATAAAGCTGAAGGATTTGAGTGAAAGTTTAAAGGAAAGCGCTTACAGGTTTAGTAGCGCTGTACAAAGGAAATTAGGCAGATTTCAAATGAGAGAAGGTGGGTTTTTTTTGTTTTATTTTAGTTGACTAAGGGAGATGGAAGGTTGTAGTTTGGTATCTTGAGTATTGCTTGTTTGTTTTCTTTTTTCTGCAGTGGTAGCCAAATGTCTAGTTTTATTTTTTGCTGTCAAATGTTTTTGTCTTTTGGTGTGAAGTGCAACAACGTATGACTGTGCCCCCATTGAATATTCTTGGAGGGAATAAAACAGGTTGTAAAATAGCTGCACAAACACCTCACGTTTGAATGTTTGTTTTTAACCAATATCCTTAATAATGATTGTAGTTTTAGATGTTTATTAAGAATCTTTTTCTCTGAGTTTCCTCTGAGAACTTTGTGCTAGTTAACGCGTCAAGTTTTTAACATGCCCTTCTATACTTTCTTTCCCAGTTCATGATATTTTTGTTATTTTTTTTATTTTTTTATTTGAATTGAAGAGCATTTTGTGAAAATTGGTGACCGTTGCAAAAGTAAAAAAAAACAAAAAAACAGTTTTCACATTTTTCTCCCAGCTCCTCCATTTTCTCTCTCTCATGACCACTCCTTTTTCTTTGTGTCCAAAAATGTGTTGCATTTTTTTTCTTCATTTTAAAAGTATTTTAACCATATAAATTTTAAAGTTTTTGACAGATTAATAATACATTTTTTTCCCAAGTTTTTTACTTTAGGTGAAAATTACCCATGCATGCCAACTTTGCTCAAGCTAGATGGAAGATTATTGAATATCAATATTTATAAAGCTGTTGGATTTGAAGGAAATTTACTCAAACACATTATCATTTCACATTGCAATGTTACATCAACTGGATAATAAGGAATTATCAGACACCAGGCAATAAAACATTCTAATTTATCAATAACTCCTCAATAAATCATGCGATTAAAGAAGATCATTGATTTGGAAATAAAACTTAAGACATGTCAGTTTTACAAAACAGTTATTTTCAACCAATAAGACAGAAGACAAAGAAAGAAGATAATGTATTTTTATATGCTGATTGTGTTGTCTAAGTGATAATTATTTTGTGTCTTTTATTATTTTATATTTTACTATTTTTGTTGTTCGGTTACAATCAATATTGTTCAAATTCCCTGACACATCTAGGATTGCTGGAGATCACATCCAGGGCCGCCATCAGGGGGGTACAGGTATTACTGGTGTATGGGGCCCGGTGCCTCCAGGGGGCCCGTGAAGGTTCACTGACAAACTTAGCTATGCCTAGTTGTCATGGGGACCCTGAAGCTGCTGGGCTCCTGGTATGGACGGACTAATAATGTGGACACTGAGGGCCCGGGTCGCCAGCACAGCTGCCCCCCCCTTACAGGGCCCTACCACGTGCCTTTGTAAAGAGTAACATGCTGCATCACTAGCAGGAAGCTGGCTGTGGCCCGCCCCCTAATGTACCTGATTCGCAGAGGCCCTGGAGCCGGTGAGCTGATGTAGAAGTGGAAGCCTGGGCCCAGCATGGAGCTCCCCTTCCCCCTGACACAGTCAGACCCAGAGGCAGCAGAGAGGATTCCACTCAACAATGTAAGGATTTTCTCTTAGGCTGCCCTGGGTCTCCTCCTTAGCTGCAGATTTTCCCAGAGGGGAGGGAAGGGATGAGAAAAAAACGGCCCTGTATTGACATGCCCCGCCCACACGAAGCTGGTGGATAATGAGAAGGTACTCCAGGGTCCCCCTGCTTAATGAGGAGGCCTTCATTATGTATGTGCAGCCTGTGTGGTATGTGTGTGGCCTGTGTGGTGTATGTGCAGTCTGTGGTGTATGTGCAGCCTGTGGTGTATGTGCAGCCTGTGGTGTGGTGTGTGCATCCTGTGGTGTGTGTGTGTGTGCATCCTGTGGTGTGTGTGTGCATCCTGTGGTGTGTGTGTGCGCATCCTGTGGTGTGTGTGTGCACATCCTGTGGTGTGTGTGCACATCCTGTGGTGTGTGTGTGCATCCTGTGGTGTGTGTGCATCCTGTAGTGTGTGTGTGTGTGTGTGCGCATCCTGTGGTGTGTGGGTGTGTGCGCATCCTGTGGTGTGTGTGTGTGCGCATCCTGTGGTGTGTGTGTGTGCGCATCCTGTGGTGTGTGTGTGTGCATCCTGTGGTGTGTGTGTGCGCCAAAGCGTGGTGTGTGTGTATCCTGTGGTGTGTGTGTATCCTGTGGGGTGTGTGTATCCTGTGGTGTGTGTGCAGCCTGTAGTGTGTGTGCAGCCTGTGGTGTGTGTGTGTGTGCATCCTGTGGTGTGTGTGTGTGAGCCAAAGCGCATCCTGTGGTGTGTGTGTGTGTGCATCCTGTGGTGTGTGTGTATCCTGTGGTGTGTGTGTGTATCCTGTGGTGTGTGTGTGCATCCTGTGGTGTGTGGTGTGTGTGCAGCATGTGGTGTGTGTGTGTGCAGCCTGTGGGGTTTGTGTGTGCAGCCTGTGGTGTGTGTGTGTGTGTGTTCAGCCTGTGGGGTGTGTGTGTGCAGCCTGTGTGTGTGTGTGTGCAGCCTGTGGTGTGTGTGCGCAGCCTGTGGTGTGTGTGTGTGCGCAGCCTGTGGTGTGTGTGTGAACAGCCTGTGGTGTGTGTGTGTGCGCAGCCTGTGGTGTTGTGTGTGCACAGCCTGTGTGTGTGTGTGTGGCACAGCCTGTGGTGTGTGTGTGTGCGCGCAGCCTGTGGTGTGTGTGTGTGCGCAGCCTGTGGTGTGTGTTGTGCGCGCTGCCTGTGGTGTGTGTGTGCGCGCTGCCTGTGGTGTGTGTGTGCGCGCTGCCTGTGGTGGTGTGTGTGTGCGCGCAGCCTGTGGTGTGTGTGTGCGCGCAGCCTGTGGTGTGTGTGTGTGCTGCCTGTGTGTGTGTGTGTGTGCAGCCTGTGGTGTGTGTGTGTGTGTGTGTGTGTGTGCAGCCTGTGGTGTGTGTGTGTGCATAGCCTCTGGTGTGTGTGTGCGCGCAGCCTGTGGTGTGTGTGTGCGCCCTGCCTGTGGTGTGTGTGTGCGCGCAGCCTGTGGTGTGTGTGCGCGCAGCCTGGTGTGTGGTGTGTGCGCGCCGCCTGTGGTGTGTGTGTGCGCACAGCCTGTGTGTGTGTGTGTGCGCGCTGCCTGTGGTGTGTGTGTGCGCGCTGCCTGTGGTGTGTGTGTGCGCGCTGCCTGTGGTGTGTGTGCGCGCTGCCTGTGGTGTGTGTGTGTGTGTGCGCAGCCTGTGGTGTGTGTGTGCGTGCAGCCTGTGGTGGTGTGTGTGTGCGCGCTGCCTGTGGTGTGTGTGTGTGTGTGTGTGCGCAGCCTGTGGTGTGTGTGTGTGGCACAGCCTGTGGTGTGTGTGTGTGCACAGCCTGTGGTGTGTGTGTGCGCGCAGCCTGTGGTGTGTGTGTGTGCGCAGCCTGTGGTGTGTGTGTGCGCGCTGCCTGTGGTGTGTGTGTGCGCGCAGCCTGTGGTGTGTGTGTGCGCGCTGCCTGTGGTGTGTGTGTGCGCGCTGCCTGTGGTGTGTGTGTGCGCGCAGCCTGTGGTGTGTGTGTGCGCGCAGCCTGTGGTGTGTGTGTGTGCTGCCTGTGGTGTGTGTGTGTGCAGCCTGTGGTGTGTGTGTGTGTGTGCAGCCTGTGGTGTGTGTGTGTGCATAGCCTCTGGTGTGTGTGTGCGCGCAGCCTGTGGTGTGTGTGTGCGCCCTGCCTGTGGTGTGTGTGTGCGCGCAGCCTGTGGAGTGTGTGTGCGCGCTGCCTGTGGTGTGTGTGTGCGCGCTGCCTGTGGTGTGTGTGTGCGCGCTGCCTGTGGTGTGTGTGTGTGTGTGTGTGTGCGCAGCCTGTGGTGTGTGTGTGCGTGCAGCCTGTGGTGTGTGTGTGCGCGCTGCCTGTGGTGTGTGTGTGTGTGTGTGTGCGCAGCCTGTGGTGTGTGTGTGCGTGCTGCCTGTGGTGTGTGTGTGCGTGCTGCCTGTGGTGTGTGTGTGCGTGCAGCCTGTGGTGTGTGTGTGTGTGCGTGCTGCCTGTGGTGTGTGTGTGCGCGCTGCCTGTGGTGTGTGTGTGCGCGCTGCCTGTGGTGTGTGTGTGTGTGTGTGTGCGCAGCCTGTGGTGTGTGTGTGCGTGCAGCCTGTGGTGTGTGTGTGCGCGCTGCCTGTGGTGTGTGTGTGTGTGTTGTGCGCAGCCTGTGGTGTGTGTGTGCGTGCTGCCTGTGGTGTGTGTGTGCGTGCTGCCTGTGGTGTGTGTGTGCGTGCAGCCTGTGGTGTGTGTGTGTGTGCGTGCTGCCTGTGGTGTGTGTGTGCTTGCTGCCTGTGGTGTGTGTGTGCGTGCAGCCTGTGGTGTGTGTGTGTGCGTGCAGCCTGTGGTGTGTGTGTGTGCGTGCAGCCTGTGGTGTGTGTGTGCGTGCTGTTACTGCGCAGCATGTATGGGTGTGGGTGTGCTGTGACTGCGCAGCATGTGTGGGGTGTGTATGTGTGCTGTTACTGCGCAGCATGTATGGGGTGTGTGCTGTTACTGTGCAGCATGTATGGGGTGTGCTGTGACTGCGCAGCATGTATGGGGTGTGCTGTGACTGCGCAGCATGTATGAGGTGTGCTGTTATTGCGCAGCATGTATTGGGTGTGTGCGTGCTGTTACTGCGCAGCATGTATGGGGTGTGTGTGTGCATGCTGTTATTGCGCAGTATGTATGGGGGTGTGTGTGCGCTTTTAATTCGGTAAAATTATAAATTGTTTTTATTTTTTATTTTTTTTATTATTTTATTTAAAATCGGTGTGTTTTATAAACACCACTTTAGCTTCAAAACACCAAACAAGAATGGATAAGCTATCAATTAATTATTTTTTGATATTTAAAATGGGTGGAGTATGCACTATGGCTATTTCCCTTTTGAGCCAAACTTGCGTATATATATTTTTTTCTAACAATGAGTCAGAAGTAGTATAATTTTTTTTTCTCATTGCGTGAGGCCGATAGGCTTTGCGGGGAAATTTAAAAATGTATTATCTGTGTCTCTTCTTGTGTAAATTAACATTTTTATTGTTTTCGTGCACTTGAGAGTGACAATGAATGGATGTATATAATTAGTGGGGTATACTATATTTTCTTTTCTTTTTTATTTTCTTTATTGTTGCTAAAACCGTATCACATCATCAAGACACCTGACAGTCACAATGACTGCATATGGAAAGAATCATGGACATTTTGTGTCAAGGTCACAGGTAATAAGCAACCAGCGCAAAGAGACAGCTTGTTCAGGAGTCCCTATGGCGGGAGCTCTGATGACATTCAATGATTATGTGTCTCAAGCTGGGATGTTGAAAAAGACCAAACCTTGATCTCGCACTTTGGACTACGGTATTAGATTATGTGATATTATTTTTTTTATTTAATCCCCTAGATAAGTGTGAGAAAGGATTGGATTTGGGAAAATGAGAATGTAGTACTTGAGAGTGTGTGTGAATGCAGGTGTGTATGCGGTCTGTGGAGTGAAGCTGATCATAGGAAAACACACAGATATAGATCTGACTCATGTTGATTATTAGATAACTTGAATGTAAAAGTTCATTTATTATACTTTTCTTGTTCGGTGAATTATATTTTGGGAAATGGGAATAAATAGTTATTTAATGTCTAGATTAGGTATTTTTGCCTACGCTCCAAGTGGTTCGCTGGAAGAGTGAATCTAGATAGATAAGTGTATTTATGCTCATAAAGGGCCTCTTTGGGGAATCCCTTTTGTACATTATAAAGGTATTTTAGGAGTAAATATCAGATTTTTTTTCTTCCCCTTTGAGCATCTAGAATGATCTAGAGGTGTTAGGCAAGGACACTGTAGCCCAGGTATAATTAGTTTAATTGCCTAAGTTTGGTTTATCTTTTAGATGATCACAGGTGATATGTGATCAAAGGAAAGAATTGTTAGATTTTAATTTCCTGTAAAATATAATAAATATTTTGTCTTGAAAAGCCTGTTCTCATAAAATGGGCTGTGAAATTCCCCCCCCCCTCCATTTTGTTAGTGTCAATTCTGCATAGACCGTTGGTCCTTCTATAGGATATGAGCTGTGGCCGATTTCCTGTTATGTTCAGTGCAGGAAAATGTGCGCAGAAGCGGGAAGATGGGAAAAGGATTTCTTGTGAACCATATATGGTAATAAGTTAACTGAGTGGCTAAACCTTGATGTTGTAATGTATATGTACACTGATTGGCTATAAATTCTGTGAATTTTAATAAATAGATCTGGCTTAACAAGGAAGGTTACACTTCTGAGAAAGACCAACACAGTCTTGTGATTGATTCTTTTTGGGGGTCTCCGCCATGGCGTAGCGCAGCTCTTACTTCAGTTTGATATATAAGAAGAAACTTGGAAAAGGTTTATGGTAATTATAATGGAAAAATAGAATTTTTCAGAAGTGTCTAGAAATACCATATTCGAGATTACTGTTATATATATATTACCTATAGCACCATTATTATGTTGAGTTCACAACAGACAACACTATAATTCTATAGGTGACACTATCTTGAAATTTCGTGTTTTCTACTTTATTTCCTTTTTCGTTTGACAATGTTCAATAAAATTTAATATTTTAATTTTCCCAACTGTGAATTTTTCACTCTCTATTATATCCTTCAGTTTTTTGTATCATTTAACAGGTTCAGAAACCAAATTCCCCTCGCTGAATTACTAGTCCCACTATCCCAATTAATGTCCGGGTAATAAAGATCTCCAATTAAACTGCTACCCAGATGTGCAGCCTTCCTGATTTACTCTACTAGCCGTTCTTCCTCATCATTATCTATTTTAGGTGGTTTATAGCATATGCCAACCTCTAGTTGACTTCCCAGTTTATTCCCCAAACAGATATTTACCCATAACGATTCCACATTTCCTCCTCGCTTTCCAGGTGTGTGATATTCGGCTTTAAATCATGATTAACATACAAACATACTCCTCCCCCATTCTTATGTTTTCAATCCCTCCTAAGCAACGTATAACCATGTAAATTTACAGCCCACTCATGCGTTTCATTCTACTTCATTGCTGTTATACCCATTATTTTGAATTGCTTAGTATATGCTATTGCCTCTAGTTCCCCCATCTTGTTATGGAGGCTCCTTGCATTAGCAAGCATACATTTACTATATACTTTTATTGATTTAAACTCTTATTAGGAGTTTCTTTTTTCAGTTCGGTGGTTATCGGTGAAATACGTAAAATCACTGCTTCGAAGACACAATTTTTGTCAAAATTCAGTGAACACTGCCAAATAGTGAATTCACGGTATTTTTGTTGAAATGGAAAACCAAAAGTGTGCTAAAATGCAGAAAAAAGCAAAGCACCAAAATTGCAAGCAATTTCGGTGCTTTGTGAATAGACCAACATATATATCAGCTGACGATCATATTTGTATAAAAATACATCAGAATGAACCAGCCTAAAAATCTATATTTTGAAACTCTCACAAACACATACTACACTGCTATCCACATATGTATACGTTTTGCAATGACATCATCATGACAATATACCATATAACTCTCAAATTAGCTAAGTGCATAAATATTACATTAGTGTCTCACATGCCAGCATGTGACCTGCTTAGATTATAGGGTTGGCCCTATACATTATGCTGTTTGGGGTTACAAAGAAAATGTTGCTCTCTCCCAGTCAGACTGCTCATCAAATCAGAGGGACACACAGAAAGCCACATGAAAAGACAGATTGACAGATAAAGATATATGGAGGCCGACTTTCATCGAGACAGACACAAATAGATACAGAGGGACAGAAAGATACAGAGACAAGTATAAATACTGACATACAGACAGACAAAACTAGAAACAAGCACAGATAGGGACAAAGAGACATATATTGATAAAGAGAGAGATAGAAATATACAATACCAGAGACAGATACGGGTAGCAGAAGACACAGATAGTGACAAAGAGACAGAAACATATAGTCTGCTATTTTCCCTGGCAAACGATGTGGAATCTAACCCTGGTCCTATAGCTGATACAACCTTTAGTCTCCACACTAAAAAAGGCCTCTCCTTTGTGCACTGCAACATCCGCAGCTTACTCTCTAAAATGGATGAGCTTCAAGCTTGGTGTTGCTATTACAAACCCAAAGTAATTGTGCTCACAGAATCATGGTTAACCCCAAAAGTACCAGACTCTGCCATATCAATACAGGGGTATTCATGTTATAGAAAGGACAGAGCAAAGAGAGGAGGAGGTGTAGCTATTTATGATGATGAGTCCATTAAGTTCACCCCCTTACAGAACTCTAGCTCCCCTGCCACCTTTGATTTCTTCTCCGGTATAATTGAGATCCCATTCAGTAAATAAATCATTGTTGCTGGATTTTATAGCCCACCAAGCTCTCCAGTGCACTCCCTCTCTGACATAGCTGAAATCCTTCATAACTTACTTGATCAAAACCAAAAAAGTGAACTGCTGGTCCTCGGCGATTTCAATATTGATTGGCTGAATCCTAAAGCTAATAAACACTGCTCACTGTTTAAGGCCTTGCAGCTAACTCTATTAATCTCCTCACCCACTCGCACTAATATGAACAGCCCTAACCATACCCTGCTGGACTGGATTCTCTCTTCATGTCCCGATAGAATACAAGAGGCAGACATTCTCGCTAATAGCTTCAGTGACCACTGTCTAGTGTACTGTGTGCGCATAATAAAAGCCACAAAATCTCCCCCAAAGGTAATAATCACCAGGTCTTTCAAGAAATGCATTCTTGAATCCTTCCTAAATGATCTCAAACAGCTCCCATGGTACAGACTAAACCTTATCCCAGACTTGGACTGTGCAATTGAATTCTTTCAGTCCGAGCTCCTGCAAGTCTGGAATGCCCATGCCCGCTGCGTAAAGTGCGAGTAAAAGGGGCTCATCTCCCCTGGGTTACAGCTGATCTTACACAAATATACCAGATTAGAGATTCACTGTGGTCAAATTTCAAGAGTACTGGTTCCATGAATGATCACTGTGAATACCAACAATGCCGGAATGCATGTACAAAACAAACAAAACTAGCTAAAGCCCAATACTTCAATGAAAACCTAAACAATAACCTATCAAACCCTAGAAATTTTTGGAGAATCATAAGTAACATACAAGCACCCCCAGTCCATTCCCAGCTGGCTGCTATCAAACTAAACAACCAAACCCTGCAACACCCCCTAGATGTTGCAAATGCCTTTAATAATTATTTTGTTGGGTGCGCCACCACCCTAATTGCTAAGCTAGCAAATGACACACCAACAGAAAGACTACACACAGGTCAGGCCCCTCCAACCATGCAGGGACCCTATATCACAGATAAATTCAACTTTAGACCAGTGCCTGTCAGTGTAGTTACTAAACTGCTCCGTAATCAAAAAATGAAATACCAATCTGGACCTGATCAAATCCCAGCAATGCTGCTAAAAATCAGTGCCCCAGCAATTGGAAAACCTGTCGCAACACTCAATGAATCACTGGCAACTGGATACATGCCCAAACTATGGAAGACTGCGAGAGTGGTACCTATCCATAAAAGTGGTGACAGTACTTTGGGATCCAACTACTGTCCAGTCTCATTGCTCCCCGTTATGTCAAAAATTTTGGAAAAATGCGTGTAAACACAATTACGTGATTATTATCAATCTTCAAACTATTTAACCACAGATCAATCCGGCTTTCATCCAAATCACTGAACTACAACCGCCCTTTTAAAGGTTTGCAATGATACCCAAGCTGGCATGGAACAAGGAGACCTAACTGGAGCCATCTTTTTTGATTTTGCCAATGCCTTTGACACAGTAGACCATGGCATCTTATTACAAAAACTTAAAAACTCTGGTATTGGTGATCACACGCTAACCTGGTTTAAATCATATGTATCCAACCGATCGTAACATGTGTCCATCTCTGGCAGCTCCTCCCTCCCCCTCCCAGTCACGTGCGGAGTACCCCAAGGCTCAATACTCGGCCCCCTGCTATTCACATTATTCATAAATGATCTGCCCAACGTCTGCAAAGCCTCAACTGTACACATGTATGCAGATGTCACTGTAATCTATACCAGCAAACCAGATCTCCCACAGCTGGAGGACGTGCTGCAAGAACAATTCATAGAGGTAGAAAAGTGGATTACAGATAACAAACTTTTTCTAAATACTGACAAAACTGTAACAATCCTCTTTGGAACAGCACCTAAACTACATAAACTGCAAAATCCCCATCTACATGTCAGGACAAAATCAAATGGCACGCTGACCACAGTCACTTCTCTCAAATATCTAGGTATGTGGTTAGACCCAAATCTATCCTTTGGCCCTCACATAGAAAAACTCTCATCCAAATTTTACCCCAAACTAGGTGCCCTGTACAGAAACAAATCCTGCCTGAACCCCACGATAAGAAAGCAGATTGTACAACAAATGCTTATGCCGGTTATTGAATACGGAGATGTAGTGTAAGCAGCGGCCCCACAAACACACCTTCAGAAACTTACTACATTGTGTGATTCATTCTGCCGCTTTGTGCTACAATGTAACTACATGACCCACTATTGTGACATGTTAAAAGAACTAAACTGGCCGTCGCTGGAATCTAGGCGCATCCTTCACCTTTCCAACCTGGTGTTTAAGAGCTTCTCTGGGAAGCTGCCACCCTACCTGAATAGTCTGCTTCCCCTAGCAGTTCCCTCATCCTATAACCTCTGATCCAGGACCAGCACCTTACTTGCAATACCACCATACAAAAAGAAAGTGGCTCAATCCTCATTTTCCGACAGAGCACTGCATTTATGGAATAACCTTCCAGACACCATCAAATCTTCCCCCAGTCTTAAGTCACTCAAGAGCTCCTTACTAGCATACCTCGGTACAGAATGCACCTGTAAACATGTAGCATAGTAACTATATTACTTACATATTTATTTTCTGTGTTAATCTGTATATTTGTGTTTTGTTTTTAATATCTTGCATTTATTACTTTGTATTTCTGTAACAACTGTAAAATGTCAATGCTCTTGAACCCAGGACATACTTGAAAACGAGAGAAATCTCAATGTATCCTTCCTGGTAAAATCCTTTAAAAATAAATAAAAAAATATAGAGACATATAGAGTCGGCAACATTTCGGTGCTCTCTTAATAACCCCTGTAATCTGTAACATCTCTAATGTAGACGTAATATCAGTGTGGAGGTGGAGAATGCAATAAGTATTCTGTGTTGCATGATGTATGCAGGAATTAAATAAGCACATTCATCCCTGCCGAGATGCAGTTACACTGTTGGGCATCATATTGTCCTTTTTGTCTATTCTAATATTCCTCTTCTTAAGGACTTCTTATTTGATGTGTATAGGTGTATAATAGCACTTCCTTTGTCTTGTTACTTTGAAGGAGAATGTTTAACATGTTGTGCATTCAATCTAACACACTGTATATTATTATGTACAGAATTTGACATTTACTTTTTAAACTTAATTTACATTTTAAGGACAAAATCCATTGCAAAGAAGCAAAGTACGTTTTATGTGAAATTTATTAAGCAAATGAAAGTATACAATAAATTATAGATTATTTAAACTACAATAAATAAATGGAGCACAAAGTTCAACACAGAAAGGTTGATGGATTCAGATAGCCGCAGAAGAGAACTCTAACATTGCAGCAATAAGTCCTTTGATCTGTCTTGTCCGCTTGGGGTAGCCACAGCACTTTACATCAATTTCACAAAAAGTAAGGACAGAAAAAGCGAACTCATTGTGAAAGGCACAGAAAATCCTGCAATAAAATAAAGAACAAAGAGATTTATTATCTGATTTAAAAGTAAAATAATGCATGTTTGTTCAATCTGTTTTCAGTAATTTGCACCCAGTAATTTTTCAAATATTTTTTGGTAATATTTTCCAATGGTTTAAATTCTTCTTTGTATATTTCAGTAGCTTGCAGAACTAAGAGCCACATCATTTTAAATAAAGGCTGAAAAGCAGCAAGCAAGATCTCCAGCAGAAGAATGAACTATGGACACATACAGTAGATGCTAATTCATGTTTGATCTGACTGTTTCAGATCCCATGACAAATGAAAATGATTTTAGTGCTTAAACAAGCATTGATGCAAGTAGTATTACAAGAGCTCACAAAGCAGATACTCTGTCTCTGAGTAACATGCGGCTGCAGAGGAATTGTGTTAACAGGGACCCAATGTGAGTGTAACGGGGGCAATCAGTCAATGTCCCCAGATAATGGAGCAGTTCAACAGCTAAGTGCAAAGGCTGGTAGAATAAGATAAGTCAAGTGGAACCTCACATGATAGAATGACAGACACAGCTACCTTAAATTCCATCATGTGAGGCTCAAGTTTGAGGAAGACCTTAAGCAGCTGGCAATTTTGCCTAATTATTGCGAAATCTCTGTTATAAACATTTTAAAACCCCATTTATACAACAAATAAGTATGGTAAAATGTACTTACTGTCAATGGTGCTGGATGAGTATTGTAATGTATCTATAGAAAATTAAAGAAACATTTAATTACATTGCATATTCTATGAAAGGTAATGCAGACAAGTGTAAACATTGAATAATACATTTTTGAAACAGCTAAATTATCTGGATTAGTCACCTGATGACCAAAGACATAACAGACATCACATACCCAATTATGTAATCCTTATCTCGTTTTTATGAACAAGGGGTTAATAATATGTTTTCTTTATTTTTGTGTAAATGCAAAATAAGGCTGGTGCAGTGCATGCTTGCTGGCTTATCAAACATTCACTGACTTCTCCTCCAACAATCTTTTTTCCACCTTTTACTTACATTTTATTTTACCTCATACATTAAATAAACTCATTTGCCATTTTAAACAGATTTAAATTTCAGTAAGTAATTACTGTATATTTTCTTTTTTCTGTCTAATGTTTTTTTTTATTTGAAGTAATTGCATGTAAACAGGAAAAAAAAATTGTTTTGTTATCTCTCGTTTCCTATATTGTTTACTTTTTCCCATGATGCAACATTTAGCAAAATCTTATAATGAGTTCTACTTTGTGGCTGTTCTTATCTTATACAGTTTTTAACAGTTAATGAGGTGGAGGGGGGAAGTTTAGATAAAGTGGCAGGAGGTCTATGTCCTGCTTCTGCTACCTGTGAATAGAGCTGGCTGTCTGACTGGCTGCAACCTACAAACTCCATTCTGTGGCTAATTACTGAATAACATGGAATTTTATATGCCCACATTTTTAAAATATACACGGCAGCTTATAACATGAAATTAAAGTTACTCACCTTCAGCACTTAAGGTCACACTGACTGTTGCTGTATCACCGGTGCTCTTTTCAGATTTAGCTGAACGGATACTGCAGCTCTGTAATGGAATGGAAAGTCAGGTCATTTATATGAATGGGCCAATTGTAATTTTATGCCTGTGTTTTCACTAGCCACAACACTGAGAGGCATGTGCACATAACATGGAAGATGTTAAAAATAATGTCTAATTTTCTGACATATTTTACAGTTAGGGATAGTAAAGCAGGATAATTGCTATAAAATAACCATGGATAAATGGGTATTTGACATGTTGGCCAATACCCAGAGCCAGTGCTATCTTAAAGCGTCTCCGACAACACCATAAGGTGCTCTGAAAGAGGGACAATAAAGAAAGCAAATTTTTGGTTGGCTTCCAAAAAGTGAAAACTGCAAATCAAGGAGACACACATGATCTCACTTCAGAAAGAGGAGCCGAGAGCTACCTACTCCCAAGCTGTTCTGCCAGCAACAGCAGGGCGACAAGAGATGTAAGACAACAGGGGGGAAGAATGATGGGCGTCAGAACTGAGTTGTTGGGTTGGGCAAACCCCACAATCCCACACTCAGAAACAAAGGATGTTGTGTTCTTTTATCACATTATTTCTTATGAATGTCGTGAAATAGTTAAACACATTCATCTTTATTTTAACTTCTTTCAATATTTTGTTACTTTCGATTTCTACCCATGTAATTTATTCTTTAGTGTAAATAAGGGCACCAAGTGTTACAGCAATGTTTAGCATTCAACAAAGGGGCATTGAATATTTGATGACTGGAATAAGTAATGCTATTTCTTGACATTTTATACTCAGAGATTTAATATATTGTCAGAGATTAAAATTTTGTGTCGTGTGTGTTGTAATACTGTGTAAGATCAAAAATAATGATTTCAGGTTAGTCGTATTCAATGAACCTATCATGCCATATGTTATATTGGACAGGGACTTGATGAGTCTGATTACATGATAATCACATGTCTCTATGCAGGGAATTCAGTTATCGGGTTATACTATACAGCACCATTTCTCTTAACATATTAAACTCTGGATGGCTGTTAACGTTTCTACATTTTAATCAGTGAGCTTGTAATGTCTTCAGTATGGTACAAATCTCATCTTTTCCTTTATGGTTTACAGTCCCTTTTAAACTACATGCGTTGTATCCTTTTAGTGACCTTCTATACAGTTTCTGGGGTTTATAGAGAGCACTGGATAGTTGACAGTATTTATTACAATGAGCACTTTTTTATCATTGAGAATATTTAGCTCTATTTATTTACACGTCTTATGTGAACAAACATTGAATTTGGATCAGTAGTATCAGTAGTTTTTAAAGCGATGCTCTAAATGAGGGGTTAAAACAATAGTTTCTGTTTTGACACCAAGAAGAACATACTGTATCACTTTCAAACATCCACAGTTTTTTATATGTTAAACTTGCTTTTTAAATAATAGATATACATTTTCCCTCTTACTTTTGGAGGTGTCATTTCAAATTGCGTCATTACATACTGTATTGCAGATGAATTAACATTTTTTTCTTTATCAATTGCAAAATCGTACCTTCACGCAAGTGCCATTACAGACTGACACATCAGCAAAAAGGTTGACAAAATCCGAGCTGGTAATTTTGAAGACTTTCATTGCAAAGCGGGCTTCAGTACCATTTCCATTCTGTCTCACACTCATAAGACCTTCAGCATCACCTGTAGCTGGACAACTGAAATAAGGAGACAAAAATATTTCAGATTGGACTGTATGTGATACCAACTTGTCATAATGCAGGGCTCAAAATTTCAAGTCCCAAGCTACTAACCAGGCCGTAAGAGTTACTCGTCACCAGTTGCTGCAACTAACTCCTACCCAGCCCTTAACTCTGCCCCTAAACACACACCCTTAAATTATCTTAAGAAATTACGCTGATAAAAGGTTTTATTTAGAATACAGTTACAAATTAACATTAATACCCAGACATCAGACCCAGACACCGGTATCCCCAGTGTGAGCAGAGCGAGGAGGCAGGGAATCTCCTCTCCACCCCCCTTGCCAGTGACAGAGATGAGATGGGTCAGGTTCGGCAGCTGATTCCTGTCACCGTGCAGCCTGGGGAAGGGGGGCTGCATGGTGGCACCGCCGGAATATGCAGCACAAAATAATTTATTGTGCAGCCTGCGTGTACATTTCCACTCGCCGTCACTTAATTTCCACTCGCCAAATGCAAGTAGGCGAGTGGCAATTTTGAGCCCTGTCATAATGTATCTACAAATGAAGAGTAATGTTTGAAAAACCAAAAGAATCCTGTTCCCTGTCCTATTTGGGGCTTTCTTTTTCTCACTTAGCTTTATCATATTTTTAATCTCTCTTTTCTGAGTCACAGTTCATATTATTTATTATTACCAATAATTAGCATTCATAGGGTCATAGGGTCTTATTATTTATAACATTTGGTGTGTATGCATCAGTGATCACTGCAACATATAAGGGGAAAAGTTGTGCCATTCATCTATTGTAAGGAGGGATTTTTGCACATTCTAAAAACTTGCGTAATGAATGTCATAAGTTAAACATTACGAATGAGCTGACATTTAGGCCTGGCATTTCAATAGTTTATCATCTCAAAAAGTGCTTTAAATCCCATAAAATCCCTGTAAAAATAATTTATTCTATAATACATTACTATACAAATTACATAAGCGATGTTTCCTGTCTTATATTATTATTATGGCTTGGCTTGTTAGCTCTGATATCTAACCACACTATGAAAACACTGGTACAGACATACTGATTCAGTATAAACATACCCATCTGATAGAAGGTTATACTCTGTAGAGCCCGGAGAAGCAGAGGCATATATTCTGTTAACGTAGAGTGCAAAGAAATTGGCATCCAGCTCAGGTACAATCACTGAAATGTAAATTGTGTCTTCCACCCTCACAACGGTGTCTTCTGTCAGCGGTTCATTAAATTCTTCATTTATCCAGGCCAACATAGTTACTATATATTGACCGTTTGCCCCAGGGACAGTAATCGTAGAGACACTGAAAGATAAAGTGATCAGGATGAGTAGAGTGTCCCATTAAATGTTTTTAAGAATTAGCTACCAGTTGCAGTTACTTTTATTGTTTGTTAAAGCAGAAGTTATGAAATGTCTTATGATGTTCCATTAGGTTTTCCATTAGCAACAGGGAGACAGAAGTTAGCGTCTACTGATCTGCAATATGTTCTCTGTGATAGCTGTGTTTATGAATGGTACTCACCCCATTACTGGTTTTAGGGTTGTGTTAAGCGAAACTGTAGTTTTCAGTGGGTAGGAGCAGGAAAAGCTGACATTGAAATAACGTCTGGTTATGATTGTGTTTATCTTTGGACTAATGAATAAAGTATTGCTGTAAGTAACATGACTTTCATTGATCTGTGAGAATAACAAAAGAGAAAGAACAGTCATGATATGCTTTAATTGTTAATCCAAAAGATCTCTTTATGGAATTGTCAAATCAATTTGAGTCATATTGAACTTGAATCCATCACAAATCACTGTTTAAAGAATAGCCAGAGATAAAAGGCAAAGCATTGAGAAAGCTCACTGTCACTATAGGTGCAATTTGCATAGGAGAACATTCAGTGATAAGAAATTACATTTCGTCTGACTGTGGATATTTGTTGTACTGTATATGCAAAATATGTTCCTTATGGTCCTTAATTTTAAATTTAATCTCAATATTTCTTTCTGGGTTTTATATAAGCAGGGGCTGAGATAATGTCACATTTGTTTAAATCCTGAAACATACGCTTGGAAAGGACTTGCCTCTTTATGAGCAGATAACCTAAGGTTCGTGTACACAACTGTATTTAGTCGTTGTGTAAGATAATTGTCAGGTTAGTTAGCGCTATCTTGGAAAAAAGGGTTACTTGTATAACACAATGGACATATTGTTTTTAAACCATGATGTCATAAGTATAATGCATGTAGAGAGATTGGGTCCTATTCCATTCATGCTATTAAGAAATGGGCTGGAGCCGATATATGGATTGGCTACAGTCAATATTGTTAAAGTTAGAGAAGCTATTTTGACCATGCCATAAGCATCTTTTTTATAAGGCATAGGAGGCTTGATTTGTGCCAGGGATTTGAAGATTGAACTCTTCCATAGAAGCTCATTTTCTGTGCTTTATAAGTGGTTCTTGCGTGTTCCCGCTGATGCGAGCTTGCGCAGAGCTCACTGTTGTAGGAATATAAAACAGCTCGATATAAACATAAAGCACTTGTTTTCAAGTATATAATATATTTCTTGTTTATTGCTGATTGTGTCATAGCGAATGAGAACAAGAAATGCACTTTTCTGATGTTAGTCTGTTCTAAAGTCACTGCAAGATTTTACAGGGTTTTTATACAGGAGATAAAATCTGCTGTAAGCAAGACAATATAATATTAAAATCTGCAGTAAAATTCCCCACTTGGCATGCTTATAACAAATATTCATATACATGCTGATTTAAAGGTCATCACGACATATTTAACATGTATTCTGAATGACATGATCAAGCTATCTAAAGATTTGCCATATTTCTGAGAAAGAAAATGGTACTTTCCAACTTGGGTATTTACAGCCAAGTAATGATTTCATAAAATTTCCAAACAATATAAGAACAACATGTTTAACACTTCAATGCTGAGTTCAACCAAAGTATAAGTATGGCTGAATAGAGACAATATGGCTGAGCCATTAGCCTCATCACTCTCGGCAGGGATCACTCTCGGCAGGGATACAATACCTATGACGGCATGCAGCACTGTTGCTGGTATCACACTTCAAATCCGTTACATTCCAAGGCCAGTCGCTAATAAAGTGACTGGATAGACATAGGTGCATTAGTGGGAGTCGGTAAGAAAAATTTGCTTGTGTCATTTTTTTTCCCTTACTGTCTTCCTTTTAGCAACTGGAAAACAATAGGGCTCAATGGTTTCCTCTTTCATGTTGATGTACGTTTAAGAAGCACGTTTGTTGAGATTTGTACTCACATTTAATATGTTGCCACAGGCTCCATTCCTCAATGGAGATGTTAAAACCATATTACTGATATTGCTCTCATTATCCACTGTCCCCAAACAGTTGCCGCTATTCAGGTGTAAATCAGAGGCGTTAAATTGACTTATGTCCAGTTGACACTTTGATATGGACAGCTTCATGTTCCCTCCACTGCACTCAATAACTGGGGTTGGTGGTGAGACTAAAAGAAAAACAGAGTAGGAGACATCAGCGATGGTAATACATGTTCCTTCTATTACACCCATGACAAAAAAAAATCATACATATCTTTGTGGACGCCTAAATCAATATTTGTAATGCATTGACTTTTAATCTACTGCTAGGTGGAGCAGACTTTAAAATTGTGCAATATGTCATTGAAGACTTGACCATGCAAAATTGCTAATACATTTCTTCAAGCCTACAAAATCAGTTGTGCTCAGTGATGCAATTCACTCTTTTTCTTGCACATATTGCTCTGAGATATTTAAAATAAATCTGTTAATGTTATTAAAGAATGAAATGAGAATTAGGCAAGTACAATTTATCTTCTATGTGCCACTTCTTAATACCTACCTGCATACCTGCATTTTTGCATCAGTTTTAAAAAAATATTGAAGGTAATTAAAAATGAATTGAATTCAAATGTGAGTGATTACAGACACTTTAACCCTAACAGTAACCCTAATCCTAATGGAGATACAAGAAGAAATTGTAACACGAAACCAAATTAAAAAAAGCAGAAACTCTAACCTTATTTCTAACCATAAAACAAGCAGAAACAGTAACCCTAACCCTAAATATATTGTGGTACGGAATATTGGAAACGGTTGCCTTGGCTTCCTCCAATTATTTTTGAATTCCAAAGTATTCTGAAATGAAGCAAATTTGTTGCCTGTGTCTAAGCCTAACCCTAAAATCAACCTCAAGTCTAACATTTGGGGTTAGGGGTACTTCTAGGTTAAGGGTTACTTTTGGTGCTAGAGTTAGGGTTACTTCCATGGTTAGAGTTAGGTTTATTGTTAGGGTTACTTTTAGGATTACCTTTAGAGTTATGGTTACTTTTAGGGTTAGGCTTCCTTCTAGGGTTATGTTAGATTTAGTTTTGCACAAAGATTGCATTTTTTCCCCAGTAAACTGAATGATTAAGAATTAATACCACAATTTTAATTTTAATCATAAATGTTCTATTTGTGTCAGTGATTTAGCATTATGGATGCTCAGAAGTGCTGATTTTTTTTCAGCTGAATTTGCATTGCAGCAAAATTACATACACATGTCTACTACAAATATGTTGTGTGCCATGCAGAAAAATATCACTATACCTTGAGGTGTATAGAAAGATGTATTACAGTTGCAGACATTGTTGTTGGAATCATATACTTCATCGCTGGCACAGGATGTAGAAGCTCTTAACACTGCAAAAAGAAGAAAGATACGGAGCTCAGCGTTTAAACGTTATTGTAATTTTAACTTTACATTTATCTTATAAACTCAAATATATACATACTGCATAATACCCATAATTTTATCCTAAGTACCACAATGGTCAAATTGTAAATTATTATAAGTGGATTCATGTTTGAGAATATGACAAGGCACAACAGACTGTCATACACAGCTAGACAATGGTGCTATGTTTTACATACAGTAAATATTAACATCACTGTATCAAACATCAGTAAATTTATACATTTTGTTGTGTATCCAGATCTTGAGTTTCATTCATATCAATTAGTACTAATGAAAATTCCGCCACTTAAATCTTATTTACTAAATTATCAATCAATGCATAACTTATTATGTGACGACACTGTGTGATTAATTCAGTTATGTATATAGAGTATAAGCAAATTTAATTTGTTTTGTCAGTCAGTCTTGCACCACAAATATTTATTTTTAAATTACATGTCACATATTGTTAAAAAGGCATAAACTTTACATGCTCAATAACTAGTAAATACGGTTAGTGTAGTAAATGAATATTTCAGCCATGCACAATTAGCCGACAAAAAAAATCCTATCTTGTTATACTTTACTTTATCTTACCTGGAACCACTCCACAAAGGGCAAAAATCAACCTTAGAAACACCTTCATGGTCATTTGTTTGCAAAACCTAAAAAAAGTAAATAGCAGATATTTTGGTTATTTTTAACTGCAACATTTAACAACCCTGAACACCCAGATAACTATTTGGTGACTCTTTATTGTGTGCGACAGCTATAGGAATATATCACAAAGTTTATCCAAGATGTGCTGACTGCAACATGCACTTTAAGAGAGAGTGTTGATTCAAACTCCTTTTAACTGACCAACAATCTTTATACTAAGTGCTTTGCAGTCACAATGTGACATTTTGCCTATTCTATTTTTTTTGTTGTTAAATTAACACTAAAGTACAATCATAAAAATGTACCATAAAATAAAAGATTGGAAACATGACCTTTTATTATTTTATAATTTTTTTTCTTTTTTAAATTTAGCATTGGAAATTTTAATATATTACCATTGTTTTATATCTTATCACTGGAAAGTATTGTTTTCTTGTGCCTTAAGTATAATTTTCTTACCTTGAATGGGACCAGTCTGACTATGAAGTTGGTATATGATGTTCTGAATGATGGTGTGAGCTTTTTATACTGAGGGATCCTTGGGGAATGCCATATCCACCCTAGAAAGGTATGAAAAAGCCAACTGTTCATACGTAATACTTTTGGAGTGGTTGTGATGACATATGTCTACGTAATTTTTACTCTAGATAGCAGTTGATTTTTATTTTTAATATTGTTTAGAAGACAACATGTGCGTGTTAATAACTACATATTTGTATTGACGTATATACATACAGTACAGGGTGACACCAAACTGACCAGAGGCTATGAAAGGTAAGGAAAGAATGCACTGTCACTATTGGGAAAAAAACTCAGTCTACATTCCTGTTTCAGATAGTATTAAGTGCTACATGTAAACTGAATATTACAGGTTATGCTGGTTAAGAGTTGTAGGACTGTTTTTTTTTATGTTGTATGTTTTTTATGGTTTTATATGTTTTCATACTATATAGTCAAGTAATGTTTCCTGCTGGCGTGTGTTTGTTTTTCTTGTTTCTCAAAAGAGTGTTTTTGGCGTTGGTAAAGAATGAACTCATCTTCTTCTCTCACATAAAAGGCAAGCTAGAAATTAGGTTTGCCTTGATGTTGGCAGATGAGCTTTCGATTTAAATGGCTGTTCAAAATAGACAAGAAACCTCCAAAGATTGGAATTAAAGAACAGGTCTCATTTTTCTTTTGGTTTCTTCTTTAATATATGAGTGATAAGGAGATACAGAGAGATACAGATATGATCACATATTGATTATTAGATGCAGATTTAGGTGTCATCACCACAAGGGGAGCATTGATCTAAATTCATCTGCACAGCGAAGCATCACTACAATATTGAAGACCCTAACCGACCTATAAAATCATACAAATCCAAAAAAAACACTGTTAAATTATAATATAAATTCGCTAATTAAATTATTATATTTATAATAGCTTACCTTCGTTTTTTTACATTCAACAAATTTTTATTTTGAAAAATTGTCAGCAATTTAACGTGTAGTGGCCACGCAGGGAGCACCAGGAAGTTCGCAAAGAAGCACGGCATTCAATAAAGAAATGACAAAAGACATAAAACCAGACTGAAAAACCAAGGGTCAGCAAAGACAGCGGATAATAGACATGGCACCCACAAGCTCAAAAACCCAGCAGATGGTGATAAAAAATAAAAATTAAAAACATTTTTTTTTAAAAAGGAGAGACGGCATAGGCCAGAACCATGACGTTCCTGGCTCACTCCTGGGAGTCCAGAGGACAGTAGGAGGCCATGGAAGACAAAATGTCACGAGGCCAGGGCACTCGGTGGCCAAGCATGGCAGGCAGAGCCATGGTAGCTGCCATGGTCGCTCAACGTGAGACATCCCAAAAATGCCACAACATAGAAAAAAAAAGGGGGGAGATGATGACCATCGAAAGGGTAGCAAGTGTCAAGACTACAAAAAAGGGACATCAAAGGAACAAAATCGACCCCGTTGTCAGGAAGGCGCATAAGCGACACACAAAACAAGAACAAAACAAAAAGACATCAGGAAGTCCAAAAATAAAGTCCGCAGAATAGTGTGGTGAACACTCAGATAAGGTACAAAGATAAAGTTCGCAGCAAAAGCACATATACATCAAAACATCAAAATATTGGGGACGGTATATTCAACAAAAAAGCACCTCTTCATCCCGTATCTACAAGTGGGAACAGTGCAATATCAAGCAGGTTGCCGCATTGTGATCCGGGACACACTGGTCCCACATAGATGGAGTCGAGGCAAGGAGCATGTAGATCACAAAGGACCCTGGCAAAGTCCTTAAGGACAGCAGGCATTGCTCCAGCGGTGGTCGACACAGAGGATCCAAGCATCGTCATCACCGTCAGAGGAGGATACTCAGCTACCCTGAGGCACTGGTACGAATCTGCCGGTGCCACTACAGCCCCAGCAATCACCGCCCAGTTAGGGAACCCGCAGGCCTCTGACAGGCACTGCTCCCATGGCTTGACATCTCTTCCAGTGGCCGAACGTCTGGCAGCAGCACAGCAACTGGGTCTCCCTGCCCAGCTCGAGGCACACTCTCCCCTTCCAAGACTGCACAGTTGAGTGAGGCCTCCTCTCATGCGCATCCAGAAGTAGCCCGTTGTCCTCGACAGGACCGAAGCACCGCAGACAGTTATTGCAGGTCCCCGCTAGTCAGCAGGTGACCTTCCTCCTCCAAGAGGGTCATCAAGTAGGCGTCCAGGCCCGAGTTCGCAGCCCTTGAGGCAGCACCGGGAGGCAGGCCTTCCCGCCGCCAATCCCCATACTCTCTATCTACTCCCGCCGGCCATCCGCAAAGTCCAGGGCCAGATGGGAGCCTTCGATCCCCATAGCACTCAATACGTAGTGTTAACTCTTCTAGGAGCCGAGGGAGCGCCGGAGCACGGAAGAAGGCCGCAAGATGGCTGCTGGCCACGATCCACAGCCAGGGATCACAGGAAGACACAACTGGAAGATGAGAGTAGACTGCCAGATGGTGCCCCAATACAATGCAGGTTGTAAGGAGAATCTCAGAGGACCGAGGTGAGAGCAACTTAGCGTCTTTAAATGTTTTTTTGCAACTGGGTCTAAGCACTGAGAGCATATTTTTAAGCCTTTCACAGCTGAGATGTTTCACCGCTGTGTGCTGAGCTAATTTTTACCGTTTTTGCTCATCATGTTTAAACGTGATTTGAAGTCGTGTTTTATTGTACAACCCAAAGTATATATCTATTTTTACTGCAGACTCAGCAGATTCATAATATATCATTATTATATGTATACGTCATGTCTTGTCAGAATGTTATAGCAGATTTAAAACATGACTCTCTGCTCTTTACCAATCGTGAGATACGGGGTCCATAAGACCACCATATCTCTAACATGCCATACTGACATCATCACACCCTCAGTATCGAGGGGAGGTCCAGGAGGAGTCAGCCAAGATGTCAGACCCCACCGAAAGAAGGCCACCATCCTTTCGATTGGCGCCAGATCAAGGTCCCAGTTCTTAAGGGTTAAAAGAGGCATCACTGGAAAGGTCAGACTTTGAGCTTTCCAGCAAAGCCTCTCCTGACGCCCTCACTATTTGGTGGCCGGGATCGGCGCCAGTTAACCGTGGAGCTGCGGGGCCGCAAGGATGTGCTGAGCGTGTCATCCGCTCGGAAACGTGCAAATCGACGATGTGCTCATCACGTCCTCCACAGCCAAGCGTTTAAGTTATTGCAGCATTGCTTATCCCTTTATAATTGAAAATTTATAATGTTGCTGTTGTTCAAAAAATAAAAAGGTGCATTGTGGTCATGTGTTATATTATTGGAAAGGCCAGACTCTAGCCTTTCCAATGATAATGCATATATTCCTGTGGAATATATGGTTCTGTAGATACATTGGTACAAATGGCCCATGTATTTCCTGTAATGGGATTTCCTCAGGTAAGAGAGGGAAAGCCCTGTTTCTGACATCATCACACCAATGTGCTATGACATCAGTGGATGGGTAAAGTATCACAGTGAGGACTGACTTCCATGACGTAAGCCCGCTGTGGCAGGTCAACTAGTCAGGCTGTTTGCTGTTGTGGAGACACAATGTCATGGTACAGACGTTGTCTGCGCGGAACGGTACATATGGATGACGTCTGTGTCCTGTCGAACAGGTTAAATTAGCCAGAGGATAAAAAGCGAGATGAAAATAATAGCAAAAAACATCTACTGTACATGTCCAAGCAAAGTCTCATATATTCATTACTTTGACAATTGTAATTCACTCTCCTATTTATATAGAATTAAGTAGTATAAGCTGTAAACAAAGAGACTCACCGTTCCTACACAAAAGCTATATCAAAACAAGTGACAAAAAACTATATGAAAAAGTGAAACATATTTGTAAGCAAACTCTGTTTTGCTTAACAAAAATGCTAAAAAAATAAAAAAGGAAGTTAAAATAATAATAGAATGCTTATCTTTATTAGAACAAAAAAATCATGAATGTGAGAACCAAAACAAATAAAAAACTAAGCTAAAACAGGGAACCATGATGTGCTATAAAACAGGAAATACACTATATGATAGACCTTTCAAAAAAAGAAGACAAAATCCTTCACAATATACAGTGGCAAGAAAAAGTATGTGAACCCTTAGAGATTACGTGGAGTTTTGCATGAATTGGTCATAAAATGTGCTCTGATCTTCATCTAAGTCACAACAATTTGAAAAACACAGGCTGCTTAAAATAATACTACACAAACATTATATGTTTTCATTTGTTTATTGAACATAACATGTAAACAGTCACAGTGCAGGGTGGAAAAGTATGTGAACCCCTAGCCTAATGACTTCTCCAAGAGCTAATTGGAGCCAGGAGTGAGCCAACCTTGAGTCCAATCAGTGTGATATTATTGGATGTGTTGCTGAAAGCTGTCCTGCCCTTTAAAAACACACACCAGTTTTGGGTTTACTGGTTTCAAGAAGCACTGCCTGATGTGAACCATGCCACGCAGAAAAGAGATCTCAGAAGACCTACGATCAAGAATTGTTGACTTGCATGAAGCTGGAAAGGGTTAAAAAAGTATCTCCAAAAGCCTTGATGTTCATGTGTCCACAGTAAGACAGACTGTCTACAAATGGAGAAAGTTCAGCACTGTTGCTACTCTCCCTAGGCGTGGCCGTCCTGTAAAGATGACTGCAAGAGCACAGTGCAGAATGCTTAATGAGATAAAGAAGAATCCTAGAGTGTCAGCTAAAGACTTACAGAAATCTCTGGCATATACTAACATTTTTGCTGACACATCTACAATAAGGAAAACATTAAAAGAATGGAGTACATAGGAGGACACCACGGAGGAAGCCATTGCTGTCCAAAAAGAATATTTCAGCACGTTTGAAGTTTGCAAAAGAGCACCTGGATGTTCCACAGCACTACTGGCAAAATATTCTGTGGACCGATGAAACCAAAATTAAGTTGTTTGGAAAAACACACAACACTATGTGTGGAGAAAAAAAGGCACAGCACACCAACATCAAAACCTCATCCCCTCTGTAAAACATGGTGGAGGGAGCATCATGGTTTGGGGCTGCTTTGCTGCCTCAGGGCCTGGACAGATTGTTGTCATTGATGGAAAAATTAATTCCAGAGTTTAGCAAGACATTTTGCAGGAAAACGTAAGACCATCTGTCCGCCAACTGAAGCTCCGCAGAGGATGGGTGATGCAACAGGACAATGACCCACAGCATACAAGTAATTCAACAAAAGAATGGCTTCAACAAAACAAAATACGCCTTCTGGAGTGGCCCAGTCAGAGTCCTGACCTCGACCCGATTGAAATGCTGTGGCATGACCTTAAGAGAGCGATTCACACCAGACATCCCAAGAATATTGCTACACTGAAACAGTTTTGTGAAGAGGAGTGGTCCAAAATTACTCCAGATTGTTGTGCAGGTCTGATCTGCAACTACAGGAAATGTTTGGTTGAGGTTATTGCTGCCAAAGGAGGGTCAACCAGTTATTAAGTCCAAAGGTTCACATACTTTTTCCACCCTGCACTATGAATGTTTACATGTTCTGTTCAATAAAAACATGAAAGCATATAATGTTTGTGTTGTATTATTTTAAGCAGACTGAGTTTTTCAAATTGTTGTGACTTAGACTAAGA
Source organism: Leptobrachium leishanense (assembly GCA_009667805.1). Taxonomy (NCBI): domain Eukaryota; kingdom Metazoa; phylum Chordata; class Amphibia; order Anura; family Megophryidae; genus Leptobrachium; species Leptobrachium leishanense. The sequence continues at coordinate 203,838,192 of CM019064.1, forward strand.
TCAGAGCACATTTTATGACCAATTCATGCAAACCTCCACGTAATCCCCAAGGGTTCACATACTTTTTCTTGCCACTGCATATGTTACAATAACCATGTAATAAGGTTAACCCCCGAGTACCCGAGTAAAGAGCTATGTTTAGGAAGAGACCCTAATATTAGAAGTGTAGCGCTCACTCCCGGAGGAGCCGCTGAAAATGAACCACGGGTCAGTCTCCCCGCACTAGGGAATAAATATACTCCAACACAGTTGTGAGTTTTTATCATTTAAATAGTTTACTAAAATAATAAGCAGATGTTGAGACACGGTATTCACAAGTATTATTACAGTATTTTCGTATCACGGTAAAACGCGTAGCGGAAAAGAAACGAAACACGAGGCTTCGTATTTCGGAAAAATAATATCTTCACAACCGAACAGAAAAGAAATGCAATTGCACGAATATTCGAAAAAGGGACACGTAGCGAAACCCAAAAATACAATCTCGTCGTATTACGATAAACGCACAGCGGAAAAGAGAAAAATATATTCGGAACTTATCTTTAACCCCTGTTCCGATTCGTAACAAATGAGTCCCGCACAGGTTAAGTCCCGGAATGTAAAGGGTGTGTACGTGTGTGTATATGGTACCCGGGTACTATTCAACTGGCCAGTGAATTACTTATAACGATGTCTTCGACTAGTCAAGTTGGGGCCCTGTGGGTTTTGGAAACAAACAGCAGCGTGCTTTCTTGATTTTATAAACCGGCCTTGGAGGCCTCTCACCCATCCGCTCGATCACCAAGGCTCCGCTGACCCAGGACGTCTCTCCGCTTAATGCCTGGCTGTGATACTGGCTACTGGATCCGTTGTCTGGCTTTCCTTGCTCCCACCCGGACTTGTCCAGCTACCGCCTGCTCTCCCATCCAATGGACTTGCGGTACTCCTCACTCGGGTCCTCTGCTTGCCTTGATCGCAGCGTGGGTATAGACAGGTCTCTGCAGGGTCACTGTCCCGATTCCCCAGCACCAGCGAGGTAGCCCCTGCGCTCTGGCCTGGTCACGATCCTCCACAGCTCGGCCTGCTTCCTCCTCCTTTCAGCTCCCAGCTCACTCTGAGCATGCTTTCCACGAGGCTGGTGATGCCTTTCCTTTCCTACACACCCACTTCCTGTCCTTACGCAAAGCATCATGGAAAAGGTAGTTTAGTGCCTTGTGTTTGTCCAGCATAACTTTCCATGGTCTCTGTCTCCCTCTGGTGGCCATTGCAAGTAAATGCAGCAGAACAGTATTTTAAACACATCGCTACACTCTCCCCCCCTAAACTCTTGGGTCCTCCCAAGGGCGTGTAACGGGTACATGTGTCGGTCATACATAACATAACAACAGTTGCATTACATTTCTACTTAACATTTCTAACTTTAGCCTACATATTCAGGGTTGACAACAGGCAGCAATTTTCCTCAATCTCCCCCAAACCCTTAGACACCTTGGCAATTAGAGCTGACACTTCTGGAAACCTCCGCCCAGTTGTTACAGCCTCCTCTGTGCTATGTCCTGGTGAATCAAATGTGAGTCTCTGAGGGGGTCGTACTGAACGTTTAGGTTCAAATTTTTCAAGAACCTCTTCAGTCAGGAGAGCTGACTCTACAGGCTCAATTCTCTCATCAACCATCGGAGCCAACACTTCCTCGGAATATGAGCCCTCCAGTGAAGGCATAGAACTGTAATCTATGGATATTTCCTCTAAAACTTCAGGAACTTCCCAGGTCTCAGGTACTGCAGGTGCTCGAGTCATAACTTCAGAGATATCAGACCCTAAATCACTCTCACCCCAGTCAGAAACCGGCTTGATGCTCTGGGACTCAGGTGTCCACACCCAGCTCAGACACCAGCCTTCTTCTTCACTGTCTTCTTCACTCTCTCTAACGGAACGGAACTGATGCGACCGAATAGTAGGAGTCGGACGGGATATAGGCAGACCAGGCACAGATAATTTGTCTCCAATCGGTACTTGTACAGTCTTTCCTGAACGTAGGGCCTTCTCTGTCCCTTCCGTTCTCCTCAGCCTTCTTATTTCTGTAGTGGTTCTCTGTTCCTTGACCCTCCGTGGACAGGCCGGTCGTGACATCGAGTGTGCCTTCTTAGGAGCAGGATTCTCTTCCGTGACCAGTGGGGTTAAGAGGTGTCTCAACACATCAGCGTTCATCCCCACTATCATAGAACTTCGATTAGCTCCCGAGGGACGAGGACACACAATTGCCAACGTGTCACATACTCTCGGTTGTCCAGCGATTTCCGAACTGAATTCTAGCTTCACCTGTATATATCCATCATAGGGAAACTTCTCCATTCCCATACCCCAGATTTCGAGATCCTTCAATTTCTTCAGGGGTATATGCTTCAGATATTTCTGATAGAAGTCTCGGTAAATCAGCATTACTTGAGCACCCGAATCTAGAAGAGCCTTAGTATAGACTCCTTCCACTTGAACCGGGATGATGGGCGAAGGACCTATCAACTTGTCAGGGAACTTTTTCGTAGCAGCAGGAGAGGTAGACCCAGTCTGTTGTACTCTAACCCTTGTCCTCATACGTGGTGACTGCGGGCATACATTTTCCTCCCGTGACATAGGATCAGACCTCCAGGGAGAGGATCTTCTAGGTCTAGCAGGCACATATAGAGACCCTCCCTGTCTCCTTTCTGGGCACTGAGCCTTGAAATGACCGAATTCTCTACAGGCAAAACATCTTCCCCACGAGGATGAGGGCACACTTTCTTCCTGTGGCTCATTTGAAAATCCTCTGTCGGAGACCACAGCAACCGCTGCTGTTCGTATATCTGAGAGAGACTTCAGTATTTCAGTCTGCATTTCTACTACTTTCAAGATTGTCCGGCATAGGTCCGTGTGTGTCTGTTCCATCTTAACTTGGGCTTCTTGTACTCTCGCGAGAGTCTTTTGTATCTCACCATACACCTGGTTTGACGACTTTTGAGTTATCTCCGGCTCATATGTCTCTTCCGGATCTTCCTCATCTGATGAACACTCGTTATACTCTATGGGTTGCGCATAGACCTTTTCTCCCCTTTTTCCAAGCTTCTCTTCCAGAAGGGCTTCTTCCTCCCGAACAACTCGAATCAGTTCTAGGTAATTTAACTCTTTATAACCTTCTCGAGTCCTCAGCTGCAACATCACAGGATCTAAAGGTAAGGCACCCTTCAATATCTGACGCATTCTAACCTGATCTACTGTAGTGAGGTCTGTTCCTTTCTTCAACAGTACTTGGTACAGTATCTTATCCAGGCGCCTCATGTATTCTGTCATCTTCTCACCCCTTTTCTGGTAAGTATGCTCATATTGGTACATTAGCTCAGCAGCCTTTTCCGTTCGCCCGAAGACTTCCTGTAATATGTTCAGGTAATCTAGAGCAGTACAGTCTCTCTTACTCAGCTTCAGATTCCTGACAGCCTCTGACACAGGTCCCTTTAAGCTCTCAGTAATTCTTTGCTTCTTCTGCGCTTCAGAGACGTCCCACTCATCCAGAGCCTGCATCGCTTGTTCCACCCATTCTTCGAAGGTTTCTTCTCCCGCCGGAGTTGGCAAGTTTCCTGAAATTTTTTCCAACTTCCGATATCCGAAGCTGATGTAAGAAGGGTGAGCCCTCTGACACTTAACCACGAGGTCTCCAATAGCAGCAATGAACTCCGGCCCGATCATGGCCAGCGGGCTGGATGCAGGAATGTTCGCTGAATCACCACGTGGCTTACTTGGCTGGATCAGACGAACTTCCACGTCGTCGGTTAGCTGTATACTCACGTCCTGAAAACACACAGGAACACCCTTTCTCCACTCAAAAAGAACATACGTGTGAGAAGTCTCTGGGTTCACTTTAATGTCCGCTAGAAACCCCCGCTGGTCAGGTGCCAACGCTGCCACGGCCAGGCGGATCTGCTCTTCTGCCCAGGTGCCTACAGGAATATCCATTACTACACTCAACTCTAACTGGCCACCCTGTGCTTTACACCACTCTGCTGCTTCATCTGGATCCATATTTAACCCTTTAAATGCGTTTTTGCAGAGACTGAGATCCCGGAAACGAGCCCCCACGTGTAGCGCTCACTCCCGGAGGAGCCGCTGAAAATGAACCACGGGTCAGTCTCCCCGCACTAGGGAATAAATATACTCCAACACAGTTGTGAGTTTTTATCATTTAAATAGTTTACTAAAATAATAAGCAGATGTTGAGACACGGTATTCACAAGTATTATTACAGTATTTTCGTATCACGGTAAAACGCGTAGCGGAAAAGAAACGAAACACGAGGCTTCGTATTTCGGAAAAATAATATCTTCACAACCGAACAGAAAAGAAATGCAATTGCACGAATATTTGAAAAAGGGACACGTAGCGAAACCCAAAAATACAATCTCTTCGTATTACGATAAACGCGCAGCAGAAGAGAGAAAAATATATTCGGAACGTATCTTAAACCCTTGTTCCGATTCGTAACAAATGAGTCCCGCACAGGTTAAGTCCCGGAATGTAAAGGGTGTGTACATGTGTGTATATGGTACCCGGGTACTATTCAACTGGCCAGTGAATTACTTATAACGATGTCTTCGACTAGTCAAGTTGGGGCCCTGTGGGTTTTGGAAACAAACAGCAGCGTGCTTTCTTGATTTTATAAACGGCCTTGGAGGCCTCTCACCCATCCGCTCGATCACCAAGGCTCCGCTGACCCAGGACGTCTCTCCGCTTAATGCCTGGCTGTGATACTGGCTACTGGATCCGTTGTCTGGCTTTCCTTGCTCCCACCCGGACTTGTCCAGCTACCGCCTGCTCTCCCATCCAATGGACTTGCGGTACTCCTCACTCGGGTCCTCTGCTTGCCTTGATCGCAGCGTGGGTATAGACAGGTCTCTGCAGGGTCACTGTCCCGATTCCCCAGCACCAGCGAGGTAGCCCCTGCGCTCTGGCCTGGTCACGATCCTCCACAGCTCGGCCTGCTTCCTCCTCCTTTCAGCTCCCAGCTCACTCTGAGCATGCTTTCCACGAGGCTGGTGATGCCTTTCCTTTCCTACACACCCACTTCCTGTCCTTACGCAAAGCATCATGGAAAAGGTAGTTTAGTGCCTTGTGTTTGTCCAGCATAACTTTCCATGGTCTCTGTCTCCCTCTGGTGGCCATGGCAAGTAAATGCAGCAGAACAGTCTTTTTAAACACATCGCTACAGAAGAAATACCAGTCTTCATCGGTCGGGGCTATAAAGAAGAAAGAAAAGCATCTATGGGTGCTAAGCCTATATTCAGAAGGGGAATGCAAGATTATATCTCCCAGGGGTAGCGAACTAAAAAAAGCCTTGGAGGACACACAATGAATACAGACATGATCAAGTGGAAAAAATATGGCGCAACAGTGACATTAGAACTGGACGTCTCTACAAATGTGATGAAAGCCAAGATGAAAACTGGCCATGGAGGCTGCCAAAAGGCCTGCAGCAACATTAAAACAGCTGCAGGAATATCAAATATACTCCTTTGTGGTATTGTGGAAGAGTGCAGTGGTGGAGGTTTTGGGAATGCAGAAGAGATCCCCGATCTATTCAGTTACATCAGCATCAGGGGATTGATAGCTGCTGATCCAGGACTGATTCATTTTTATAAATGTCAGCCGGTCTACAGAGTCGGTGGACAGACGCATTCTTTTGTATGTGACAAAACCTCCAGTGGCACTGAACATCCTTTCAGAAAGCACGCTGGATGTAGGGTAAAGTTCTGGCCAGTGATCCAATCTCAACACCGAGTAAGCCAGTGGATCATCTGCTGTAAAGGTATCCAGGTCTGCCCTTGCCCCTAGGTAGTCATGCACCATATGGTGAAGACACTGGCAATGGGTGCCTACATTTGACATCCCTGGGTGTCGTGGACTAAAAAAAATTTAAAAAGGCATCAGTCAAGTGGCCCCCTTCACCGCTCTTCGTCTGATCATCTGCAGCCTCAGAAGCACCTGTGTAATCACTTGGTAACCTACCAGTGTCTGCAATGGTGTTACACAAGCGTCGCTCTAGAGCGTCCTCAAGTTGTTTCATCCTGTGCTCCCTCTGTGTGGGCAGGATGAGCTCTGCAACTTTACCCTTATATCGTGGATCAAGAAGGCTTGCCAACCAGTAATGATCCCTCTTCTTGATAGCACGAATCCTGGGGTCCTTTACCAGGCATTGCAGGATAAGGGAGCCCATGCAGCGTAGGTTGGAGGTGGCATTAGCTTCCGAGTCTTCCTGGTCAATGAGGATGACTCCATCGTGCACTTCCTCCTCCCAGCCACATACTAGTCCTTGGGTTTCAGGGCACACAAAACCCTCCCTTGAGGAATCCCCACCTTCAATGCCCCCACTACTTAAATATTCCTCCTCCTCCTCATCCTCCTCCTGTCTGATCTGAGGACCCACAGGAATGCTGTCTGCATAAAGACTGGGGCCTTGAGAGCTAGGGAAGGCTTCCTCTTCCTCCTGCTGCTCTTCCTCTAGTGCCACATGTATAATTCCCCACAGAGTGCTCTCCAGCAGGAACACTAAAGGAATTGTGTCACTGATGCATGCACTGTCCCTGCTCACCATCCTCGTTGCCTCCTCAAATGGCGACAGTACAGTGCATGCATCCTTGATCATTCATCAGACACTGCGGGGGGAAAAAAATCAAGTTGACCTGAACCTGTCCTTGTGCCATACTCACACAGGTACTCATTGATGGCCCTCTGCTGCTTGTGCAGATGCTGCAGCATTGCTAATGTCAAGTTCCACCTGGTGGGCATGTCACAGATCAGACGGTTTGTGGGAAGGTGGAATTCTCTTTGAATTTCTGCCAGTCGAACACTTGCTGGGAATGACCATCTGAAGTGGCTGCAGACTTTTCTGGCCTAGCTGAGAAGCTCTGCCAGCCCTGGGTACCTGGTTAGGAAACGCTGTACCACCAGATTTAGGACGTGTGCTAGGCATGGTACATGCGTCAACTTACCCTGGCATAGGGCAGAGAGAAGGTTGCTGCCATTATCACAGATGACCATTCCCAGCTCAAGCTGGCGTGGTGTTAACCATCTCTGCACCTGCCCCTGCAGAGCTGACAGAATTTCTGGCCCGGTGTGGCTCCACAATTGCTGCTGGCAGTGAGAACACACACAAGCACAACAATCTCCTCTCAAAAAACAGCTCAAGCACAGTGTGGCATCTTTTTGCTTGAGCCATTGCGTAGCCCCTGTCACGCATCGGTTTAACTGCCACTTCGCCAGAGACAGAGAAGGAGGAGGAGGAGGAAGAGGAAGAGGTGGTGGTGGAGTAGACAGACCTCATACAAGCAGCTTTCTGGAGGCGTGGTGGATGAACAAGCTCCAGCACAGAGCCCCGTCTTGAATCCCTCCCAGCTGCAATCAGAGTTACCCAGTGTGCCATGAAGGAAATGTAATGGCCCTGTCCATGCTTGCTGGACCACGTGTCTAAAGTCATATGCACCTTGCTGCTGACTGCCTTTCCCAATGACTCCATAACATTGTCTTCCACGTGCTGGTATAGTGCTGGAATGGCCTTCCACGAAAAGAAATGGTGTTTTGCAACCTGCCACTGTGGTACAGCACATTCAGCAAATTCACGGAAGGAAGCAGAGTCCACCAGCTGGAAAGGCAGCAGCTGTAATGCGAGTAATTTTGCTAAGCTGGCATTTAGACACTGTGCTTGGGGATGTTTGGGACTATATTTTTTCTTACGCTGCAGCAGCTGGGGCAACGTAATCTGATTGTGTAAATCTTCAGCTGATGGAATGCTGTCACATTGTGAGGAAGGACCTGGTTCACCCATTACTGTAGCATCATCCCTGTCAGTGGAGGTTGTAGGCAATGACATGGCAGGACATATAGTGGGGGTAGAGACAGGTGAGGAGGACCTATGCAAAGTTTTGCACCAACGGGATGCGTGGCAGGTGGTCATTTGTCTCCTCAAGCATGTGGTACCCAAGCGTCCGGTGTCTTTCCCACGCTTGAGCCTCATCTGACATAGATTACAAATAACAACGGTGCGGTCTGCTGCACATTTCTTAAAGAACTCCCAGACAGCAGAGTTCCTGGATGTGTGCTTTGAGACAACAGCGCTCTGCACCTGAGCAGCTCTGACATCTAATGCCTTGGACTGGCTACAGTTGGTTATAGAGGACGTTGTGCCTCGTGATTGTTGTGCCTCCTCCTCACTTGACTCCTCTATTCGTTCAGGCACCCAGGTGGAGTCAATGACCTCATCATCGTCATCACCCACTATCTCCTCATCACTGGAGCCAACCTTGCAATATGCTGCAGCTGCTGGGGGAACATGAGTGCCAGATATTTGTGTGTCACTGGCACTTCCTTCCTCTATGTTGATTATACTCCCTTCCTCAACCTCAGAGATTGAATCAGAGCACTGTAGTTGCTACGCATGCTCAAGCAGCATGTCACTGTCATTGTAGTCAAACAATTCAGCTGACTCCTCCGTGTGTGATAGTGAGGCTGTGGCAGAAGTAGCTGTGGACATGGAGGCTGCATTAGATGCTTTGGCAGCTGAGGTGGACTGTAAAGCACTACAAGCCTGGCTGGCAGAGGACTCGGAGGATGAAGATGGCCTGGTTAGCCAATCTCCAAATCCTCTGTATGTTGCTGCTGCTTAAGACGGCCAGCACCAGGACAAGCGTGCCCCTGCAGAGGATGCACCACGTCCACGATGACCAGAGGCACAGCCTCCCGACACAGAGGCTGCTTGCCCTCTTATCTGTGTCTGGGAGCATCTGCCTGTCCTTTTTGGTCTTTCTGACATGGTGAGTGATATATAGTTTAGAGATATACAGAACTCTGATTCAACCCTGTTATAAAAATTGGAGATATGCAGAACTCTGATTCAACTGTGTTATCTAGATTAAAAATTTTCAGGACTCTGGTATAACTCAGTGAGACACCCTGATAGCTGGCAGCAAGTGACAAGACACAGATTAAAATTCCCAGAAACCTCCTATAAATCTGTGAGACTCTCTGAATGAGTGGCAGTGACAAGACACAAATTACAATTCCCAGGAACCTCCTATAAATCAATGAGCCCCCCTGATGGGTGGCAGTGACAAGACACAGATTACAATTCGCAGAAATCTGCTAGAAGTATGTGGGTCCCCCTGATAGCTGGCAGTGAGAAGACACAGATTACAATTCCCAGAAACCACCTATAAATCAGTGAGACCCCCTGATAGGACCCCCTGATAGCTGGCAACAGTGACAAGACACAGGTTACAATTCCCAGATATCTGCTACAAGTCTGTGAGACCCCCTGATGGGTGGCAGTGACGAGACACAAATTACAATTCCCAGGAACCTCCTATAAATCAGTGAGACCCCCTAATCGGTGGCAGTGACAAGACACAGATTACAATTCCCAGGAACCACCTATAAATCAGTGAGACCCCCTGATGGGTGGCAGTGACAAGACACAGATTACAATTCCCAGGAATCTCTTATAAATCAGTGAGACCTCCTGATGGGTGGCAGTGAGAACACACAGATTACAACAATTCCCAGATATCTTCTAGAAGTGAGACCCCCACAATTGCTGCTGGCAGTGAGAACACAAAGATTACAACAATTTCCAGATATTTTGTAGAAATGAGACCCCCAAAATAGTTGGTGGCAGTGAGAACACACAGATTACCACAATTCCCAGATATCTTCTAGAAGTGAGACCCCCACAATTGCTGCTGGCAGTGAGAACACACACAAGCACAACAATCTCCTCTCAAAAAACACGCGCTGTGGCTGAGTGAAGCCTTATATAGTGTGCTGCGGGACTTAGCTCTGTGAGTCTATGATTGGGCAAAATTTTCCCAATCAGGACTCTGAGCCGTGATTGGCATAGTCTTGCACCTGTCTTGCACCTAAACTGTGGTCAGGTGCAGGCTGTAGCCAATTACAAGCTTCAGGGCAGTGGAAAAGTGCATTGTGGTCCATTGTGGTCCATTGTGGTGCATTGTGGGCGAACATGCGGCGAACACGCGGAAATGTTCGGAGTTCGCGAACGGCCGATGTTCGATGCGAACTCCGAACAGATCGAACCGAACAGCTCATCCCTAAACAAGAAAACAAAAAATGAGGGACGCTTAACTAAGGGATACACCTCAAAGAACAGGAGTGCCGGAAAAAAATCAGTAAAAACTTTAAATAAATGGTATAAATAAGAGCCATTTTTTGTGAACACCAGAAAATTATAAAATCAAAAAGTGTAATGGGCAACCAGGCAGGTGGGTGAGGTTGCGAGCCCAGAGGTGCAGTGACACAAGGAGGCAATGGATTGCAACAAGAAAGGGATTTATTTGAGAAGCTTCACAGAACATGAAGGGTTAACACAGGAAAAGGGATGCGGACAGACAGACGGACTGACCACACAGGGATGGTTCTTGAAGCCGGATAAACTGGAGTAAAAAGGAAAAGTCCAGAATACGGGGAGTCTAAGATTCCCAGGTAAATCCTTTAGTCAAATGCAGGTGTTAACCTGGATGAAGTCAGAGGGGTTCTCCTGGATGGAGCCAGAGGGGTTCTCCTGGATGGAGCCAGAGGGGTTCTCTTGGATGGAGCCAGAGGGGTTCTCTTGGATGGAGCCAGAGGGGTTCTCTTGGATGGAGCCAGAGGGGTTCTCTTGGATGGAGCCAGAGGGGTTCTCTTGGATGGAGCCAGAGGGGTTCTCTTGGATGGAGCCAGAGGGGTTCTCTTGGATGGAGCCAGAGGGGTTCTCTTGGATGGAGCCAGAGGGGTTCTCCTGGATGAAGCCAGAGGGGTGCACTTAGATGAAGCCAGACAGGTCCAGGGGTATGGAAGGCGGTTGTCTGGTAGGCTAGTAAGCCGTCAGATCATCTGGTAAATCCTGCACACAGGCTTGTCAGCGAAAACTGGCTCCTGGATCCACGAGTTCCACTTGGGAGTGAAGTTTGCTGTTGAAGCCTCTAGGTAAGGGTGTGGTTGAGTTATATAGAGGTAGCCAGCTGAATAATGAGATGCACCTGCTACTTAGTGCAGAGCTGGATACGGCAACAGTTTATTCTGTGGCAGCAACTGAAGGGTGCTGCCCTGCAGTATGAGGAATGGAATAGCGTGTTTTATCATCTGCGGCGGCGCCGCCGGCGAGGAACGTGACAAAAAGACACATGGGAAAATTGTTGATCAATCTTGATAGGAGACATAGGTCTTAACCCCTTAAGGACCTCTGACGTACCCTGTACGTCCTGAACTCGGGTCTCCCTTAGACCCGCGGACGTACAGGGTACGTCAGCGGCGCCTAATCCCCCTCCCGCCCGATACTTACCTCCCTCGCCGGATCCCACGGCGATCTGGCAGGGAGGAAGCCTGCCCATGTGATTTACATGGGCAGGCGAGGCTGATGACGTCGCCACGCTGCGTGGTGACGTCATCAGCAGGCGTCCCCATGCTTTTCAATGGAGGGGAGGGCGGGCTCCTTCGGAGCCATCTATTTCCCCAACCATTGAAGCTAGGGAGATGCCGTTTGCACCGCTGGAGAGGGGAGAGCCTCCCCTTTCCAGCGGTGTATGGCATTAACCATTTCGCTGCCGGATCACATTGCGGCGCCAATTGGCGCCAAAACGAGATTCAAACCTGGAGGGGGGCTGACATCTTGGATGTCAGCCAAGCCTCCAGGTCCCCCCCACCCACTGACAACCTCACCATATGTGTGAGGATGTCAGTGGGCCAGTTAACCCTCTAGCTGCCATGTAGAGATAAGGGGATCCTAAGGATCCCTTTATCTCCCTATTCATGGCAGCTAGATTGTCATATTTGCCATCATTTGAAAGGCCTGATTATGGCCTTTCAAATGATACCAAACATGACCAGGTTTGGTTTTAAAACAAAATAAAAAATAAAAATTAAATAAATAAAAAAATAATAAAAAAATTAAATAAAATAAAAAATGTTTTTTTTTTAAAAGTTTTTTTTTGTCTGGGGGGAGTTTAATTAAATAGGACCTAGGCTGTCATCTAAAAATAAATAGCACAAAATGGTCAGAATGAGCGCAGCGCACATAGGTGAACTGTCTCAGCAGTGAAGGGGTTAAAAAGCAAACGCATGTAAAAATTGGGTATTTCTAGTCTCGGGACAAAATTTTGAACCTATTTAGCTGAGGTCGTTTTGGGTAGTTGTAGATTTTGGGGATTAAATTACAAAAAAGTGTGTTTTTACCATTTTTTTCCTCATATTTCATATTTTTTTTATAGTAAATTATTCGATATGATGGAAATAATGGTATTTCTAGAAAGTCCATTTAATGGCGGGAAAAAGGGTGTATAATATGTGTGGGTTGAATAAACGAGTAAGAGGAAAATTTGACCTAAACACTAACAGCGCAGAAACGTAAAAACAGCACCGGTCATTAAAAGACGGATTTGTGTAAAACCGCCCGGTCACTAAGGGGTTAATATTAACCTCGTTCAAAAAGAGTCTAAGGCACAACATATGCCATCACAGAAGCACATCAATAAAACAAAGCCATTGCCATAATTGCAGCTATAACGCCGCATATACAGGCGTGCGTCCAGTGATCCAAAGTACGAGAAAATAAACCAAGACTGACCCTTATAGTCTCAAGATTTCTGCACTTTCCCTACAAGAATACAAAAGACCCACACATAATATAAAACAGGAATAACTCGCGCTCGGCACGTGTTTCGCTGGCTTGTTGCCAGCTTGAACAGGAGCAAAATTGTGACACAATTTCTGTGCAGCTCTGTGATACGCTCATACACAGCACACATTGCTGTGAGTTTTATTGCTGTGCAGCTCTGTGATACGCTCATACACAGCACTCATTACTGTGCAGCTCTGTGATACGCTCATAAAAAGCGCACATTGCTGTGAGTTTTATTGTTGTGGAGCTCTTTGATACGCTCATACATAGAGCACATTGCTGGGAGTTTTATTGCTGTGGAGCTCTGAAATGTGCAGTGTGTACAAGTGTGTCAGTAATGTACAGTGGGCCACATTACAATCCTAGCGTTAAAACGCGGGCGCAAGGGAGGAAAAATTGCGCCTGCCATTTTCCCACTCTCGCCCGCGTTTTAATGCTGGATTACGATGCAGGCACAAAAAACACTGCCTGCATTGTTTGCGGGCGCTACCGCCCTGCGATGTTCGCGTTAGTGCTGATCGCAGCTGCGAGCATCCACTCGATGGAGTCCATAGGACTCCATTGAGTTTCCCCCTGCCAGTCACCTGACCAGCCGCATCTCGCCTCGTGGGATCACGTAGTGATACGTTGGGTGAGACTGGGGGGACTTTTTCCCCCAGTCTTTCCCTGCTCCCGCCGGACGGAGGAGGAGGTTGGCGCTGCGGTCCTCGCCGCGGGACAGGAGTTGAGTATAGCATTCTGTTTTTTTTTTTTAGGCTGGTGTTAACAGATTCTGCAGAAGTGGAATCCGTTAACACCAAGTCCAGGCTGTGGTTAACTTTTTGCTAACCACAGCCGGACGTTAATCAATGCTAGTAGATTGTAATACTGACGCTGATTAACACTTTGTGCTCCCCATGATAAGTATAGGGAGCATGAAGTACAGTAACCTCGCGTTGAAAAGCGAAGGGTACCAAACGCAAACAGGTTACTTAACCCGTTTGCGTTTGAATTGTATTATGCAGTAGATACCGCAGCTAATGTTAGTGCTCACGCAAGTGAGCACTAGTGTTAGCAACAAGAATGTAATGTGGCCCAGTATCTTTTAAACCTGAAAGGTGATCGGCAGTTTCCCACGTGTGCCACAAGGACCTACTGTGCCGTGGCCAAAGCTGCCATGAGTGTGTGATGGCTGCAGCAGCAGAGCAGTAGCATTTTGTAAGTCTGGAGGGGGCACAATGGATTCTCCAATTTGCTGGGGGCCTGAATGCATTGTACGGGTGAGGTTTGTATGGGTGTAGCCTACTGTGGGCATGGCACAAGACGCCCACAAACTCCTATTGCTCGAGGCCCCATTAGTTGTCAGTCTGCCCCTGGAAGGGAGTGCTGGAGGGTCAAACCCATACATGGTATAGAACGGGGAGTGTTCTCACTAGTGGCATTGTTGCAGGCGTACTCTGCCCAAGGAAACAGTTCAGACCAATTGTCCTGCTGTTGTAAGGCAAAGCACTGCAGATACTGCTCGAGACCCTGATTAGCCCTTTCAGCTGCCCCATTAGTCTTGGGGTGATAAGCCAAAGAGAATGCTAACTTGACTCCCATGTTAACACAGAAACCCTTCCAAAACTACAGCTATGAGACGAATTGTGTTCCTCTATCAGACACAATCTCTTGAGGTGTACCATGTAGTCTGACTACATCTTTCATGAAGATTTAAACCAGTTCAGCAGCTGAAGGCAGTTTTGGGAGAGGAGCAAAATGACCCATTTTGGAAATGTGGTCGACTAATGTGAGGATCAAGGTATTCCCCTTAGACCTGGGTAATTCAACAATAAAAATCATAGCCAGAAGCGACCATGGCCTGTCAGGAATGGGGAAAGGCAGAAGCAAAGCAATAGGTAAGGTTTTTGGACCCTTATTTCTTGCACATATTTCAAATGCGGAAACATATTCTCTCACGTCAGAACGCATAGCAGGCCACAAGAACTGACGTGCAAGGTTGGACATGGTTTTGGTTATACCCAGGTAACCCGAGGGTTTGGTATCACGGTATAACATTAATAACTGTTCTCTTTCACTTTCAGTTACTGTCACAGAGGCACCCGTTGTGAGCCAAGGTGGCCCTTTATACTGGATATTCAGCCCTTGAGGCAGGGAAGTCAGAATAGCGTTTGGTAACCAGAATATCAACAATAGCATACTGGGATTACACAGAAGAATAGTTAGAACCAGGCCAAGGTCATACACAGGAATATACAGAGCAGAACATAAACCAACAGACCCTTAGGAACAGAGACCCTTCAGGAGAAATGACCCCCAGGAACAAGACCCATGCAAGAGTCAGGAGCAAATGCACTGCTTGCATATATATATAGGGGACATGGCAGACCATATGAACTCAGGCCAGACCAGCTGCAATGAAATCCAGGGGCGGAGGGCAAGAAATGGATTAACCCAGATAGACAAGAGCTGGATCGCTCTCACCACCAGGGGCAGGACTGGGACCGGTTGAAACATGACAGATACGAACAGTTTTCCTGGTGGTTTCTCTTTAGAAGCAGTAACTTGAACAGTCTGGAGTTGCTCCAGAAGAGAAGAAACAGAAATAACAGTGAAAGCAGTAATATGATCTTGGGGAACAATGGGATTTTGGTCTTGTACATGCTGCACATATGTTTCATTGTATTCTTAGTATTGCGAGGGCCAGGTCTCCTGAAAATGAAACATATTATCATACTACTGTATATTTCACTGTCAGGACCATGATTAAGACTCTGAACTGTCCATGGTTCTGCCACAATGTAAAATTTATTTCTGAGCACAGACCGACTGTAAGAAAATAATACAGATGCATGCTTCAGCAAAGAAACACACCTTGTTATTACATTTAGAAATAAGTTAGGAAACCTAGGGCACTATTACATTCCAAACGCTAACGTTAGCGCTCACCTGAATGAACGTTAATATTAGCATTGGTGGCCATAGCGCGGACGCTCCATATTACAATCCGAACGTTAATGGGTTAAAAAACCTGTTAGCGATTCGGAGCCTGAGCTCCCTTGTGCAAGCTTACTGTTCTTTGCACTCCCTATGCTTAACATGGGGAGCACAAAGAGTTAATTAGCGTTAGGATTACAAAGTCCTAATGTTAATTACCATCCGTCTGCGTTTAACCCGAAGGTTAACCACAGCCAGGACCTGGTGCTAACGTATTCCACGTCTGCGGAATCCGTCAGCACCAGCAGAAGCCCCACCCCCATAAAATCACATACTTACCTTCCATCCTGCTGCAGGATCGATGGCTCCAACCGCTCCCCCGGGCCGCCGGGAGCAGGGAGAACCTGTGGGAAAAAAGTTCCCAAGTCTCTCTCTGTGGATCACTACGCTGACCTGCTGGATATCGCGAGGCGAGATCCGGCAGATCATGTGACCAGCAGCGTCTGGCTCAATGAAGTTCTATGGACTCTATGGAAGGGATGCACTTAGCGCTGGAAAAACGATACAGGCAGCTTTTTTAGCGGCTGCATCGTAATATCACGCTAAAATGGCGCAGGTTTTTCTCCTTTGCGTCCCCATTTTAGAACAAGGATTGTAATATAGCCCCTAAAGTTTAACCCAAAGATTCCAGAAAAATGCCCAAAAAATCCAATAAATAAATAATCAAAATGGCTTATTACTGTAATTGAAAATAATAAACGGTTTAAATACTTAATGAAAACGCAAATATGTTTTTACATTGAAAAATATGCTGAAAATAAATCATTTCTTTAAAATAAATTAGGAAACCTAAAGTTTAACTCAAAAAATGCCCAAAAAATCTTAAAAATATAAATAAGTATGGAGACTCATTTTATTGGTTGTAATCTGTTTCACATTCTGAAATAACCAATAAAAAATTAAATAACTGATAAAAAAGAGATACAAATCAATACAAAATACAAAATAACTCACAAAAACTAAAAAAAAAGAGAAAGAATCCTTTAAAACAGAATGCCGAATCAACCCAAATTCCGAATCGAACAGAAATTCCGAATCGAACAGATTGCTGAATTGAGCCAAAATCCTGAAACGAAACAGACCAAAAGTAAACGCAAACCTGCTCAAAATGACCCGGAATGCAAAAAAGTCCCAAAAAAAATGGAACAAAACCAAATGAAAAAAAACAAAAACAAATGGCATGCACATAAACATAAACATTGGTACAGAATCATAGGTTAACTTAGGGCTAGACTATTGCCCTCTATTGCTTCCACAGCCAGAGGTGTCTCTCTTTCCACCAAAGGAAGCGAGTGGGTGGAAGCAAAGCGTTGGTTCATTACCGGCAGTACCAGAATCAATAAAGGCCATGGTATCAATCTTGATTGAGTCCCATGTCAATGACACAGGAACCAATACACGGGTTTTACATTTCTCTTATTGAGACATACAAGTCACACTTAGGTCTTGTCTCCTTAGTAGCCCTAGGTGCGGCAGTTTTCCCGTGTATTGGCTCTTATGGGAGGCCTGGAACATTGTAACCTGAAATGCCCCTGGGCACCACAGTGAAGGCACAATCCCTCTCCCGTAGTCTCTGTTGCCTTTGTTCTTCAGACAAACCAGTGTTACCCATCTGCATGGATTCTATGGGTGAGGAATCTACCTTTGGTAGACATGTGCATTTTGTTTCATTCCAAATAGAAATTTGGACGAAAATCACCGTTTCGTTATTTTTTTCATTTCCGAAATAAGAAAATGGGCCGTCCAAATTTTCAGATTGGTGCAAAAATACAAATCGTGGTAGCATAATGAAAACAACAAAACGAAATATCGGAACGAAAAATTATCTGAAAAAGATCTGAAATGAAAAAAAACAAAAACAAATGGCATGCACATAAACATAAACATTGGTACAGAATCATAGGTTAACTTAGGGCTAGACTATTGCCCTCTATTGCTTCCACAGCCAGAGGTGTCTCTCTTTCCACCAAAGGAAGCGAGTGGGTGGAAGCAAAGCGTTGGTTCATTACCGGCAGTACCAGAATCAATAAAGGCCATGGTATCAATCTTGATTGAGTCCCATGTCAATGACACAGGAACCAATACACGGGTTTTACATTTCTCTTATTGAGACATACAAGTCACACTTAGGTCTTGTCTCCTTAGTAGCCCTAGGTGCGGCAGTTTTCCCGTGTATTGGCTCTTATGGGAGGCCTGGAACATTGTAACCTGAAATGCCCCTGGGCACCACAGTGAAGGCACAATCCCTCCCGTAGTCTCTGTTGCCTTTGTTCTTCAGACAAACCAGTGTTACCCATCTGCATGGATTCTATGGGTGAGGAATCTACCTTTGGTAGACATGTGCATTTTGTTTCATTCCAAATAGAAATTTGGACGAAAATCACCGTTTCGTTATTTTTTTCATTTCCGAAATAAGAAAATGGGCCGTCCAAATTTTCAGATTGCTGCAAAAATACAAATCGTGGTAGCATAATGAAAACAACAAAACGAAATATCGGAACGAAAAATTATCTGAAAAAGATCTGAAATGAAAAAAAAACAGAACATAAATGATCCGAAACAAAATAAAACAGAACGAAAATTATCCTAAACGAGAAGAGCTGGACGAAAATGGAAATAATTCATTTGAAACTAGCTTTGGCTACAATGTAACTACATGACCCACCATTGTGATATGTTAAAAGAGCTAAACTGGTCATCGCTGGAATCTAGACCTACCCGTCACCTTTCCAAACTGATGTTTATGAGGTTTTCTGGGAAGCTACCACCCTACCTGAATAGCCTGCTTCCCCTAGCAGTTTCCTCCTCCTATAACCTCTGATCCAGGACCTGCACCTTACTTGCAGTACCACAATACAAAAAGAAAGTGTCTCCATCCTCGTTTTCCTACAGAGCACCACAATTATGGAATAACCTCCCAGACACCATCAAATCTTCCCCCAGTCTAAAGTCACTTAAGAGATCTCTTTTAATATACCTCAATACAGAATGCACCTGTAAACATGTAACATAGTGACTATATTTCCTACATATTTATTTTCTGTTATTCTGTATATTTGTGTTGTTTTTAATATCTTGCATTTATTACTTTGTATTTCTGTACCTACTGTAAAAATTCAATGTTCTTGAGACCAGGACATACATGAAAACGAGAGAAATCTCAATGTATCCTTCCTGGTAAAATACTTTATTGATAAATAAATAAACAAAAACGGGGATTATAGTACTTTGAAACCTATAGGATTCGCCTGATTAAACCTGTAGAACGAACCACCGAAAATCAGGGTTTGAAATTAGGGTTAGACGCTAGGGTTCGAAATTAGGGTTAGAAATTCTAACTCTAGCTTCTAACCCTAATTTATAACCTATATTTTTGGTAGTTTGTTTGACAGGTTTAGGGCTAAATTACAATCTTCACGCAAACGTTTGCGGGGGCAAAACCATTTGCGCCGAATCCCGTATTACATTGTCAGTGCAACAACCGCGCGCAATCGTCTACCGTGGGCGAACCTGCGCAAACCTGCACGAGCTTACTGTATTTCACGCGTCCTATATTTAACATTGTGAGCGCAAATGCTGGTACAAGGATGGTATTACAATCTATTTTGTGGTAATTACCGCATAGCCTTTGCACGCATAATTTTAGCAACTTCTGAAAGATGGTGTTAATGGCAAATCTGAACAACCTGGCGGAACCAAAGTACACCAGCCCATAAAAAAAAATGCAGCAAAGTATAGTTGCCCATTCAACTCATACCAAACCAATCAAATGGAGAAGTTGTGTGTCTATTTATTATTGCTGCAGCATATACTGTATGCTCAGATTCACTGTGGCAGGCCCAATTTCTTAACCTGAGATAATTGTGGTTGTTAATTCTGATTGGCTGAATCGCGAGAAAAAAACTGTGCGCACACTGATTTTTGCACACAATGGAACGGCGCAAGCATTTGGGCGTGTCCTGTTTGCGCGTGTTATTGATTGCCGGATGAAAAGCCGAGCGAGGATTGTAATTCCAGCGGTGTTTGCGCATGCAAAAGTTTTTTAAAAAAAAGCTTTGTGCGAGGGTTTTTGCGCGAAGATTGTAATATAGCCCTTAAAACTTTCGCTGCTGAGCCTTTTCACACCTCTGTGCTGAGCTCATTTTTGCCGGTTTCGCTCATCATGTTTAAATGCGATTTGAAGTCACATTTTATTATACAACCCAGACATATTATATATCGTTCTTTCCGGGAGACTCGGCAGATTCATAATATATAATTATTATATGTATACATCATGCCCTGCCTGAATATTGTAACAAAAAATGCAATAAAATTTGAATTTTCAATCATCTACAGCATGTAAAGTGTTTTTTTCTCACATTTTATCATCCAAGCTTTTGCATTTATATTTTCTATGGGTTGCGCTTGTTAAAAAAATTAGAAACGGGGAATCGTTACTTTTTGGGGGAAAATTACGTGTTTTTCAGCAAACGCCCCCCATAGAAAAAATCATTAGTGCAGCATCATTGTTCACATTATATTTGAAATGGGAACAATATTGCTGCATTAATAAAACCAAAAACAAACAAAAACATTTTTATAATTTTTTTATTTTTTTATTTTTATCTTTTTTTAAATTTTATTTTTTTAACATTTTACATGGTCATGTTTGGCTGTCACGGAACGGGAGATAGAGGGTTAATTGGAACCCCCTATCTCCACCATAGGTGGCAGCAAGGGGTTAATTGCAGAACTGGCGCCATCGCGCTATGCGTGATGACGTCAGTCGTTAGGGGGATATCCCAGAAGCTTGGCCTACATCCAAGATGTCGGCCAGCTCCAGGAGGGGACCGCGATACGGCGCATGTTAGCGCCATATCGCGATCCAGTCCCTAGGGGTAAAAGACAGCCGCCGCTTGGAAGGGCAGGCTGTGCCCTTCCAAGCGGTGCCTGCCTTTTCCCGATGGCCCGCACGGATGGGGAGGGGGAGAGGTCCGTCTATTACAGGCGTCTGTAATAGACGTCATCGTGCAGGCGCAATGACATCTATCGTGCCCGCCTGGATCCTGGAGGCTGGGCTGACATTGAGGATGTCAGCCCGCACCGGGGGCCACCGCTATCAGCTGGAATCCCGGCCGATCACCACTACAAAGGGAGGATACGCTCAGCACGTCCTTCGCAGCGCAGTGGCCATGTGGCAGGATATGCTGAGCGCGTCCTCCACATGGAAAGGGTTAATCGGGCGAATCATATAGGTTTCAGTAGAAAAAAATCTGCATTTTCATTAAATATATATTTAACCGTTTACTTTTATTCTTTTCATTTGCAGAAAAAGTCTTTTTAATTATTTATTTTTTAGGCATTTTCTGGGATTACGTGGGGCTTGGCCAGGGAGCTATAATCGGAGACAAAGTGCCGGTAGTAACCTGCCCTACCAAGAAAAGCCAAGACCTGGGTCTTGGTCTTGGGGTTGCCCAGTTAGCTATGACCTCTACCTTGGCGGGCTCATGGTGGGCCGGGGGAGACAGCTCCCAATGTCCGAGGTACTGAACTTCTGCCATCTTTATTGAGCATTTGTCAGGTTTAAGCATTAGCCCCGCAGCTCTGATACAGTCTAACATGATACCAAGGTGGGACAGGTGTTCCTACCAGGTATCGCTGTAGATAGCGATGTCTCTGCTCGGGTAGAGTTTCGACTCAGGTAGACCTTCAAGCGTCCAGGTATTAGTTGGCTAAAGTAGTAACTTGATGCATGGTGCAAGTTCCCTGGTCTCACAACCATTCTCGTACCTCAAGTTGGGAGTATTCATAAAATTGTTCCAGCAGTATGAGCTGGGTCACCTCCGCCACTGTGGTGACTTTGCTGCCGGATAGCCACATGTCCACTGACCAGCTCAGCTGGTGGGCCCACATGGTGAAGGTCTGCCCCTCTCTCTGTCTCAGGCCACTGAATTTCAGGTGATCAGTCTCAGTTGAGATGGCATAGTGGGCGAGGAGCGGCTTTTTCATCCTCCAATAGTCTCTTTTGTCTGCGAGGGGTACCATCTCAAAGGCGTCCAGGTCACGACCAGACAGTTTGCCTATGAGCACAGTTACCCAGTCAGCCTCCTCGATGTTCTGGAGGTGACATTGGGTCTCAAAGACCTGCAGATATCTATCTATGTCCTCCTCTCCATCTCTGTAATCACAGAAAGCGTGAAACTGGAGCTTCCTTTGCGGGGTAGGCATAGCTGGGCACATGAAGCTGGTATCTCCCATAGAGCGCTGCATCTCCAACATCCGCATCTGGCTGGTATTATGCAGGATCTGTGCAACAGCTTTGGGAGGAGGTGAAGGGCCAAGAAGGGTTAGCTGCCACTGTACTGCTAGCTGTATTTTGGACATTTCCATGCTGGTTGTGGCGGGTCTGCTGTCCTGGTCCACTTGACCATCCACCTCTATGAGCTTGAAGATCAGGGAAGTTTTTGCTTTGCCATTTGTGTTCCCTCCTCGTGTCTCTGTTAGATCTTTCAGGGTATTTCTTTTTAGTTCTTGGTAACGCTGCTCCATCCGCTATGGTTTGGCATAAACGTACCGTCGGAGAGCTCTTGGTCCATTGGGTTGTCAATGCTGAGACCAAGGCAGCCGGCGGCTGTGTATCTCCCCCCTGCAAGGTTGGTCTCGGATGCTCCCACCGCTCTGCCAACAATGTAACATGGGTGATCCAAGGGCACAGGTAGAATGCTCCCCTCGCTGTCAGTATCCCACAGGAGTACTGAATCTGGCCTAGAACCCAGATAATAAGTGGAGTTCCTCACAGGGTGAAAACCAAGCTCAGACTAACTTTATTTTAAAGTTCATAATTGGGGAAAACACACACACACACAGAGGGAATGTACATAAACAATAGAAACACGCCCAGCATTGGAACAAAGGATCAGGGAGTGGTGATCTGGCTACAGCTGGTTCCCGGAGGAAGGGTGATACAAGCATGGCCAGACAAAGGAATTCAAAAGGTTTTTAAAACGGATGGTCTTTTGCAGCCCTTGTCTGTGATAATAGGGTCTATCTGTTCCTGTGTTCTTGCCTGCTATTCATATTGCTGCTGTTGTTTTTCCCTTTTTCATATTTATTCTGCTTGTTTGATCCAGATTTTCCTGGCTTGTCCCTCTGTTTGGTTTTTTCCTTGCATCTTAGTTTGTTGGTTCCACCCCCTGCCTTTCCCTTCCTTACTTCTGTGTGATTTATTTTGTCTTTTCCCTTACTGTGCTTATTCTTGTGTACCGATTTTGGATTGCCTTTTGACTATTCTCTGTATTATCCCTTCTGTATGCTTCACTCTGTGTACCATACCTGGCTTCCCTATTTGACTATGCCCCTGATATTCCCCTTTTATACTGTTCTGTATATTTGTTATACAGTATATATACAGTATATATACACTTCACCCAGCAAGTCTGTTTCCAATCCTCAGATCAGATCTGGTCATCTAAGGACTGGCAATTAGGTTAGGGTTTCCTTTAGTTGTTGTTGGGTGTGTGTCTGGCTACCCTCTGGTTAATCACTCCTATACTGAACCTGGTTTACTCTCTGACTTTGTCTCGGTAATTTTCCCTTTGTGTCCACGCACTGGCAGGTATATCTGTTATTTTACTTCACCCAGCAGCTCAGTTTCCCATCTTTAGATCAGATCCAGTCATCTAAGTACCAGCTATTGGACTAGGGTTCACATTAATGTGCTGGTGGGTGTGTCTGTGTTTTGGCTACCCTTTAACCCTTGTGTTGCCTTCTACTCTGTATTGTTTTCTGTTTATTTCCCTGCCCAGCAGCGTGGTGTCTCTACCCCCTGTCACTCTGCAATCCAGCTAGCAGCATCTCTGGCCTTTTGGGTTTCTTGCCCCATAATATAGGTCACACCATGGTGCATGCCGGGTGCCACATGACAGCTGCAAAGGGGGGACCAACTCCATATTAATATCTATGTACTTAGAGTGCAATGTCATAAATGTCCCTGTTGGTGTAATGGACAGGGTGGAAATTCACAATCGGTTTTATTATAACAATAAATAAAATTCAGTATTTTATTTTATTTTATTTATTGTTTTAATAAAACCAGAATATGTGAGTATATCTCCTATTTTTTCACTCCTATCTGGGACGATACAGTCTGCACTTAATTCCTCCCTTCCATTTTTTTTTTCCCTTTTTTTCTTCCACCTCCATCAACTGTTTCATTGAGGACTCGATCCCTGGCTGAATATCTTTTATTGAAACTGAAGATTGTGAGTGCTAGCGCCGGACACCAGCTCTGTAACCTGCATCTTTAGCTAATTGCTTATTGGAGTTACTGGACCCTCTATTTTTCATTTGAACACACTCAATTATTGTTATGCACAAACATTCCCAGCAAACAGTCACACAAATCTCAGACACATACATATATAAGACAGAGTGGGAAGGCAGTAAAATGTAGCTTTAAACCATCAGCCCAATAAACCATTGCATCAGCCGCAGTTAGTCCCCAAATATTAAGCTCTAGATCCATCCTGATTCCCTCATACCTCAACAAAATATAATTATGCCAGTATTTTAATATAAATGGCAGGCAAGACCCTTTGGCAAGACCCTTTCTTCCTTCAAACTAACTATCCTTTGATCAACACTGTATGATCTTTTTTTGGATAAAACCAAATAAAACATATGTGAAAGAGAAATTACGTGACCTTTTTTTTTTTTTATATAGAAAGGATAACCGGCAAAGGTAGCCACTGAACAGCAACATTTTATATCTATAAAGTGTATCTGTGAAAAAGACACTTCAAAAAAGACATGTCTTAAAAAATGTTTACCCTCGTAGTTTCTCTTTAATATATTGTAGATTACAATAATGTCATTGTTTACCTAGTGTAATCCACCCAGTAGATATCTACTTGATTATATTTTTAAATATTTCAATACCTCCTTAAATATCTGTTTACATAGAGATGTCTGTAAATGATGTAGTCACTTACATAAAAGTGATATCACTGTGGAGGTGCAGAGTTTATTTTTATTTTCTTTAATAAGCTGACATAATTGTAAGATAAGGGAACAGTGATCACCAGGTCTGATATAAGAATTGTATCTTGCATGGTGTATACAGGGATTAAGTAAGTACATGGATTCCTAGTTACAAAGAGCAGTCACTGTTTTGGGCAACATCCAGTCTTTTTGGTCTATCCTAATATTCCTCTTCTTCAGGGCTTTATATATTTGTTGTGTATGGGTATGGGTATTGGTGTATCATTTCCAATCATAATATTGTGTGCAGAATTTGACATTCAACATTTACATTTATATGTAATCTACATTCCATGGACAAAATCTATTGCAAACAACAATGTCTTGCAAAGTTTATTAAGCAACAAAAAGTGTACAATACGTTATATATTATTCAGTCTGTAATAAATATATGCAGCACAAGATTCAACAAAGAGCGTTGAACAGATGCAGATACCCGCAGAAGAGAATGCTAAGAGCACCAGCAATAAATCCTTTGATCTCTTGACTCCACATGGGATAGACACAGCACTCTACATCAATTTCACAAAAAGCAAAGACAGGAGAAGCGAACTCAGTGTGAAAGGCAGAGAATATCCTGCAATGAAATAAAGAAAGGCATTTGTATTATCTTATTTACATCTGAAGAATGCATGTTTGTTTAAATTGTTATGAGCACATTGTCCATAAATGGGATTATGTATCACATGAAAGG
Organism: Leptobrachium leishanense; assembly: GCA_009667805.1. Classification (NCBI taxonomy): domain Eukaryota; kingdom Metazoa; phylum Chordata; class Amphibia; order Anura; family Megophryidae; genus Leptobrachium; species Leptobrachium leishanense. The sequence goes on from CM019064.1 coordinate 203,863,550, forward strand.
GAGGTCTGTAAATATACAGAGTGCAAACTTTAATCTCTTACAAATGGGGCAATGTGTGGGTCAATATAGCAATCTGGCCAATCGGATCAACAGCTTTGGTCAATGGAAATACAGTATATGAATGTAGGAGGACAAGAAATAATCTATGTGTATGTTGTGTCCATGAATTTATATGAACGTGTGAGTTAGGGTGGTGGGTGTATGTGTATGAAGGGGTGACATTCTGGAAAGTGTGAGTGTGTGTAACTGATGCGTGCATGTTTTGAGTGTGACTATTCAAAGGCATTGTTGTGTTTTGCAAATTGCAGATTTAAAACTATATTCCCAGAAAATAGCCTAATTAACGGTTACATTTTTCTTAATTATAGGAAAACCTCTGCTGTTATAAACATTTTAAAACATACTTTTGCAATAAAGTATGGCAAATTGTACTTACTGTCAAGGGTGCTGGATGAAAAGTCTGTTTTACCTATGGGAAATTAATTAAAAAATGTATTACATCGATTTCTCAATGAAAAGTAATGAAAACAACTGTAAAGAATAAATATTAGAGAAACACTACAGCATGTGGTTTACCCCTTTTAATGGCCAGATACAACATATCACCATTATACAATCATCATTAGCTCCTTTTCAATAGTGTGTTAATATAGCTTTTTAATATGCCGTTCACTTTTTGTATCTGATTAGAAAGCTAACATTGCTTCTTCTAGGACTATTAGCACAGGTTTATAAACATTATGACTTTAATGTAGTTTCTTATAGAATAGCCTTATAGTGCTGAAGTTCACAGCTATATGTCAATTAAACAAGCAACTTGCTATTTAGTAGAGACTTTACTGTAGTTAAGAGTTGTAATGGTAATGATTTGATGACATTTGGATTGCATTCTTATGTAAATTAGATTGTTCATTCTTTGGGTCAACTGTTTAGGTAACATTTCTAATATTGTAAACTTGTAATTTCATCCTCACATCATTCAAATATGCTTCTTTGCTTCGTGTCCATATTTGATCAGCACACAACACCTTCAAGTCTATTCAAAGAACGGAGAAAATCAGGAGAACAGAACAATCTAGACCAAACGGCCAATTTGGAAAGTGAGTAAATGGGAGAATTTTTCTGGTTTGGCTATTTTGACCTAGAATTTTCACTTCTCCAGTCATTCTCCTGAGTTTCCATGTTCTTTTTAATTATTCTTCATTTTATTCTTTATTTCTTTGAATAGACCTGTTTGCTGTTTTGGACAACTGTTCCAAACATTAATGAGACTTTTTTAAATCGTCAAAGTGCATCATTTTGCATTATGAAAATTTTACAAGGGAGTTTAACATGCAATTAAAGCGGCTTACCCTCAGCAGTCAAGGGCAAAGTGATTATTGCTGATCCAGCAGAGCTGTATTCAGATGCAAGTGAACGGAGACTGCAGTCCTGTAATGGAATGGAAAGTCTGTATTTACAACAAGCAATTTATAAAAATGGAACCACTTGAAATTTTAATAATCAATTTGTTTTTAAAGTGCTGTTCTAAATGTGGGATCAAAAGTATTATTTCAGTTTTGACATCAAGAGTCATATACTATTGCATAATAATTATATTTACATGATATTTTATGTGGGACTTTCTTTTAACTATTTGATAGAAAATATAGCTCTTACTTATGTCTGTGTCAAATCAAATTCCATTTGAGATGAAACAACATCTTTATTTCATTATCATATGCAAAATCTTACCTGCACACAAGTTCCATTACAGATCGTCACATTCGCTGAAAGGTTGACAAAATCCGAGCTGGTAATTTTGAAGACTTTCATTGCAAAGCGGGCTTCAGTACCATTTCCATTCTGTCTCACACTCACAAGACCTTCAGCATCACCTGTAGCTGGACAACTGAAATAAGGAGACAAATGTATTTGAGATATAATTCTATGAGTTAAGTATATACAAATGAAAAAACAACCTTTGATAAAGCAAAAACAATTCATTATTAATTTTAGCATCACTGCTTCAGTAACAGAAAGTCAAGAAAAAATGTTTTATCCATCAATGTCCATCTCATCCATTCGTACATATACATTACATGTTTACCACACATACATATCTGCTTATTCATTATGGAAATATTCTCTTTTTTTATAAAAAGACTTCTTCGGAAAATCTAACCATTTGTAATAATGATTTGTTCCTTAAAGGGCCACTACCACCAAATGAAATGTCCTTATTGTGTTTATTTTATGTTGCTGATATCTTACTCGTGATTTGTTTTTCTCTTGTTTAGTTAATAAAATATTTTAACCTGTATGTGTCACTGGGTGCATTCTTTTTGTGCTATGTTTTGGTGTAAACTGCCCCCCACAGTATCTTTACCTCACTTGGACCTCACTGGTGCCATTGGCCATGGAATGGAGTCTGTTGGTTGATCACTGACTCAAATCATGGTATTGTTTGGGATGTATTCAAAGGACATCCCCAGGGTAGTTTCAAAGGCTTTTAAGCTCCCTGACATGTCTCATTCAGCTGCCATCTCTTATCTTAGTCAGCCAGGAGAACAATACCCTCCTGCCACCTTATCTAAACAACCTGCCTTCCGTCTCAATAACTGCTAAATATTTTAAAATGAAAAAACAAGAACCACAAAGCAATATTCCCGTTTTAATTTAATATCTAATAAACTGTTTATTATTTTATTCTGCAGTAAAAAGTCTCTTTGTTTACAGTTTTTTAGGATATTTTTCGGTATTTTTCAGAAACCTTTTTTCCTCCCTTTTTAGTTTTTTCATTTTTCCTTAACAGACCTTTTTATTATCATTCATTGGATCTTATATGTAAATTCCAGGCATTTTCGTTCAGTAGTTTTTTGGCAAACAGCGTTTTAATTTTCAAACATTCAAACGTACTGTTTTTTTTTCTTTTAAGTCGACTTTTTCTGGCGCTGCTCTGAGCTGTGTTCAGCGGCTCCTTGGATTTTTCGGTTTTCCCTGCACTCCGGGGACCCTGCGGTGCTTGCTGAATACACCGCAGGGTGGGGAACTTTGAATCCCCGAATTGCAGGGAATCGCGGGGAAAGGGAGGCCACTGAAATGTCGGCGACATTTCGGTGCTCTCTGAATAACCCCTATAATTTACTCTCTAGGTGCTACTTATTATAACTGATGTTCCTGACCAGTTTGTTGCTCTCTCCCTCTTCCTTTTTTACCCCTGTCTTTTTAAATCTCTCTTTTTTGAGTCACAGTTGATATAGAAAATTAATTATAATAATTATCTTTGTGGCTTTCCACTTATTAATCAAACTGCAAGCATGTAGGCCACACGGGTAACATATACTATTGTTTAATTTAATAATTCAGAAATAACGAGCTTATAATACCTATTTATCATTCCATTGTGTATCACTGGGGCACACAAACTCTTGCCATAAGGCTAGGGTCAGACGAACGCATTTTCACGTTGTCTGTGAAAAAGTGCGTTCGAACAAATGGACGCATTTTTTCACGGAGTACGCGAGAGCGGTCATACTATGCGCATTTGCGTTCGTGATTTTGTACGGATCATCAATAAAACACTTTGTGCATCTGGACGTTATGTTGGCCGGACATTAGTAGCGTCTGACATCTCCTAATCACACACACACGCCGCTAGCAGACGCAGGCGACTCTGTACAACCGTACTAGAGGTTTTACGTTCTCGAAAAATGCGTTCATTTTCCACTTGCGTTGCGCAGCCGGACTTTTGTGCGACCGCACTTCGTATATTGGCCGTCATTGCCCGTCATTTGCTGCTAGTGCGGCCGTGATTAAGTGCGCCTGCACGCGCGTTCGCACTGCCTCAGTCTGACCCTAGCCTAAGCAGAGCAGTTACACTGAATGTTATTCTACAACACACAACCCTCAAGCAGTTCTAAAGCTAACTAAACTCCTTTTCTGTCAGCCGCTATTTCTGTGACACAGGACCTGAGATACAAACAGTCAATGCACAACTAACAGGATTATTCAGAGAGTGGTGAAAACCAGCAGTGGCAGGAGAAGAGAACAATCTAGACCAAATAGCCGATTTGGAAAGTGAGATAAATGGGCGAATTTTACTGGTTTGGCTATTTTGACCTAGAATTTTCACTTATCCAGTCATTCTCCTGAGGTTCACTTTTTTCTGAATAGACCTGTAAGGGACAACAGTGAAGTAGATAATGAGAAGGCTCACTTATACAGTATATGTCACATGCACTACAACTATCGGATACATTATGAGGGGTGCTAATTACCCTCATTGCAGAGCTGAAGTAAAACAGCTGAACATACTGTATATGTATTATAGAGAATGTGTCGGCGCGATGTCAGCTATACCATGAAAGTGCAATAGAAGTATAAAAGTGAAGTAACCCATGCAAATATAGTGATTATAATCAAAAGTGCTCCCTCAATGAATAACCAAACCACAACTAAAAGCTCAAAAAGATGTGTCATACATAAAAGTAAAAAAGGGCAACAATCCATACGGCGCATAAAATATTTATTTTATATTTTTTGCACCATCTGGATTTTTGCTAACACAAATACACAGTGATACACACATAGCATGTACAATGGGATTAACAATTCCATTCCATTTTTAATTGCTTTAAGACACTATTCCCAACCCCATTCTTTTGCAAACATACAGTGAAGTAGATGAAGGGAACCCTCTCAAGTCTCCTTGCTGCTGTGGATTATTACTTTCTGTTCTACATGTCCTCAACTTTTTATTAATCTCAGTGCACACCTCCAATATGAAGCCTGTGCTTAAAGATAACACATTAGGGCTTACATGATTTGAATTTATGTATTGGGATTTAGATTCTACGTGTGCATTGTGTTATCCAAATGATCAGCAAATGTATAGTTTTTCAATAAATTCATATTAAATATGCTTCACCCACACACCTATCAAACTAGTTATTTGCAAATGGGTCTCATGATGTCACTGTGCCAATGAGCATTGAAGGCTGAGTGTAGGAACCTACAGCAAGTCTGTAACTGTTATTGAGTTGGTAAAGAAACCAATACGTCAGTGGATTGGCCTGCAGGAACTGGACACCCAAAAACCAGTTCCATGGCTGCACCCACTCCTGGATTCAAGGTATGTTGTCATTTGCAATATCCATTTAAGCAGTAAGATATTGAATTGATATTTAATTAACTACACACAGACCTGAATCAAATGACAGGAAAAGGAAATTAATTGAATATAAAAAGTGACACAGGCATAGAGGGGTTTAAATTAACATTCATAGTGTCCTACTAAGTGTAGCATCTAGAGTACATTCATCGGTGATCACTGCAGCACCAGGGAATGGGTACATCACTTATTATCATAAGAAAGGTTTCCTGCACATACTAAAATCTTGCAAATTGAATGTCATAAGCATTAAAAATAAACTGACATTTCCATAATTCATTATTTCAAAAAAAAGGTTACATTGTAATGAAATCCTTGGAAAAAAATATTTCTTCTATTAAACCAGTATTGTGCAAGTTACAGGAGTGCTGTTCCCTTATGTCCATTATGATATGTTAAGCCTGATGTGATAACCACACAAAGCAGCTGGTACAGACATATTGACATAATATACACATACCCATTTTTTAGCAGGTCATATTGAGTTGTTGAGTCAGGAGTGGGAGAGGCAAATATTCCAGTCACTTTGAGAGCAAAGTTATTGGCATCAAGGTCATATATAATTACTGAAATATATATGTTGTCTTCCACCTTCAACGGGGTTTGATCTGTCACTGGTCCAGTAAAATCTTCATTTGTGAAGGCCTGCATCGTTACTGTAAATTTACCATTTCCATGTAGCCCAGGGACATCAATTATAACTAGCCTAAAAAAGACATTTGAATATTGTGAACTTTCTACTACAGAATTAAAAACTGTTTTGCACCAAAAATCAATAAACAGAATGTAGATTACATTATATGTGTACCAAGTTTTTATGAGGTTTTATAACATATCCTGTAATTTTCCATACTTTAAAATCAAATAACACCTGAATAGCATTTTCATATATGAAAATAAGGTTAACCCATTCTTGTGATTTTTAAACCCCTTCTATTAAGACCCTAAGTCATGAAATGTATTAAAAAAAAACACTGTCCTTGCAAAATTGGGTGACAAAAAGTATGGCGGTATAAGGGGCAGTGATTGCAGTTTCTCAATTCTGCAGTTCTCTAAATTACAATTTGAAAGAATTCTTTTCTAATGTTGCATAATGATGTGACCTCTGAGTTGGTTTGCTAAACCGTAGAAATTGTATTTGAAAAAATATCTGATTAAAAATATACCAGATCTTCAATTTAAAGATTTTGTTTGTTTTAAAACTCAGATATTTGCATGTAAATCACACAGATCATTTGTTAAAGTAACAACATAGTAAAGCTCGATTTATTGCTAAATCCAGCCTGTAATGTGTTTAAAAGTCTTTCAAAATGATTGCTAAACCAGCAGACATGAAAAGTCTTAAAGTTAAGCTCTTTCACTTCGGCGCAGTTCGGTAGTGCGCTGAAGATGGAGTCACAGAAGCCTAATTAAAAAGTTGGAGAACGTTGCTTAAGAGCACCGAAAAGCACCGAAGAGCACCAAAGTGGCCTTGGCGAATTCCACTGAAGTGCAAAAAAGAAAAAACTGAAATCTCCTCAGCTCCTACTAGGCGTTTAAACCAATAAAAATGCATTCAAATGTGACTAAATTTTAAAAAGATCCTTTAAAATTAATAGTAAGGTCTGTAATAGAATTAAAAAAACTCTTTTTAAAAAAATTGGGAAATAAAAATCTCATCTAAAAAATACAAAAAGCAGCTCTAAAATTAAATAAAATAAAAAGTTTTTTTAACAAAAATGAAAAGAATAAACGTTTTTTTAAAATTAAAAATGATATTACTTTTTTACATTGAAACCTATGGGATTCGCCTGTCGAACTGAAACACCAAAAATAAGGGCATTTCGCCAACACTTCTGTGCGGTTAAGCATTCTGTGAACAGATGAACCATTACTTCTCAGTGGGACAATTTTGCTGCTGTCAAACACCGCCGATCTGCGGTGACTTGCACCATATTTCGCTGCGAATTCACCTGTTTTGCTGAAATGACAGCTTAGTGCATAGACAAACTGCCCCAAAATTGCACCAAATGGTGAAATTCACCATTCAGTGCAAATCGGTTTCAAGTTCTGTGCTTAGTGAATAAACCCTTTATTATGAATTGGCCTTTCCATTAGCAACATCATGACAGAGGTTAGCATCTACTCATCTGCAATATGTTCTCTCTGCTAACTGGGTGTATGAACAATACTCACCCTATCACTGGGTTCAGAGTTGAGTTAAGGGCAATTGATGTTTTCAGTGGATAGGTGCAGGAAAAGTTTACTTTGAAATTGCTCCTGGTTATGAGAAGGGACTTGCTAGGACTAATGTGCAAAGTATTGCTGTAAGTAATATGTGTTTGATTGGCCTGTGAGAATGAGAAAACAAAAAGAACATTTGTTAGCAAATCATTGCACGTTCTGAATGTTTATCCAGACGATCTCTATGGATTTTTCACATTTATTTTTGTCGAATTTGACACAAATTCATCACAAATCACTGTTTAAAGAATAGCAAGAGATAAGAAGCATACAGCAAAGCATTCTGAAAGCTCACTGCCACTTTGTGACTATTATTAGGTGCTAAACAAACAAGTACAATTTACAAGAACATTCAAACAGTGATAAGAAGTTAAGTTTTTGTCTAACTTTGGATATTTATTGTATCTGTGCAAAATATGTTACTTGTTTTCAATTCTAAATCTCAGCTTTCTGGATCTCATACAGGCATGGGCTGAGATATTGTCTCATTTATTACAATGCTGAAACCTACACAGGTCTATTCAAAGAAAGGTGAAGCTCAGGAGAATGGCTGGAGAAGTGAAAATTCTAGATCAAAATAGCCAAACCAGAAAAATTCTCCCATTTATCTCACTTTTCATATCGGCTATTTGGTCTAGATTGTTCTCTTCTCCTGACAGTTCTCCTGGTTTTCACCTTTCTCTGAATAACCCTGATATGTGATAGGGTTATTCAGAGAGAGGTGAAAACCAGGAGAATTGCCACCTCTCACTGAATAACCCTGATAATCTCAGAAAAGACATGCCTCTTTGTGATAAGGTAACTCAAGGTTTATGTACACAGATGTATTTAGTCATTTTGTAAAATATTTGTAATATTGTTATCTTGCAAAAAAGGGTTGTGTATAACACAACAGTGATATACTATTTAAAACATGTCATAAATACATTGCTTATAGAGAGATTGTTTTACTCTTTCATACTGCTTTATGTTTAACAAGCACATGTGTTTTTAAGACTTGTACTCACAGTTGCTATGTTGCCACAGGCTCCACTGCTTAATGCAGATGATAAAACCATTGTAGATGTATTGTTAACAACCTCCCTTTGTCCCAAGCAGTTGGTGGCAGTGTTGGTAATCAGGTGTAAATCAGAGGAGTTAAATTTACTTCTTTCTAGTTGACACTTTGGTATATATATCTTCATGTTTCCTCCGTTACACTCAGTAACTGTGGGTGGTGGTGTGGCTGAAAGAAAAAAGAGGGATAAATTCACTTGTGGTAATATGTTTTTTCTACTACACCCTCACCAAAATATACTGGGCTATTCAGAGAGAGGTGAAAACCTTGAGAATTGGCAGAAGAATGAACAATCTACACCAAATAGCCAATTTGGAAAGTGAGATAAATGGGAGAATGTTTCTGGTTTGACTATTTTGACCTAGAATTTTCACTTCTCCAGTCATTCTCAAGGGTTTCACCTCTCTCTGAATAGCCCTGATAGTATGCTTAAACCAGCACTGGTAGTGCCACAGCTTTCTACAGCTCGTTGGAGCAGACTTTAAGGCTAGGGTCAGACAAAATCATTTTTCCCCCCGAACGTGAAAAAGTGCGTCCGAACGCATTGACGTATTTTTTCACGGAAGGCGCAAAAACGGTCAGACGACGCGCATTTTCGGTCGTGATTTTGTACGGATCGTCAATAAAACTCTTTTTGCGTCTGGACGTTATGTAGGCTGGACATTAGCAGCGTCTGACATCTCCTAATCATGCACACATGCCGCTATGCCGCAGCTGCGCACTCAGTACGTCAGTACTAGCGGTTCAGCGTTCTCAAAAAAATGCGTTCAAATTCCACTTGCGTTGCACGGCCGGACTTTTGTGCGGCCGTACTATTGGCCATCATTGCCCGTCAACTGCTGCTAGTGCAGCCGTAATTATCTGCGCCAGAATGCACGTTCAAAGTGCGCTGGTCTGACCCCAGCCTTAAATAGCGTGATTTGACTACTGAAAATTTTCCGTTATTACATTTATTCACGCATAGGGAATCAGTTGTGTTCGGGGATGAGATGAACACTAATTCCTGCGCCTATGGCTCTGAGATATTTAAAGTAGATCAGTTTTTGTTATTAAAGAATGAGGTTTAACAAGGCACATTGGTACTCAGGATCAATTTACTTTTCCAATTTATGCCCCCCATCTTAATACCAATATGTATGTGGCATCAGTTTTGGTATAACCCCATTGACATAAGATAAGAAGTCTATTTAATTTGAAAGTTGTGTGATTACAGTACATGTCACTATACCTTTTGATGTATATAAAGCTGTATTGCAGATGCAGCCATTGATGGCATCAGTCTTTTCATCACTGGCACATTGCGCAGAAGCTCTCAAGACTAGAAGGAAGAAAAATATCACAAGCTCATCTTTAATATACATACTGTAATTGTCTATATTTATCTCATTCAGTCATAAACATATATGTTGAGACACCCATAATTTTATCCTATACAACAAAATGGTCGAACTGAAAATGTTATTTTAATTTTAATCCATGTTTCAGAATGTGAAAAGCCAAAACAGAATGTCATTCCATGTGAGACAGAGGTGCTGTGGTTTTGGGTGCAGGAATTATTTACATTGCTATACCAAATATCAATTAGAAACATATACATTATGTTGTGTATCCAGAGCTTGAATTGCATTAATATCAATTTTCCTAATTGAAGACCTGCCATTCTTCTAATAATTATTCAATTACTAAATCCTTTCTTTTCAGCCAATTTATACTTTATTATGTGACAAATATGTGTCATTCATTTGGCAAATTTAAGCAAATTGAATTTGTCAGATTGTCACAGGCAGCTTTACACCCGTAATTTAATTTATTTTTGAAGTATATGTCACATATTGTGAGAAAACCTATACGTTACATGGTCACTTACTATGAGGCAAAGTGAGTGTGGGAATTTAATATTTTTGTTACGGATAGTTAGGCAATAATTATTTCACATCCTGTTGTACTCTACTTTTTCTTACCTTGAACCACTCCGCAAAGGGCAAAAATCAGCGCTAGATACATCTTCATTATCATATGCTGGCAAAGCCTAGAAAAGAAAGGAATCTGGTTTTCTTACCTGGGCAACACACATTTGACCAACGTTGACCACACAGACTACAATTTAAGTACTTTATATTGTGTGGAATAGCTATAATATAACATTACAAGTTTATATTAGTTTATTTAAGGTGTGCTCACTAAAACAGTCACTTCATTACATTTGAATTACTCTTTGATCCTTGAACCTAAACTCAAATGCAAGTATGAAACATTTATCCTAGAAAGACATAAAAACATTCACAGTTTTATTAACTTATTTTTCTTTTTCTAAATACAGCATTGTTAATATTAATCAGTATATTAACATTGGTTTATATCTTAACGCTGGCGGTATACCTTTCTTATGCCTTAAGTTTAGATTTCTTACCTTGTATGGAAGCAGTCTGTATATGGAGTTGGTATATGATGTTTTGCATTGATGGTGTGAGCTTTTTATACAGAGAGATCCTTGAGGAATTCTATATCCACCCTAGACAGGTATGAAAGAGCGAACATTTGATACGTAATGCATTTGAAGGATTGGTTTTAATGACATTTTTGTAAATAATTACTACTTAGCCTCCAGATAGCAGCTGACATTTTTTAAAGTCTAAAAATAGTGCTTTTTGTTAGATGACGTGCGCCTGCATATATATTGACATATTTATGTACAGGGTTACCAACAAATTATTTTTACATTGGTTGTCAAGTCACCCAGGGGCTGTGGGTAGTGAAGAGGGCACACACCTTTTTCTACAGGGAGAAACACCAATCCACATGACTTTATGTGTTGCATATATTCAGATTGTTTGAAGCACTGGATATTACCACTGGTGACCAGCACAAAATGTATGCTGCTGGTCAGAAGTAGTAGTACTGATTTATAATTATTTTTCCACATTTGTATTATTTATTCCCACAGTAGCACGTCCGCGCACACTCTGTGTATCAGCACCTGGAGTCACGCGTCCGGGTCACGAGTATCACAAATATCACCACAAAGGATTGGATGATAAAATGTGGAAAAAAACTATTTTACAAGCTGTAAATCCAGATCTGTGATCTGATCTATGACCATCAGAGTGGATTCAGCCATTAAAAGTACAGGGGCTTAGTGCTCCCCAAAAACTGAGCGTTAATTTAAGGTTTATGGCTATCAGGAACTAACTCCCACCAATGTCTCTCTTTATGTGCTCAGCATTGAGCAAAATCTACCACATGCCACCAGATATAGGACCTAAAGAAGAGATTATATTTTCATAGCTTTTTTTTCCCATTTAGATATGAATGATAAGCAGATACAATGAATGAGATACAGCAACCGATTGATAGATACAGATTTAAGTGCATTTATCAAGCTTACCCTCATCATCCCAATTTGAAAACTGGTCTAGATTCACTATTGCTTGAGATGACTGAGACAGGCCTGATCCCAATGTAGTCACATCCCACAGGTCACAGCCATATTCCACAGTGAGCAATCACTTATGCCAGACCCAGTCTTGCACTTCTATTCCAGAGGAGGTGTAGAACTGCTACAGCAATCTCAACTGTGAAGTATAAGTCAGTGTGGTTGCCTGGCATCCCTGTATCCAATTGGTAGCAGCCCAACGCATATGACAAGCCCATTTTGCATATGAGTCATGTTCCACCTTTCATAGTTCGATAAACAAGGGTGGTAGCATAGTGGGTCAATAATTTCTGGCCAGAATGGTGACCCAGGCTAAAGGTGTCTAAACCTTGTAGCCTGCAGCCTGCACAGCCTCTTGAAGTTCTGCAAGTATCTGTCAATGTTCCTTCTAAATCCACAAGTAGAGCAGTACTCTCTTAAAGGATTTATTGCCCAGTAAAGAAAAAACAAGACAATAGGTGTCAGCACAAACCCAGAAAGAGACCTCCAACAGCAAAAAAGTTAGGATGGGCACATCACTTTTATCTGAAATGTTTTGGCTCGTCATATGCCTTCTTCACTTCTTTAGAAAGCCTTGAGGCCTGCCCCCTTTTTTTTGTTTTAATGTCTTCATCCAACTCACTGAAATTTTTGAAGGCTGTGCATGGCAATTTCTTAACCCCTTCAGACACAGGACATACTATGCCATCCTTCATTAAGTGGGCTTTAATGTTGCAGGACAGCATAGTACGTCCTGGGCATCTGAAGTCCGCCTCCAGCCAATACTCCCCTCTCCCGGCATTTCCAATGCAGATCTGGCTTCCATGAAGCCAGATCAGCATTTCTATACCCTCCCGGCGCACTGGCGTCATCACGCCGGGCACGATGACGTCAGTTTCAGGTGCCCCCGCCTGGAGCAGGAGGAGCACCTAAAGGGTGGGGGGATCCTTTGGATCCCTCTATCCCCCCATCACCGGAGGGTAGAGGGTAATGCCAGGCATCCCTGGAAAGGTCAGACTGAATTGGATTAACCCCTTAAGCGCCAGGCCGCGATCCAATCTGCGCCAGATCTCAGCCTATTTACAGTGGGGGTCGCCATCTTGGATGGAAGCCCCACCTCTGGGTCCCTCCCACATCAACTGACTCATCGCATATGGTGCAATGACATCATTTAACCGGGTAACCCCTAGCTAACCAGGGATTTCCTAAGGAACCCCCATATCTCCCGATCGGTCATGTTTGCTATCATTGGAAAGGCCATGAGCCAGAGCATGGCCTTTCAAATGATTTCAAACATGACCATGTTACGAGTAAAAATAAAATTTAAAAAAATAAAAATAATAATAATAAAAAAATAAAAACGTGTTGTTTTTTGTTTTGTTTTTTCTATTAACCCCTTCGCTGCTGAGTCATTTCACGACTGTGTGTTGAGCTAATTTTTACCGCTTTTGCTCATCACGTTTAAACGCGATTTGAAGCCACATTTTATTATATGACCCAGACATATTATATATTGTTCTTTCCGGCACACTCATCAGATTCATAATATATCATTATTATTATTATTATTTATTATTATTTTTTATTTATAAAGCGCCAGCATATTCAGCAGCACTGTACAATAGGCACAGTATAGACAGGGTTACAATACAATACATTGAACAACATTTGACAAACAGTACAGGAAGAGATGAGGGCCCTATTCCCGTGGGAACTCACAATATGTATACGTCATGCTCTGCCTGTATATGATAACAAAAAAATGCAATAAAATTGGAATTTTTAATCATCTACAGATTGTAAAGTGTTTTCTTTCACATTTTATCATGCAAGCCTTTGTGGTTATATTTTCTATGGGGTGTGCTTGTTAAAAAAATTAGAAATGGGGACTTGTTACATTTATTTGGGGGGAATTACGTGCTTTTTAGCAAACGCACCCCATAGAAAAAAATCATTAGTGCAGCATCATTGTTCACATTATAATTGAAATGTAAACAATATTGCTGCATTAATAAAGACACAATAAAAACACGTTTTTATTATTAATAAAAATAATTTTTTAATTCTTTTTTTTTACTTAGAACATGGTCATGTTATACATCATTCAAAAGGCCATGATCTGGTCTTTCGATTGATACCCTCCGTGACCCCCTAGCTGCCACCTTTCTGGAGATATAGGGGTTCAAAGGAACCCCCTCTGTCCACCAGGGGATTTCCTTGGGAAATCCCCAGACAGCTAGGAGTTCCCCGGCTAACTGACGTCATTGCGCCATGCACGTTGATGTCCGGTAGTGAGGGGGGACCCGGAGGTGGAGCCGCCATCCAAGATGGCGGCCCCGATCGGAGCTAGATCGCTATCTGGTGCTGAATGGCACCAGATCGCAATCCAGCACTCAAGGGGTTAAAAACAGGCATCGCTTTAAAGGGAAGACACTGCCATTCAAAGCGGTGCCTGTTTCTTTTGTGTACACCCTCCGGATCGGGAGGGAGAGGGATCCGAAAGGACGACAGGGGGGGTTGCCTGAAAATGACGTCATCGCACACGGCGCAATGACGTCATTGATGTCGGGAGGGGTATAAATTCGGCGTCTAACTTTAAGGAAGTCAGAACGCCGTGGGACCTCGGAGAGAGCGGTGAGTATTTCTCCCAGGGCTCCAGATTGCAGATGACGTGTGGGAACGTCCTCCGCATTTAGCGGGAGTCAATGAGGACGTTCCCCACACGTCATCTGCAGTGAAAGGGTTAATGCAGCACTATTGTTCACATTTCAATTATAATGTGAACAATGATGCTGCAGTAATGATTTTTTTTTTTTGCTAAAATCACGTAATTCCTCAGAAAAATAAAATAACGGGTTCCCAGTTCTTATTTTTTTAACAAAAGTACCCCATAGAATATATAACCACAAAGGCTCGGATGATAAAATGTGCAAAATATGACTTTACACACTGGGGATGATTAAAGTTTTATTGAAATTCACATTTGTTTGTACATTTTTTGTTATAGCGTTCTGGCAGAGCATGACGTATACATATAATAATGATATATTATGAATCTGCCGAAAAAAATATATATAATTTGTCTGGGTCATACAATAAAACTTGACTTAAAACTGTGTTTAAAAAAGATGAGCAAAAACTATCAAAATGAGCTCAGCACACTTATACTTTTAGAAGAGTGCCAAACTTTGATGACCCTGCATACCATTCTATGAGGGGAATATGAGCCAAAAAGAGGCAGCTGTCCTCAAACCTCTTGATGACTCAGTGTGGAAATGTCAGAAACTCGAGTAGTGTTCCAGGCTCCTTCCATCAGCTCTGCTATTAGGGTAGCGTTCAGCTTGTTACTGGCCCCTTTAAGGAACTCATAGCATTGTTCTATCTACTAGAATCCTGAAGCTGAATTCTAGTAGCTGAAGTCCTACTCTAACGAAGCAGCATCCTACTAGTGGTTGGACATCTGAGTGGAAAGAGGCAGACCGCGCTGCTGCCACTAATGTAACAGAGCTCTGAATCCAAGCAGTGTTTCTCCATCAAGTCAGATCCCTTGAGCAGCATAGATGTCCAGGGTAATTATAGTAGCGTTTTTCCACACACCGGTCAAGACTGGATGTTGGAGTAAAGTAGGAATGAATTAGCTTTAGTGACACACACAGACAGTATATTTATACCTTGAATAAAATATATATTTCCTTGGCAGGGGGTCATTAGCATGCAGTAGCACCAGTCCCTTCTCTCCCTTTCTGGGCTTGAACAAGAAAATGGCATACCAAACCTTATTTTAACAAAAAATGCCATTATTCAGACACCCATGTCAGCAAACAAAACAATTTATCATCCAGACATGTAAAATATTCAATGTATGTTCCTAAATATCTGTGGCAAATGTATAAAGCATGGCAAACGTAGAATACAGTCGACATGTAACCATAGTGTTAGGTTACATACACCCACTGACAAATCAGTTAAGTCTAAACTGCCTAGAGGACAAGTATCAAATAACAAATGTTCAAAGAAAACATCAACTCAAACACATACCAACAGAAAGCCCAAGGTATACTTGCCCCATCAATCACTGAAAACCAATTAGTATAAGTGGTCAGTCATCATGCATTTACTGTGAAACAATGAAAAAATGAAGATCAGTCTTAATAAAATATAAAATAATGCATGAAAGCACCTACTTGGTAATCTCGATGGATCTACAATCTCTTCTGAGAAAGAAGCATCAGTGGCCATCAAAACTAGAATATTGATATCATTAAAGATTACTGGCAGTACATCAATTGTAAAAATTAACACCTTCATGTGCAGCCAAAGTCAGTTGTAAACACTCTTAACACAAATACATACCTGTAGAAAGAATAAATAAATAAACTTGGATCAATACACAATATAGCCATGTCACAGTCATATTTGAGAGAAATGGCTAGAGGAGGTGTCATGTCAGCCAGATCATGTAGGCTAACAAAGCCGTGTTGAAAACAAACAATCTGTCCCAAGAAAGAATGCAGCTCCAACTGAATCTCTCTGGTCTTCCAATGGGTGATACCTCGAGACATGGTGGCATGGCTGTGCATAGTGAAACATATGTTGGTCATTAATAATATGATGGCCTTTTAAAATAATAAGAATTGTCTCTCACTAACGACGTGTGGTCAGAAAAAACACAAATAGTGTGAGAAATGGTGGCGGGGTCGGAATCCTGCTCTCTCCCACCTGCACCTACCAGCATCTCCCTCCACCCCCATCCCTCTCCTTCTCCTCCTTCGAGACACACTGCATCCACCTGTTCTCTCCTCTGGCCCTCAGGGTGGCAGTCATCTACCGCCCACCGGGACCAACCTCCCAGTTCTTTGACCACTTTGCTACCTGGCTTTCTCACTTCCTGTCTTCTAATCTTCCATGCCTAATTCTCGGGGACTTCAACATTCCCGTTGATTATCCTTCCGCCCCTGCTGCCTCCAAACTTCTTTCACTCACGTCCTCCCTTGGACTCACACAATCCTCCCTACCCACCGTGATGGTCACGCTATTGACCTTGTCTTTTCCAACCTCTGCTCCATTTCTGAGTTCAACTGTCGCCCTTTCCCCATCTCTGAACACCACCTTCTCTCTTTCAGCCTATCTGGACTTCCTAAACACCCTGCTCCCCCACCCCACACACACACCCACAGAAATCTACATGCTGTGGACCCCCATCAATTCTCCAACCTACTTTACCACCTCCCTCACACCTCATCCTTCACCTGCCCTGATGCTGCCACTAATCACTACAACACTACTCTTATCTCTGCTCTAGACACTCTTGCTCCTCTTCGACTCTGTAAGGCCCCACGCCGCCAGCTTCAGCCCTGGCACACCCTCCAGACTCGCTACCTGTGAAGATGCTCCCGCACTGCAGAGCGTGCCTGGAGGAAATCCCGCTCTGAAGCTGATTTTGTTCACTTCAAGTTTATTCTCCGGTCATACACCTCTGCCCTCCACTTTGCCAAACAATCCTTCTCATCTCTTATATCTACGCTGTCCTCCAACCCTAAACGGCTCTGGTCCACCTTCACTACCCTCCTCTACCCACCTGCACCTCCCCCCACAGCTGCCTTCAGCGCTCAAGACGTGGCAGACTACTTCCTCAGTAAAACTCTAACTATCAGAAGCAACATCCCAACACAAGATAGTTATCTGCCACCTCCACTCCCAGAGGTCCCCTCTGCCACCCTCTGCCACTTCCTCCCAGCCACTGAGGAGGAAGTCAATTCCTTATTGTCCTCCTCACATCTCACCACGTGCCCGCTCAATCCCATTCCCTCACATCTAATTCCTCCCCTCTGCTCTCACACACATCTTCAACCTATCTCTCTCCACTGGCTCCTTCCCATCCGCCTTCAAACACGCGCTAGTTACCCCTTTACTAAAGAAACCATCCCTCGATCCCAACTCTCCATCCAACTACTGCCCTGTATCCCTGCTTCCCTTTACCTCTAAGCTCTTAGAAAAACTAGTCTTCAACCGCCTCTCCCTCTTCCTGTCCTCCAATTCCCTACTTGACCCCCTGCAATCTGGCTTCCGTCCCCTATACACTCAACTGAAACTGCCCACACTAAAGTCACCAACGACCTCCTAACTGCTAAAAAACACGGCCACTATTCTATTCTCATCCTGCTTGACCTCTCGGCTGCTTTTGACACTGTTGACCACCCCCTCCTTCTACAGACCCTCAACTCTCTGGGTCTCGGTGACACTGCACTTCCTTGGGTTGACTCCTATTTATCCAACAGGTCCTTCTGTGTGTCCTTTGCTGGTAACTCCTCCTCTTCATTGCCTCTATCTGTTGGTGTACCTCAAGGCTCTGTCCTTGGTCCTCTGCTCTTTTCCATCTACACTTCCTCCCTGGGCAAAATCAATACAGCTTTGGCTTTAATTGCCACCTCTACGCTGATGACACTCAGATCTACCTCTCTACCCCTGATCTCTCTCCCCCTGTCCTTTCAAAAGTCAGTGACTGTTTATCTGGCATCTCCTCCTGGATGGCCTCCCACCACCTAAAGATCAACATGTCAAAGACTGAACTCCTACTTATTCCTCCCTCCAATGCCTCCCCACCTCCTGACTTCTCTATCACGGTGGAGGGTATCACCATCTCCCCATCAAACCAAGTGCGCTGTCTTGGAGTTACACTTGACTCTGCTCTTTCCTTCATCCCCCACATCAAGTCTCTTTCCTCCTCCTGCCGATACCAACTGCGTAATATTTCCAGAATTCGGCCATTTCTTACTGCTGTCACCACAAAACAACATACACGCCCTGGTAATCTCCCGACTCGACTATTGCAATAATCTCTTATCTGGCCTCCCTCTGTCCCGCCTCTCCCCCCTACAATCCATCCTGAACGCCTCCGCCAGGCTAATTCACCTCACCCGCCGCTCTGTCTCTGCCGCTCCCCTCTGCGAGTCCCTTCACTGGCTCCCCATCCACTGCAGAATTAAGTTCAAAATCCTTATCCTTACCTACAAAACCCTCACTAACTCAGCTCCCCACTACCTGTCCTCACTAATCACCAAATACACCCCAGCCCACTCCCTAAGGTCAAACACTGACCTGCGCCTAGCTTCTCCCCGCATCACCTCTTCCCATGATAGACTGCAGGATTTGTCACGCGCAGCTCCCACTCTCTGGAACGCTCTCCCTCGTGCTGTCAGACTTTCCCCTAACTTCTCTTCCTTCAAACGCTCCCTTAAAACGTTCCTATTTAGGGAAGCCTACCACCCAACTCACTGACGCAACCATCAATCACTCTCACCTTACAGTCCTCTCCTCCTGTTTCCAACCCCAACCCTCAAAGATTGTGAGTTCCTACGGGAATAGGGCCCTCATCTCCTCCTGTACTGTTTGTCAAATGTTGTTCAATGTATTGTAACCCTGTCTATACTGTGCCTATTGTACAGCACTGCGGAATATGCTGGCGCTTTATAAATAAAGAATAATAATAATAATAAAAAAGCCAACTCTCACAATAACATACTACACTGCTTTCCACATATGGATACATTTACATCATAATGACTATGCACCACAAGACTTCGATGTAATCAATTTAACATAGTGTAAATATATTAGACATCTACATGGCAAAAATTCACTTTGTCCAAATAAATCTGAACCTTTTTTATGTACAAATCCAAATTTTGTCCAGACAAAGGTTCAGTTTGTCTGAATTCTATATTTCATGCGCATCTGACACATGCGCAGGACTTTTGTTTTTATCCGTTGTTTATAGGATTTGGGGATTTTCTTTTTCATTCCGTGCCCTTTGCCTGCAATAATAATTGTATAATTATACAATTTTATTGGATGAATATACTTATACTTTCAGTGAATGAAATGAATGGTTAATGTGAAAAAATATTTCTATGATATTTTAATTAACTAAATTAAATTGCTTACTATTAGGGCTAATAATCTATTTCATTTAATAAATAATATATTTACATATCTAGTGTAGCACATTTTTCCCTCATTTCGCAGTTACCGTATAACCAAATTAACATTTATTGTCTGTCCTCTAATCATCAATCATCCATTTTCTGAGGATTGGACAAGGAATACAGGCCTCATCACTGGACAGACCTCTTCACAGACAGAATCTCCACCTTCTTATCCTCTGCTTCGGCACCAGGATTGAAAGAGCAAAAACAAAAGGATGACCAAAAAGTTGTCAGTCTCGTGTTTACACTTTTTGCTTGATCTGTAATTGTTTGGATGAACCGATGAATTTCCAAAAATTCAGACAAAGCAAATACAGTACATATGAATTACAAGTATTAAATCAGTGACATGCAGGCTTGCATGCATAACATCCCAGGGAAAACCCTAGTGCCCTGCGTTTCCATTTGCGTCATGTGATGGTAATGTGAATGTAGTAAATCAGGGTATTGGAAACACATAATTATAGTACAGATCATGAAATCTCAATTATATAGAGGATAATAAAATATTTGTGTGGTAAGCTTTGCCAGATAATTAGCAAATTTCTCTTTCAAATTGATATACTGTATAAAGCCTAATAAATGTCATTGCAAAATATCCAAAAAGCAAAAATTGAGCAGCCAACAGGCCTAGCTCTAAACAATATGATGCCTGGATTGAGATTCGTTTCCCACCTGAAGAGGTTTGCCTTGATGTTGGCACGCGGTTTTAAAACATTTATGCCCATATAACTAAAATTAAAAACTTCTGTTTTTTTTTTTTTAGCATGGGCATATGGAGATCAAATCACATATGACAATTTTAAGGTATATTTTATGCTGTTGGGCCAAGAAGAAAATGCTGCCCCATCACAGTTTGATCATTCATCAATACAGGTGGACATATGGATAAAGACAGAGACGGACAAACAGAGATAATGAGGCAGAAACATATTCAAGTAGTGACAGAGACAGACACAGATATAATTAGATAATCAACAAGATGAGCTCTGCACTTACATATGCTGGTATGGAGAAATGACAGTTATAAACAGAGTGCTCTTGGTACCTGAGCAGCCAGCTTCATCCACTTAGACGAAAAAAATAATGGATACCAGGGGCTTCAGACTGTGTCTCCAGTAGAAATCGAGGCGCTATATGGCATAAAAAAAGCCACGCAACTTTTAGGTTTTAGCAAAAACCTTTCTCAAGTGTGGTGTCATAACATGGCATGGCACAAGGTTACATGTAGACACAAAATGAACATATTAGTATTCAATAATTAAATACAAAAAGTATACACAACACAGGTGGAGAAGATCTCAAACTGTTTCTCTGATAGAAACAGGAGATGGTTGTCCACATAATTCAAGCTGTAAAACAAATGGGCAATCAAGATTCATGCACATAAGTACATATCAGATAAATGTTAAATAATTCCTGAAGAGACCTATAGTTATTGTAATAATAGATCAATGATAAAATAATAAAGAAAAATAGAACAAAAAACTCCTACTGGTGAAACATGCTATAGGAGCGCCATCAAGGGGATATTTTGAATACTTACAGCAAGTCAAAATAGTGATTGAAAACATGTTTTACTGCTGTCAAGATACCAAAAATAAATGAATATAGGATCAGAAACAGACTATAAGCAGGGATGGCCTGACAACTAATAGGTCCCCTGGGCAATAGGAGATCATGGGGTCCGTTGTGCCATGCCCATAGAAGGTCAAATCCATAAGAAAAACACCCATACAACGCACAAACCACATGTACATTGTTGTATTAGAGTATTAATTTATTCCCACGATTTTCAAAATAATGATTTTACTGAGTTAAAAAAATCCACTCGGGCCCAACAGCATATTGGGGAATCCATTGTGCCTCCTTCAGACTTACAGATGGCCATCAATCTGCTGCAGCAGCCATCATCCACTCATTGCAGCTAAGGTTGCCCCGCAGCACAGAACTTGCCTGTGGCACATGTGAGAAGTTGCCAATCAATTTTCAGGTTTATAGGATACTGTACATTACTGATACACTTGTACACACTGCACATTACAGAGCTCCACAGCAGTAAAACTCACAGTAATGTGCCATATGTATGAGCATATCACAGAACATTCAAAGCAATAAAATTCACTGTAATGTGCCATGTGTATGAGCGTATCACAGAGCAGCACAGCAATAAAACTCACAGTAATGTGCAGTGTGTATGAGCGTATCACAGAGCTTCACAGCCATAAAAATCAAAAAAATTTAACTTATTATTTAGTAAACTAATGTTATATCAAAATGCAGTATTTTATTAAAATATAATTAAAATAATTATATCACATTCTCCGCACTCCTTCTCTGTTCCAAGTATTGCTCCAGCTAAAGGGCTCTGCTCTTTCCTTCATCCCCCACATCAAGTTTCTTTCCTCCTCCTGCCGATACCAACTGCGTAATATTTACAGAATTCGGCCATTTCTTACTGCTGTCACCACAAAACAACTCATACACGCCCTGGTAATCTCTCCAACTCGACTATTGCAATAATCTCTTATCTGGCCTCCCTCTGTCCCGCCTCTCCCCCCTACAATCCATCCTGAACGCCTCCGCCAGGCTAATTCACCTCACCCGCCGCTCTGTCTCTGCCGCTTCCCTCTGCGAGTCCCTTCACTGGCTCCCCATCCACTGCAGAATTAAGTTCAAAATCCTTATCCTTACCTACAAAACCCTCACTAACTCAGCTCCCCACTACCTGTCCTCACTAATCCCCAAATACACCCCAGCCCGCTCCCTAAGGTCAAACAGTGACCTGCGCCTAGCTTCTCCCCGCATCACCTCTTCCCATGATAGACTGCAGGATTTCTCACGCGCAGCCCCCACTCTCTGGAACGCTCTCCCTCGTACTGTCAGACTTTCCCCTAACTTCTCTTCCTTCAAACGCTCCCTTAAAACATTCCTATTTAGGGAAGCCTACCACCCAACTCACTGACGCAACCATCAATCACTCTCACCTTACAGTCCTCTCCTCCTGTTTCCAACCCCAACCCTCCCAGATTGTGAGTTCCTACGGGAATAGGGCCCTCATCTCCTCCTGTACTGTTTGTCAAATGTTGTTCAATATATTGTAACCCTGTCTATACTGTGCTTATTGTACAGCGCTGCGGAATATGCTGGCGCTTTATAAATAAATAATAATAATAATAATAATAATAAAGGGCTGCCCCAGTATACCAATGCACGATATCCTGCAGCACGGAGACTTGTTAAAAAAATAAAGACTTAAGAAAGTCCTTTGTGACTGAAACGTTGACATTAAAATAATTATAAATAAAATATAAAAATATATTATTAAAATATTTATATATTAATATTTATTTAACTATATTAAAATATATATGTGAGAATAAATGAGTTAGTGCAGCAGCATTGTTACTTTTACTAGGCAAAAGAAAGAAAAAACAATGCCGCTGCTTTTAGACCAAAAAAAAGTTATGTTTTTAAATGTATTTCATTTTATTTATTAATTTTGTTTATGTTTTTGCAAATTACTTAGTGGTCTTGCAGAATCATTTAGCACCAGCATTTAGGTGGCGCTAAAATATGGCTGTCCGCACCCCTGCGGTAATTAGCACTAGCATTCTGGAATATCTTACTTATCAAAACGATAATGAACGCTTTGCTCCTTATGGGTATAGGACGCGCAAAGTACAGTAAGCTCACAGAAGCTAACGCAAAAAATGATGCGCTAAGGGGGTAGCGTCAGGAATGTAATATGGGTCGCATGCATTAAACACACTTATCCTGGCGCTAACTAACGCTTAAATATCGAGATGCTAACATTAGCACCAACTATGGAATAGTACCCAAGGTCTTTTTTCTGAAATATCAACCCAGTATGATAACCTCACTATCAATACAGGATAATCTTCACCAATCAGATGTCTGTCTAAAAAACAAAAGAACATTTATCCAACCAGCAAATTCAATGGTGAGCACATTTATGAAGTCTGTACTATCAGCATTACTTTTTTACAAAGAATGTCATGTGTTCATATCCGAACCTATCTAAAGAAGGATTACCCACCTTCAAGACTTTAAATATTGATAAAATGTTATCATAAAAGAGGGTGCACCCTTTATTTTTTATTGGCTGCTGTAGGAGACACTTTACTGCTGTTCCCCAGCTCTCTGATGTGACATCCATGCCTTTCTTCCCCTCCTGTTCTGAGGTCATTTAGTCTCCCTGGTGGTGATATGCTGTCCCCCTCTGAGGACTCTTGTTTCCCCGTTTTTTTTTTTTTTACACACAAGCAGAGATTTCGTATGTTTCTTTTGTTTACCCCTTAGCCGTGTTTTTCCTTTCTGACCATTTATTCTGGCCCTGCGAGGGCTTATGTTGATGTATATGTGACCTTTATTCAAAATAAAAATTTCAAATACAAAAAAAAAAAATAATAATAAAAAAAAAGAGGGTGCAGAGTGGTTCATGGATAAATCAGATTACATCAAAGAAGTATGGAGACAATTTGGGAAGGATGACCCATGTTTAAAGTTACTAATCGTAGTTACAGAGTCACATATAGACTGGAGAAAGAATGTGCGTCCATTGAGTTTAGTCTTTCACACATCAGCTACTGCTGTTCATTAGGGATGAGCCGAACATACCCCGAGTTCGGTTCGAGCCCGAACCCGAACTTCCCATTTGTTCGGGTCGGAACCTGAACCCGAACCCCCATGCAAGTCAATGGGGCTGAAAATTAGTTTTTTTAGAGTGCCCTCCAAGAGGGCATATATGCTACATATTTGCCATAAAAGGTGTATGGGGGTCCGGGTAGTGCCCTGGGGGACAGGAAACAAGGACAAAAAGTTTTAAAAAACTGCGGACACGCAGAAAAAGTTTACAGATTTTTTGGCAGTGAAAAGCAGGAGAATGGAAACTTCTAGACCAAAGAGCCGATTTGGAAAGTGAGATAAATGGGAGAATTTTTCTGGTTTGGCTATTTTGACCTAGAATTTTCCATTCTCCAGTCATTCTCCTGAGTTTCACCTTTCTCTGAATAACCCTGTCAGGGTTATTCAGAGAGCGGTGAAGAGCAGGAGAATGACTGGAGAATGGAAAATTCTAGGTCAAAATAGCCAAACCAGAAAAATTCTCCCATTTAGGCTAGGGTCAGACTAGCGAATTTTTAACGTGCGTTTAGGCGCACTTAATCACGGCCGCACTAGCAGCAAATGACGGCCAATATACGAAGTACGGTCGCACGAAAGTCCGGCTGGGCAACGCAAGTGGAAAATGAACGCATTTTTTCGAGAACGCAGAACCGCTAGTACGGACGTACAGAGTGCGCTGCGTCCACTAGCGGCGTGTGTGCGTGATTTGGAGACGTCAGACCCTGTTCATGACCGGCCAACATAACGTCCAGACACCCAAAGTTTCCTGGTTTGGATCCGTAAAAAATCACGCACAAAAATGCGCATCGTATGACCGTTTTCGCGCAATCCGTGAAAAAATACGGCAATGCGTTCGGACGCACTTTTTGACAGTCGCTGCGAAAAATGCATTAGTCTGACCCTAGCCTTATCTCACTTTCCAAATCGGCTATTTGGTCAAGATTGTTCTCTTTTCCTGTCATTCTCCTGGTTTTCACCTTTCTCTGAACAACCCTGAGAGAGAGGTGAAAGCCAGGAGAACTGGCAAGAGAAGAGAACAATCTAGACCAAATAGCCGATTTGGAAAGTGAGATAAATGGGAGAATTTTTCTGGTTTGGCTATTTTGACCTAGAATTTTCACTTCTCCAGTTATTCTCCTGCTTTTCACCGCTCTCTGAATAACCCTGTGAATGTTTAATCCCGAGGTGAAAAATAACATTGCTTTATATTTTTTTCAAACACCAGTTAAATGCAGCATATTAGGATGTTTTAGGGAAATTAATTCTCAAATCTCAATCAGAAGCAGACACCAGACACCACCCCACCCTCAGTATATTGTACAATGTATCAAATTGATTACCAGACTAAAAACACCTGGTGTTATGCCCGTTTGTGAACAGAGGTCATTTAGAGTTGATAATCTTTCCAGGTACACATTAGTTTTTAATTCAATATCTAATAAACCGTTACTTATAATATTCTGCAGTAAAGAGACTCTTTATTTCTAGATTTTTTAGTATTTTTTTAAGCATTTTCTATACTTTTTTCAAAATTTCTTTTTTTTTCGAACCCGAACCGAACACGCCCAAAAAGTTCGAAATTCACAAACTTTCGAACTGCCAAAGTTCGGGTCGAACTCCGAACCGTCCGAACCCGAACAGCTCATCCCTACTGTTCATCCAAAAAAAAAAAACAGTCTGAATTGCTCCTCAAAGTATGCAAACAACTGGAAAAAATTCCTTCTTGACCCAAGACTGAACATCAGATTACTTCGTAGATCAATCAGTTTTTAACCACATTAAATCTTGTAACACCTAATCCAACACAAAATTTACTTCTCAAAATAAAGAGTCTTGTTTGTAAGGCATTTGATGTGCAGATCATTAATATGGAATTTAAAAAAAATGTCTAATTACAGAAAATCCAATCACACCAGTGCTGTATATGCACTCTCCTGGTCAACAAATCATTGCAGCAACTGACTCTGTCTTTTCCCCTATGTCTCAATATCTAGACAAACTTGAGACTAGCGTTGTTGACTAACAAATCATATGTGAAAGACAATGGTTATCTTCTGAAATACTTCGACAGGATCCAGTGATTCTGGTAAGTCTTGATGTGCTACACACCTAACCAACATGAGAAGGGCATCCCATGTATAAAACAATGCTTGGTCACACTAAGATAAAGTGAGGGCATCCTTGAACTTATCATTTCACTGCTCATTATTGTCACGTTTCCACCTTCCAGCTAGGTGCCCTGGTGGTGTAAGCGATCCATGCCAGCTATTGTGGTGTAGCATCTCGATATGTAATCGTTTGCGCTAGAAGTTGAACTTCTAGCACCGATATTCCAATCTTGACGCTACAGTCAGGTGAAAAAGTTTTGCATCGTGCAGCTTGCACGAGCTGACTGTGCTTAAGCGTCTCCTATCATTAAGATTGGGAGTGCAATCTATTTTTAGCATCTTGACAACTGAGCTATTTCAAAGTACAGACAAAAATTACCATCGGGGCATGCAAGATAACATTTTAACACCTCCTAAAAGCTGGTGCTAAATGATTATGCAAACGCAAAATCATTTAACACGCTCCAAACCCCCCCCCTCCTCAATAAATCTCATACTCAACTCTCATCCCATGGCAAAAAAAGTTGCTCGATCCACCGCTTCCTCTCACCAGGAGCAGGGTGAGACTGGAAACAAATAGGTTCTAGGCTCCCTCTCGCGAGAGCAAGGTCACGCAGAGCTCGTGGCCCAGAAATGCAAGCCTCCATGGACTCCTGCGGACTCCAAGAGCTGATACTCCCTGTGGGGCAGACGAGCAACTGCGAGTATGAAGGAACTAAACGCTGCGTTCTCGGGTGTGAGGTGCTGAGATAGCATCTTCCCAGGAATACAACGTTAACATGGAGACTGTAAGGGAAAATCTGCAAGTGCAGATTTTCCTGTTTAACGTCTCCATGTTAGCATCAACCATGCAATAGTGGCCATATAATTTGTCCTACAAAAGAACACTGATCACTTCAGAAACACTTCAGATACACTTTCCATTTTTGGGAATTATCTTCTAAGCGGGCACTTTATTAGTTCCATTGTTTCACTAATACTTTTTTCACATGTTTTTAACACTTCTTATTTTTCACTGTGTGACACAAACCACCTTGACGTTGGCAGATGGGCTTAACCACTTTAATGGCCATTTTTAAGTGAACAAAAAAAAATCATTTTTTTATGTAAATGTTGTTTGGATTTAAGCACATATGAGAAAATAGTTGTCTGCTATAGATGACTTCAAATTCCGTTGACATGACAAGCACAAAAGGGTCAAAATGAGCTGAACATGCAGGGATGAAATGGCTCAGCAGTGAAGGGCTTTACATTTTGATCCCCACTTTTATTTTTTTCACATATTTGTATAGATATATATTTGGCGGAAGACAAAAAGTTGAATTAACTCCAGCGTTTATGTGTTTTTAATTATAAAGAGAGCTGGTACTCTTTACAAAGGATTTAGTTTTCATTTGAACTCATTCTCCTGAGGAAGTGGGACATATCTACGAAACGCCTTGAGCGGTGAGACAGTAAGTCAAAGAACCTAACTGAATCCGGCCGATGTTAATCTGTGGTGGATCTGTACTGGAGTATGGGTATCGGTAGGTTTGAGCCACTGTGGCAAATGTTTTTATGCACATTTTTATGTGCTTCCTGTTTGTGAGTTTGTTTTTGGCTTTTACTTAATATTTTACTCTGTATTAAAAACTACTATACTATACTTTTTTTATCTCCTGCTTTGATTTTTAGATGAACTGTATGGACAAGTATAGCTGTCAAGGGAGACATACCTGACTGTATCCAGGGGCCCCCTGTGGTATTGTACACTTTCTCGCACCTTTGTTGGTGTATTGGTGTATTGGTTATTAGTGGGAATTGGGTGCCCCTTAACTCTGGCTGCGGTGAGCTATAAGGCTAAACACATATATATATTCTTAAATTAGCTAGAGCTGTTATAAATATACCAGACCCATTAATGGGCCCTGTTCCATAGTTGTTAGTAAAACGGAAACCTTAAGTAAGAATCTGCCCCTGCAGATTTTCCTTACCTTCTCCGTTTTATCGTACCTATTCTGGCGTAGGTTCTCTGGTGGCACCTCGCCCCAGAATGAAGTGCAGGACTGCCAGATAATGGCAGTGGCATTGCATGCTGTCATGACTATAGGCTCCTGGAGTCCATAGGACTCCATCTGCGCATAGGACTCCATAGGCGAATCGTGCCGCCCTCTCCACCATGGGATGAAAGGTGAATATATAATATTTTTTTGGGGGGTCACAGGATATTAAGTGTTTGTGCAAATGAAAAATCACAACTTTGAGGAGATGGTAATTCTCAGTGAAATACTGTCTACCGGGTGAAAGCGCAGTCTACCATGGAATAACTTGCTCATCCATTCGGAGGTGCAAATTAACATCTCCTGTGCTAAGTATAGGAGACGTTAAATTACAGTAATCTCACACGGGTAATCGCAGCACTCCATCTTGCAGTGGAATAGTGACTCCCATCAATAAGATAACTACAGGAGACATTGGGCTCTATTCCAAAATTGGCTGTAAAAGGCAGACAATAATGCAAACAAATAGCGCGAGGTGTTAAACATTAGCGCCTGCTGCTTTACAAACCTTGCACAGGTTTTGGCATCCCACCAGTTAGCATCTCAAAGTGAGGTGTTGTCTTTAGACATCAAGATGCTATGTCTAGCGCCACCAGTCATAATCAAAGATGCACATGCAGTTTTTTTACTTTATTTTTCATTCTCTGGGCTTGTTCTCTCCTGCCCCCTCTTGTCCAAGCGTTATAAACACCAGATGCGCGAACAAATTGCTGACTGTGCTTGAGCTTTCACCAGATAGATACCAGGCCCAGGCATTTGGAGGTATTTTTGAGTACCAAAGGGTGTGAAGTGGAGTTGCTGCTAGTAGGAAGGAGTTTTTTGTTACAGTCTACTGTCACCCTTGGTAACTTGTCATTGCAACTTACATTAACCCTTTATTTCATGTAAATACACATCACACAAAAGGAGTTATTTGCAGAGAGCCGAACTTACCCTGAAATTGAACGGATCAGTGAATTTGCCCGTATGGTGCTATTTCGTGGCCATTCGGCTATTCACAAAGCATGCTTTTTGCCAAAAGCCGGTATTGTGGAAGAGTGCAGGGTTGGACCCTGCGGTCCAATATTAAAATTATATGAATCTGGTAAAGGCATCAGTGGCAGTGCACCCAAATATTGTGCCTTTGGTGGCAGCAAGTGCCTTCACACCGTAAGTAACCCCTCTGTGGTATTGTGGAAGAGAGCAGGGATGGACCCTGCGGTCCAATATTAAAATGATATGAATCTGGTATAGGCGTCAGTGGCAGTGCAGCCAAATATTGTGCCTTTGGTGGCAGCAAGTGCCTTCACACCGTAAGTAACCCCTCTGTGGTATTGTGGAAGAGTGCAGGGTTGGACCCTGTGGTCCAATATTAAAATGATATGAATCTGGTATAGGCGTCAATGGCAGTGCACCCAAATATTAGGCCTTTGGTGCCAGCTAGTGCCTTCACAACATAACCCCTCTGAGCTATTGTGGAAGAGTGCAGGGGTGGAGGTTTTGGTAATGCAGAAGAGATCCCCGATCTATTCAGTTACGTCAGCATCAGGGGATTGATAGCTGCTGATCCAGGACTGATTCATTTTTATAAATGTCTGCCGGTCTACAGAGTCGGTGGACAGACGCACTCTTTTGTCTGTGACATATCCCTCCAGTGGCACTAAACGTCCTTTCAGAAAGCACGCTGGATGAAGGGCAACCTAGTAGCTGCATAGCATATTGGCTAAATTCTGACCAGTGATCCAATCTCAACACCCAGTAAGCCAGTGGATCATTATTTTAAGCAGACTGAGTTTTTCAAATTGTTGTACCTTAGAGGAAGATCAGAGCACATTTTATGACCAATTCATGCAAACCTCCACGTAATCCCAAAGGGTTCACATACTTTTTCTTGCCACTGCATATGTTACAATAACCATGTAATAAGGTTAACCCCCGAGTACCCGAGTAAAGAGCTATGTCTAGGAAGAGACCCTAATATTAGAAGAAATACCAGTCTTCATCGGTCGGGGCTATAAAGAAGAAAGAAAAGCATCTATGGGTGCTAAGCCTATATTCAGAAGGGGAATGCAAGATTATATCTCCCAGGGGTAGCGAACTAAAAAAAGCCTTGGAGGACACACAATGAATACAGACATGATTAAGTGGAAAAAATATGGCGCAACAGTGACATTAGAACTGGACGTCTCTACAAATGTGATGAAAGCCAAGACGAAAACTGGCCATGGAGGCTGCCAAAAGGCCTGCAGCAACATTAAAGCAGCTGCAGGAATATCAAATATACTCCTTTGTGGTATTGTGGAAGAGTGCAGTGGTGGAGGTTTTGGGAATGCAGAAGAGATCCCCGATCTATTCAGTTACATCAGCATCAGGGGATTGATAGCTGCTGATCCAGGACTGATTCATTTTTACAAATGTCAGCCGGTCTACAGAGTCGGTGGACAGACGCACTCTTTTGTATGTGATGTGACAAAACCTCCAGTGGCACTGAACATCCTTTCAGAAAGCACGCTGGATGTAGGGCAAAGTTCTGGCCAGTGATCCAATCTCAACACCGAGTAAGCAAGTGGATCATCTGCTGTAAAGGTATCCAGGTCTGCCCTTGCCCCTAGGTAGTCCTGAACCATATGGTGAAGACGCTGGCAATGGGTGCCTACATTTGACGTCCCTGGGCGTCACGGACTAAAAAAATTTAAAAAGGCATCAGTCAAGCGGCCCCGGCCTTCACCGCTCTTCCTCTGATCATCCGCAGCCTCGGAAGCACCTGTGTCACTCATCACTTGGTAACCTACCAGTGCCTGGAAAGGTGTTACACAGGTGTCGCTTTAGAGCGTACTCAAGTTGTTTCATCCGCAGCCTCCCTCTGTGTGGGCAGGATGAGCTCTGCAACTTTACCCTTGTATCGTGGATCAAGAAGGCTTGCCAACCAGTAATGATCCCTCTCCTTGATAGCACGAATCCTGGGGTCCTTTAGCAAGCTTTGCAGGATAAGGGAGCCCATGCAGCGTAGGTTGGAGGTGGCATTAGCTTCCGAGCAGGGGTCAAGTCCTGGGAAAAAAAGTGAGGGAACTCACCCACGTATTCTACAACCCCTATTACCGGAAGAAAAAATATATATATTACGAGTATAGCAGTAGGTGGTGATACCATTTTTAATGGGTTAACATTACATTTAAAAGACAAGCTTTCAAGAGTGTAAATTGGAAACTATACTGATCAGTGAAAGGTATCACTACATACAGGTATACTCGTGATTTTTGGCAATTGGACTAACTCGTATTATATATAATATATATATCACATACATATATATATATCTATCCAGGCACAGAACCCCCAGAATTATATACACAGGCACAGACCCCCCAGAATTACATACACAGCACTGGACCCCCAGAATAACATACACAGCACTGAGCCTCCAGAATAATATACACAGCACTGAGCCACGAGAATAATATACACAGCACTGAGCCCCAGAATAATATACCCAGCACTGGTTATATGGATATATTTGCCCCCAGGTCACATGGATATATTTGCCCCAGCTCATATGGGTATATATTGCCCCAGCTCAAATGGATATATTTTCCCCAGTTCACATGGATATAATTGCCCCCAGTTCACATGGATATTATTTACCCCAGCTCATATGGGTATATATTGCCCCAGTTCACATGGATATGCCCCAGCTCATGGATATGCCCCCCAGGTCTCATGGATATGCCCCAGCTCTCATGGATATTGCCCCAGCTCTCATGGATATTGCCCCAGATGTCATGGATATGCCCCAGCTCTCATGGATATGTCCCCTGCTCTCATGGATATGCCCCAGCTCTCATGGATAATGCCCCAGCTCTCAAGGATATGCCACAGGTCTCATGGATAATGCCCCAGCTCTCATGGATATGCCCCAGGTCTCTTGGATATGCCCCAGCTCTCATGGATAATGCCCCAGCTCTCATGGATAATGCCCGAGCTCTCATGGATATGCCTCAGGTCTCATGGATATGCCCCCCAGCTCTCATGGATAAGCCCCAGGTCTCAAGGATAATGCCCCAGCTCTCATGGATATGCCCCGCTCTCATGGATATGCCCCAGCTCTCATGGATATGCCCCAGGTCTCATGGATAATGCCCCAGCTCTCATGGATATGCCCCAGGTCTCATGGATATGCTCCAGGTCTCATGGTTAATGCCCCAGGTCTCATGGATATTGCCCCAGGTCTCATGGCTATGCCCCAGGTCTCATGGATAATGCCCCAGCTCTCATGGATAATGCCCCAGCTCTCATGGATATGCCCCAGGTCTCATGGATATGCCGCCCAGCTCTCATGGATATGCCCCAGGTCTCATGGATATTGCCCCAGGTCTCATGGATATTGCCCCAGGTCTCATGGCTATGCCCCAGGTCTCATGGATAATGCCCCAGCTCTCATGGATAATGCCCCAGCTCTCATGGATATGCCCCAGGTCTCATGGATATGCCGCCCAGCTCTCATGGATATGCCCTAGGTCTCATGGATAATGCTCCAGGTCTCATGGATATGCCCCAGGTCTCATGGATATGCCCCCCAGCTCTCATGGATATGCCCTAGGTTTCAAGGATAATGCCCCAGGTCTCATGGATATGCCCCAGCTCTCATGGATATGCCCCAGGTCTCATGGATATGCCCCAGCTCTCATGGATATGCTCCAGGTCTCATGAATAATGCCCCAGGTCTCATGGATATGCCCCCCAGCTCTCATGGATATGCCCCAGGTCTCATAAATATGCCCCAGGTCTCATGGATAATGCCCCAGGTCTCATGGATATGCCCCAGGTCTCATGGATATTGCCCCAGGTCTCATGGATAATGCCCCAGGTCTCATGGATATGCCACAGCTCTCATGGATATGCCCCAGGTCTCATGGATATGCCCCCAGCTCTCATGGATATGCCCCAGGTCTCATGGATATGCCCCAGGTCTCATGGATATGCCCCCAGCTCTCATGGATATGCACCAGGTCTCATGGATATGCCCCTCAGCTCTCATGGATATGCCCCAGGTCTCATGGATAATGTCACAGCTCTCATGGATATTATTGCCCCCAGCAGCTCAGCTCACCTCTCTGTGGGCACGAAATGATGCAGACCGCCGCCCCACATTGCCGCCGGCCGCGTGCTTCCTGCTACAAATGGCCACTGGCAGGAAGTGCAGCCGCTCGCCTGGGATCGATGAAACAGCCTGCCGCAATCTCGCGAGATCGCAGCTGGCTGTTAGATCCCAGGCGAGCGACTGCACTTCCTGTCAGCGGCTGTTTGTAGCAGGAAGCAGGCGGCCACCGGCAATACCTGCTCAATGCCTGCTCAATCGTTTCGGGCTCGGGCCACAGCGGGAACCTGTGTTCCCGCAGCGGGAGAAGTGTGGGAACTCCATTCCCGCAGGACTCGAGCCCTGCTTCCGAGTCTTCCTGGTGCACTTCCTCCTCCCAGACACGTACTAGTCCTTGGGTTTCTGGGCACACAAAACCCTCCCTTGAGGAATCCCAACCTTCAATGCCCCCACTACTTAAATATTCCTCCTCCTCCTCCTCATCCTCCTCCATTCTGATCTGAGGAGGACCTGCAGGAATGCTGTCTGCGTAAAGACTGGGGCCTTGAGAGCTAGGGAAGGCCTCCTCTTCCTCCCAGTGCTCTGCCTCTAGTGCCACATCTATAATTCCCCGCAGAGTGCGCTCCAGTAGGAACACTAAAGGAAATGTGTCACTGATGCATGCACTGTCCCTGCTCACCATCTTCGTTGCCTCCTCAAATGGTGACAGTACAGTGCATGCATCCTTGATCATCAGCCACTGCGGGGGGAAAAAAAACAAGTTGACCTGAACCTGTCCTTGTGCCATACTCGCACAGGTACTCATTGATGGCCCTCCCACGCTTGATCCTCATCTGTCATAGATTACAAATAGCAATGGTGTGGTCTGCTGCACATTTCTTAAAGAACTCCCAGACAGCAGACTTCCTGTAAATGTGCTTTGAGACAACAGCGCTCTGCACCTGAGCAGCTGTAACTTCTGATGCCTTGGACTGGCTACGGTTGCTCATAGAGGACGTTGTGTCTCGTGTTTGTTGTGCCTCCTCCTCCTCACTTGACTCCTCTGTTCGATCAGGCACCCAGGTGGAGTCAGTGACCTCTTCATCGTCATCACCCCCTATCTCCTCGTCACTGGAGCCAACTTGGCAGTATGCTGCAGCTGCTGGGGCAACATGAGTGCCAGTTATTTGTGTGTCACTGGCACCCCCTTCCTCTAGGTTGATTAAACTCCCTTCCTCAACCTCAGAGTTTGAATCAGAGCACTGTAGTTGCTGCGCATCCTCAAGCAGCATGTCACTGTCATTGTAGTCAAACATTTCAGTTGACTCCTCCGTGTATGTTGGTGAGGCTACGGCAGGAGTAGCTGTGGACATGGAGGCTGCATTAGATGCTTTGGCAGCTGAGGTGGACTGTAAACCACTACAAGCCTGGCTGGCAGAGGACTCGGAGGATGAGGTTGGTCTGGTTAGCCAATCCACCAAATCCTCTGTATGTTGCTGCTGCTTAAGACGGCCAGCACCAGTTAGAAAGAACAAGTGTGCCCCTGCAGAGGATGCTCCACGTCCACGACGACCAGAGGCACAGCCTCCCGACACAGAGGCTGCTTTCCCTCTTATCTGTGTCTGGGAGCGTCTGCCTGTCCTTTTTGGTCTTTCTGACATGGTGAGTGATATATAGATTAAAGATATACAGAACTCTGATTCAACTCTGTTATAAAAAATTGGAGCTATGCAGAAGTCTGCTGTTAAAAAAGAACAGCAGCAATTATATCTTTTTTATCATCCATACACCACCACAAATACACAATATTTGTGGTGGTGTATGGATGATAAAAAAGATATAATTGCTGCTGTTCTTTTTTAAGAGAAGACTTCGGATACTTAAACAATTTTGACTGGGGTATGTGGATCAATTAACAGCGCTGTTCACGTTCAATATAAATGTAAACCACGCCCGCAGTTATTTGTCCATCTTATGAATTGATGAACTCGTGGAATTTGGAATTTTTGTGTTCCCCACAAAGGATGGCTAAATGTTGACAATATGTTATAGAATTGGTAACAGTTGACTTAGGATGCAATCCGTTGTAAACCACCGCTGTGTTTAATTTGTCCCACTTATTGGAATTTTTGCAGTATATCTTGGATATCTATTGAAAGATATTAAGAAGTTTGGTGGTCAATTAATGCGTTATCACATCTAGGCTACTGAATTGCCAATTTATGATTAAATCTTGCAACATAGCCAGAATCATCAATTTGATGGGACATTAGATCTGAGAAGTCTCAAGCAATTTTAGTCTATCACCCTCAAGGATCAATAGCCAAATATTGATGTTGGCTTTGATCCCGACTAATCAATATATATACAAGTACTGCTTTATTATTATTATTATTAAAACATTGAATATTGCTTGCACTATACACTCCACATGATTGGGCCAATTACCCTAAATGTTTAAGTATTGTTGATACAACTTTGTATCTGAGGTAGTCACGTATCGCTAATCAAGCAACCAATTGCTATAGGCAGATTACTGTTGGTCATTGGATATGATCATCATAAAAGAGGTGTAGTTATTTTAATTTATATCAATAAAGTTAATGTTTTTATTAATGTAATAGGGATTTAATTTATATCCTCGGTGTGAGGAGATTTGTGTCTACATACGGGTGTTTAGTCACCAAATCCCGGTTAAAAGTTCTCAGTTGTCTGCGGGGAAAATTTCTATTTATCTCTGCATTTTTTCAACATGACATACAAATACTGGAATATTACGTTTAAATCTAAGGAGTGTGATAAAGATTTTATTAAGCCCTTGATGACAAGTGACGTAACATCTACATCATTAATGATAGGCTTTACAAAGCCCTGGTCCTTAAGGGGTTAAACAGCATATCAGAGGATCATAGAATTCAGAACAAGCACAGTGTTTGTTCATACATGTGCAGGCCACACCCAGTCTGCAAGCAATGTATCAAATTCATGAGAAGAGACTAATTAGAAGCACATGTTATTTCCAAACACTAATTAAACACCTGTTGTTTACGCCGTTTGAGAGCACAAGTCATTTAGAAGTGAGAGTCTTTGCACCTAGACATTAGGTAGTTTTTTAATTCAATATCTAATAAACCGTTGCTTATAATATTCTGCAGTAAAGAGTCTCTTTATTTCTAGATTTTTTTAGTATTTTTTAAGCATTTTTTATACTTTTTTCAAAATGTTTTTTTTTTCGAACTCGAGCCGAACACGCCAAAAAGTTCGAAGTTCGCGAATTTTCGAACTGCCAATGTTCGAGTCGAACTCCAAACTGATCGAACCGAACAGCTCCTCCCTAATTATAAGCCTATCTGCCATGATAAGGCAAATTTTATGAACGAGGAAAAAATGTGAACAACAACAAAAACATTTGTGAAAAAATATATCTGATAAAATTTAAATACAAAAAAGTGCCCTGAAAAGAGAGAAACTTTCAAATAAATTCCACTAAGGAGGGCCAAAATCATATTTCTGTCTAAGCCATGTGCAAGTATAAAGTATAACTATTCTTTGAATTTTTATGTCAGAAATAACATATATTGTGAATCCGTTGACAGCAATTGAGCCAACAACCTAATGTTCACTGCAAAGTCTCTGGTTTCTTTCAACACAGAAACCACCTGGTGGGATATATTTATACTCCTCACAAGAACTCTACATTCGGGGCCTACCATAAAATGTGACTAGGACAAGCAACCATTATAACTATCACAGATAGACAAAGAAAGTATTTAACCGACAAGATTCACACACATTTGTTGACATACAGAGAAACTGTGATAGAAACTGAATCTTACGGGGTTATTCAGAGAGAGGTGAAAAGCAGGAGAATAGCTGGAGAATGGAAAATTCTAGGTCAAAATAGCCAAACCAGAAAAAGTCTCCCATTTATCTCACTTTCCAAATCGGCTATTTCGACCTTGAATTTTCTCTGTTAGATACAGAGAACCTGACAGAGATTTTAACTACACACCAACAACACACCAATAAAAGAGGACACTTTCACTTATGCTTTGGATTTACTTTTGGACATTAGTGCACCATAAATACCGACTGAAGAAGGCTGTGAATAGACAAAACGCGTCTCGGTAACGCATCTGTCCATTTTAATAGTTTTTTATATTTAATAAAATATTTTTATTTTTCTATTTGACCATTCTCTCCTGCAATTTTTAAACATCACTTTTAAATATCATTTGGAAGCTCTACAATTTACCCATAGACGGTGGGGAAGAGGTCCTGGGTATCCACCTTAGTGTACCCAATGCTAAACCGACCGAGCCTGTGTGAATACGAGGCTCCATACTCGGTGAGTGTACTGTCAATTACTACTCTTGAACATTGTAGTTACAGTATTACACTATGGGAGCGCTGTTTCTTTTACCATAGCCATCTTAGCAAGTGTTGGTGATCAAAGAAGGGACACGTCACCCTTTATATGGCTGAAGGTCCCTAAACCTAGAGCCAGGGATTTTTTGGGCTCTTACAAATGTGAGTGTTCCGCATCCCTGTGATTAATATATTTGCCATATTCTATTGAGATTTTATGCACGATCATTTTCCTTTTTTGTTTCCCCCCCTCTTTTTACCTTGTCCTTCAATTTGTTCCTCCTCCCTCCCCCTCCCCTCCTTTTTTTCATCTGTGTTTGAGAAACGACGAGGAATACACGGATCAAGAGAGGAAGACTGTATCACTTTTAATATCCCATTATCCTGCGGACTGGTATATATACTATCCTATTGGATAACATCACTGAATATTTTGCACTTCCTTTTTGCACATTTGGACACTGTTGCACTTTATTAACCATATGGTCTTTTGGAGGAAATATATATAGATTTTTTGAGCATATACTTTGAATATATGCAGCACATTGTTGTTATTTATAGACACTGTTGCACTTTATTGAATTTTATGCAAAAAATATAGTTGTTACATCACTGTGATTTATGTGCATGACACTTACTGTTTGTTCACATAGTGAATACATATATGATATATGTCACTTTAAGATTGTTGCACTCCTTGCTCTTAAATACTAGAATTCCCTTTGATGCGCTACAGGGGATTTCCATCGTATTTTTCATTTCTGTTTGACACAGATTTTGGTTGTTTTTTCTGTGTTTTTATTACCCTTTGGGCAGCATCACAATATTTACCTGTTTTATTTAATCTCGAATCACTGTATATGATCACTGAATAGTTCTTTTAAGAAATAGGCGCCTACGTTGTGTGATATATATTTACATATATATCTCCCCCTTCTTTTCCATACACCAACAATGGCAGAGATACAGACACTTGACGATAACAGAGTCAGACTGAAAGTAACAGAAACAGACACATACTGTCAATGACTTAGACACAGGTATACTGACAATCAGAGAGGGGGAGAGGGCAGCACCAATGAAGAATGCCGTCCCCAGCCACGTGCATATTGGAGTCACTCTGCAATGCTGGGACTATGGATAGCGGTCAAGCAAGCTCCAGATTCAGACTCCGAGAGTCCGATACAGGAGCTTCATGAGGTAAGTTTATGGCTCGCGTGCCAGCACAGAGGGCACCACGTGCCAGCTGTGGCATGTGTGCTATAGGTTCACCATCACTGCTATAGAGACATACCCCATAGAGACTTGCAGCTGTAATTGTAGCAAATGGTGGCTCTACAAAGTATTGACTTGTGGGAGGGGAGCAAGTGAATAGTTATGCATGTTCAAGTTTTCTGGGGGTTGTTTAGGCATATTTCTTTTTTGAATATTTAAAATATTTTCATTGTGATTCAAAGAGGTAGGCATGTTGTGTAAATCAAATGTTACAAACTCTGAAACAAATTAATTTTAATTCCAGATGGTAATGCAACTAAATAGGAAAAATGCCAAGAAGGACAAATACTTTTGTAAGCCACTGTGTTTATTTGATATTATGTAGGGGGACAGCACAATTTGTAATGCCTAGAGCAGCACAAAGCAGGAATATGCCGCTGCCTCTCATCCACTGATTGCAATCTCATTTATCTTAAAAATATGTACATACTCTATGTAACAGAGTGCCCCTGTCTTTGTAGAAATACTTCTGCAAGAAACCATTATGATTTAGATTATGTGTTATAGAGAATAATAGTAATATTGTACATAACAGAGTTAAAATACTGAAACAGTGTGGGAATCTGTGTACCCATGTTTTAAATACTACAATATGGGCTAAATTACTATCCTCACGCAAACGTTTGCGCCGATGCAAAAAACCATTAACGCGAGGGATAAAACCATTTGCGCCGAATACCGCATTACATAATCAGCGCAACAACCGTGCGCAATCGTCTACCGCGGGTGAACCTGCGCGAACCTACTGTACTTCGCGTGTCCTATACTTAACATTGTGAGCGCAAATGAGAATGTGCGCTGGTAAGAGGATGGTATTACAATCTATTTTGCGGTAATTACCACATAGCCTTTGCGCATAATTTTAGCAACTCCTAAAAGCTGGTGTTAATGGCAAATCTGAACAACCTGGCCAAACCAAAATACACCGGGCCATAATAAAAAATGCAACAAATTATAGTTGCCCATTCAACTCATACCAAACCAATAAAATGGAGAAGCTGTGTGTGCATGTATTATTGCTGCAGCATATATGCTCAGATTGACTGTGGCAGGTGCAATTTCTTAACGTGAGATAATTGTGGTTCTTAATTCTGATTGGCTGAATCGCGATAAAAAAACAGTGTGCGTTACTGCGCGAGCATTTGGCGCGTCCTGTTTGCGCGCGTTATTGATCGGCGGATGAAAAGATGCGCGAGGATTGTAATTCCAGCGGTGATTTACGTGCAAAACTTTTACGCTTAGCTCAAAAATTCGCACTTTGCGCGAGGGTTTTTGCGCGAAGATTGTAACATAGCCCTATATATTTCCATTTCTATGTTGCCAATGAATTGCAGGAATGATATTAAGCACTGAACTATTATAGGAAGGAAAGAGGACATTTTTGCACCATTCCTAATTAATACATACTACATTACAATAAAGGCATCATTTACCTCCTAGCTTAACTCTGTCTTAAAGATATTATTTTATTACATATTTATTTATTTTAATACTTATTTATGTATCATATCAGCCATGGTTAAAGGGACACATATTGCTATTTCATGCAGAAGGGAGCACAAGGAAAAGTGCTGCCCTACAACATGTATAATTCATATGCTGCAGGAAGGAAATCAAGGCAAGTCACCTGGAAATCCTCTTTGATTTCATACTTGCAGCATATATATTCTGCATGCTGCTGGGTCACATTCTTTATGCACTACCCATCAGCATGAATAAATTATATGTGTTCCTTTATACATGGCCAATATGGTCACTCAATGTAGCCCTTTAAGTAGAGATTTCTGTAAACGATATTACATACTGAACTCTAACTTTAGCGTTGCAATATATAAGAGTTAACGCTAGGACAAGTGACATTAATGCATGCCCCCATATATAATTCCTAACAATAAACCCGTGTGAAATCCATTAGTGCGCCAGTGATTGCACTAGCTTGCATGAGCTTATTGTACATCCTATACCAGGTGTGGGCAATTACGACCCTCCAGATGTTTTGAAATTACATTCCCCATGATGCTCGGCTGCTCATTAGGTTTGAAGAGCCTCAAGGGAAATGTAGTTTCAAATCATCTGGAGGGCTGTAATTGCCCACCCCTGTCCTATACCCATTATTATTTTATTATTATTATTATTCTTTACTTTTATAGTGCCAGCATACTCTGCAGCTCTGAACAATAAGGCTGGTGTCAGACGAGCGTAGTGTTCACGTCCGTGATTGCGCCTAAAAGTACGTCCGTGATAGCATGAAAGAAAGTCCATTGGAGCCTGACACATGAAGTACGTCCGCACTGAACTGCGGACGCACAACGGCCGCGGCAAACGGACGCAGGTTAGGCAAGAACGTAATACTGCTAGAACGGACGTGCGGAGTGCGCTGCGTCCACAACGTCTGCATAGCTTTGTGTGTGAGTGATGGAGCATGGTCAGACGGACTGCATTTATAGGTCCAGCATTTTTGACGGACAGAATGTTTTTTCATTGTAATTTATTTTTCCCTCCTACATCCGTCAAAAATAACTTCAGTGAAAAAACAGACTGTGTGACCACTACTGCGTCATCCGTACTGACGATGTCCGTACTGCACGGACGTACAGCCCGTAGAAATCACGCTCGTCTGACCCCAGCCTGAACAGGGTTACAATACATAGAAGAAAACAAAAACAACCATATAGTAATCCAAAACAAATTTTGCATGGGTTGCTAATAGAGGGGATGTGGGTCCCCAATAATACACAATTTATTGCGGGTGTAAATAATCAAACCCATAAATACACATGCTAAAAAAAACATATATTGGAGTATATTGTATGTGGAGAGAATATAGCAGAGCGTGTAATGATATATAGGAGGGAACCATAAGAAAGAAAAAAAAAATCTCAACACCAATTGATGGTACCACACCAAATATACATCGAAGTATCAAATTATCCACGCCATCTTGTGCATAGACTCATTATTTCCAAAAGGAACCACAAAAGCAACCAGAAAAAGACAGGGAATTTGAAGACACCCCAAACAGACAGTGGATTTGAAGGCACCCCAAACAGTTAAAGTGGAAACTCACAATCTAGAAGGGTTGGGGGTGAAAACAAGAGGAGAGGACTGCAAGGTGAGAGTGATGGACTGGTTGCATCAGTGAGTCGGGTGATAGGCTTACCTGAATAGGAATGTTTTAAGGGAGCGTTTGAAGGAAGGGAAACTAGGGGAAAGTCTGACAGTACAAGGGAGAGCGTTCCAGAGGATGGGGCAGATATCCTACAGTCTATCATGGGAAGAGGTGATGCAGGGAGAGGCTAGGCACATGTCACTGTTTGATCTTAGGGAGAGGGCTGAGGTGTATTTGGTGATTAGTGCGAACAGGTAGTAGGAAGCTGAGTTAGTGAGAATTTTGTAGGTCAGGGTAAGGATTTTGAATTTAAATCTACAGTGGATGGGGAGCCAGTGAACGGGCCTCGCAGAGAGGAGAAGCAGAGACAGAGTGGTGGGTGAGGTGGATGAGCCTGGCAGAGGCATTCAGAATGGTGTCAGGTATATTGGAAGGGAAAAAAGGTAAAATGGATGCCTGTAGCCATTTTGTTTTTAAAGAAAGTCTTTTTCTTTCTCCAAATTTCTCTAGTTAGAAATGAACGAGATTTTTTTTACAGAGTTCATGGCTGGGTGAAGTCTTATATTTTTTTAAAAATACCAAACATGAAGGAACTTTAGAATGTCTTTGTGTGATAATGCTAGAGCTAAGTGCTAAGACCTGTCAGACACTTAACTGGTATCATGTGAAGTGATGTTTTAAATAACATGTGATTCTTCTTCCCAGCATTCAGATGTTTAACTCAAGCTAGTAGATAGACTAGATCTGTACGGTTAATTAAATTTAATCAGAGATCAGAGTATTTATAGGGAATTTGAGTGAAATCGCTAGTCTATGAATGGTTATTTATACTCTTTCTTTCAACAGAAATTGAGAAAAGTGGTTAATCCGAACTGCGACGCTAATCCGCAAAGATAAATCGGACCACCAAGGAGATTGCGATTATCTGGAAATTCTACGGTTTTCCGCACAATTCCAAGCAGATCTAATGCTCAAGTCCCATGCGATTCAAGCTCATGCAAGCCTGAAAGACATGCTGGATAAAGCCAGGATACCGTTTATTGCTATGTACAAGAACCACCGAAAAAAAAGATTTGCCGCATATTTTATTGCAACCGCTGTTTTACTACAGAAAAAGAAGCAAATGTTTACCGGAAGGATCTGGTACAAAACAGAAAGTGTCCATACCAACACCAGTGATTCTCGTAAAAGTTCCTAAAGAATCAAGAGTTGTTATCGGAGATGTTACTCTTTATCCGGTCGGGAATGAAGTCTGGTATGACGAGATAAAAATTGTTGATGCATTCCAAGGACGAGAGATACCTATGAATCCGGATTTGAAATTTCTACTAGAGAACAAGCCCGATCATACCATTGAACTTCTAATAAAGACAGATAACCTAACAATTTATGCTCCAATGTATTTACAGCTTGATCATCAATTGCTATCTGCTTATAACGGGCCAAAGATTACAGAGATTGTGATTTGTATAGTAATTATGTTTCTAACTGTCTGGATGATTGTACTAACAAAGAAAGTACGTACATTGAAGTTTAAAAACACTGCATCTTCAATTATTAAATGGATGAAAGAAGAAAAACGTGTTGCGAAAGGTGGAAACCTAGTCTAATTGGTAAAAGGGGGGTATATTGTATGTTTTCCTCAATTTTATTTGATCAATGAATAGATGAAACCAAAGTGGGGTTATGTCAGGTATATTGGAAGGGAAAAAAGGTAAAATGGATGCCTGTAGCCATTGTGTTTTTAAAGACAGTCTTTTTCTTTCTCCAAATTTCTCTAGTTAGAAATGAACGAGATTTTTTTTTTTACAGAGTTCAAGGCTGGGTGAAGTCTTATATTTTTTTAAAAATACCAGACATAAAGGAACCTTAGAATGTCTTTGTGTGATAATGCTAGAGCTAAGTGCTAAGACCTGTCATAATTAAATTTATTGGTCTGTTTTAAGTCTTTAAAGCAAAAGATATTCTGTCTTTTGGGTATAGGAATATAAAAGTTAATATCTCTGTAATATAGATTTATATTCA
This sequence comes from Leptobrachium leishanense, assembly GCA_009667805.1. Lineage (NCBI taxonomy): Eukaryota > Metazoa > Chordata > Amphibia > Anura > Megophryidae > Leptobrachium > Leptobrachium leishanense. The sequence goes on from CM019064.1 coordinate 203,908,003, forward strand.
CAAAATATATGTTTATAATCAAGGTATATTTTATTATATTTACAGTAGGAAATATATGTTCCAATATATATTGTATAAGTATATAATTGGTAAATAGTAAAATTACTGAAGAATAGATTCTGTTGAGTTAACTAGAAAAGAATTCAGCTGATAGGACTCAGTAAGTAACTAAAAAGGAGTAAGGGATATAATTTTGATATGACATGTAGAGACACAGTGTCTATACATGGAGAGAGAGGGTCTTTGTTAAGTCAGATTGAACTTTGACACGAGATAAGAATATTAAAAAGAAATAGTGGAATTAATTAAGAAGTGCAATACTGCCCTCTAGAGGATAGTAAATATTATATTTGATATACCAAATATATTGCCAGTGACGTCAAATTGACTATAATTGCAGCAGCAATGTTGGTTGAAAATCAGTCCGAGATTCCAACATTCAGAGACTCACACCACAATGCATGCAGATTCCAGGACATGAGGCATTACATCAGGAAAATTCCAAGGCAGACTCATCAAAATCCAGATTGGAGAGGTAATGTATGAGAGCTAATTAAATTAAGGAATTAATGTAAATATATATATTTGAAGATATTCTTGCAACATAGACTGAGATTTTTCAGATTCTTGGCAGCTCCAAAAATCTAAATATCTTTATTCTGCAGATAGAGATATGAAGATTAGAAGTGGATATAAGGATTTTTCCTAAAGAAATTGTTGTAAGATTGATACCAATATATATATTGAATTTGGAAATTACTGTGATTGAAATTAATGAGCAAGGAATTATAAAACCAAAAATAAAAAGCAAAAGATTAGAAGTTTAATTCTCGAGATTAGGGGAGGATTCACTAGATAAATTTTATTACTTATCATCTAAATTAGCTTATTTTTTGTTGATCCATGTAGTATAGAGAGATATAAATATCTCTATAAGATCTAGCTGGTTAAACATTGTTTGCTGGGAAATGCATGTTGTATTAAACAGAAATGTCTATTAACCATTTGTGTATTAGTTACTAACTGATAAGGTAAATGATATTAATCATATATGCAGTTACTAACAGGAGATATATATATTGTGAAGCTAGTTTTCATATGCTGATGGATTGTGGTTTATAAATCTTTGTTTATGATATGAGATTTGAAACTTTTTTGTATACGTAATAAATATATATATGTTTTTATCCGATTATTGATTATTGCATTCTTCAAAGCAAAACACAGACAATTAAAAGAATTTAGGAGAATTTCTAGGAAATATAAACGATTGATATTTGTGTCTCGTATAAATTTCTTATGAAATAATAATCCCTGACATATTGGAGGCTTGGCTGATAAATCCAATATATAACGTGTTGTATTCACGTGCAGAGATTATATCCGACAATGGATTGTAGGGTGGAAGAGGCAGGAGAGAAGGAAACCAGCTAGAAGTGTGTATAAGACAAATCTATTTATAAAAGCTGTGAATTCTTAGCTCTTGGAGATTAAGGTTTGTCTTTAAAATATACAATATGTACAGTTAATTTTGTATTGTGTGCATTTTTTACATCATAGGCGTAAATAGGGGGCCACATGTTTGAGTTTTGCCTAAGGCATCACAAAGTCTAGAGTTGCCTCTGATTATAAGCCCATCTGTCCTGATAAGGCAAATCTTATGGGCGAGGAAAAAATGTGAACAACAACAAAAACATTTGTGAAAAAATATATCTGAAAAAATTAAAATACAAAAAAGTGACCTGAAAGAAACAACTTTCAAATAAATTCTGAGTGGATGGGAAGCCAGTGAAGGGACTCGCAGAGAGGAGCAGAAGAGACAGAGTGGTGGGTGAGGTGGATGAGCCTGGCAGAGGCATTCAGAATGGATTGTAGGGGGGAGAGGCAGGAGAGATGGAAACCAGCTAGAAGATTATTGCAATAGTCAAGTCGGGAGATTACAAGGGTGTGGTTGAGTTGCTTTGTGTTTTGTTAGAGGTAAGAAATGGCCGAATTCTGGAAATGTTACATAATTTGTAGCAGCAGGCAGAGGAAAGAGACTGGATTTGAGGGATGAAGGAAACAGCAGAGTCAAGTGTAACTTGGGGTGGGAAGAGGAGAGAGTTAAAAGTGGACCAGAGTCGTCTAGAATTGTAGGACAGAGTAGATGAGAGATGAGAAGAAGGCCTGTTTGGCCAAGTGAAGGGCAGAGTTGTATGACCACAGAATAAACTTGAAATTAATTAAATCCGCTACAAAGCGGGATTTCCTCCAGGCACGCTCTGCAGTGCGCGAGCATCTTTGCAGGTAGTGTGTCTGGGGTGTGTGCTTGGGCTGAAGCTGGCGGCATGGGGCCTTATAAAGTTCCGCTCGACCCCATTCCCTCACATCTAATTCCTCCCCTCTCCTCCTCCCTCACCCCTGCTCTCACACACATCTTCAACCTATCTCTCTCCACTGGCTCCTTTCCATCCGCCTTCAAACACGCGCTAGTTACCCCTTTACTAAAGAAACCATCCCTAGACCCCAACTCTCCATCCAACTACCGCCCTGTATCCCTGCTTCCCTTCACATCAAAGCTCTTAGAAAAACTAGTCTTCAACCGCCTCTCCCTCTTCCTGTCCTCCAATTCCCTACTTGACCCCCTGCAATCTGGCTTCCGTCCCCTACACTCAACTGAAACTGCCCTCACCAAAGTCACCAACGACCTCCTAACTGCTAAAAAAACACGGCCACTATTCTATTCTCATCCTGCTTGACCTCTCGGCTGCTTTTGACACTGTTGACCACCCCCTCCTTCTACAGACCCTCAACTCTCTGGGTCTCGGTGACACTGCACTTGCTTGGGTTGACTCCTATTTATCCAACAGGTCCTTCTGTGTGTCCTTTGCTGGTAACTCCTCCTCTTCAATGCCTCTATCTGTTGGTGTACCTCAAGGCTCTGTCCTTGGTCCTCTGCTCTTTTCCATCTACACCTCCTCCCTGGGCAAAATCATCAACAGCTTTGGCTTTAATTACCACCTCTACGCTGATAACACTCAGATCTACCTCTCTATCCCTGATCTCTCTCCCCCTGTCCTCTCAAAAGTCAGTGTCTGTTTATCTGGCATCTCCTCCTGGATGGCCTCCCACCACCTAAAGATCAACATGTCAAAGACTGAGCTCCTACTTATTCCTCCCTCCAATGCCTCCCCACCTCCTGACTTCTCTATCACGGTGGAGAATATCACCATCTCCCCATGAAACCAAGTTCGCTGTCTTGGAGTTACACTTGACTCTGCTCTTTCCTTCATCCCCCACATCCAGTCTCTTTCCTCCTCCTGCCGATACCAACTGCGTAATATTTCCAGAATTCGGCCATTTCTTACCGCTGTCACCACAAAACAACTCATACACGCCCTGGTAATCTCCTGACTCGACTATTGCAATAATCTCTTATCTGGCCTCCCTCTGTCCCGCCTCTCCCCCTACAATCCATCCTGAACGCCTCCGCCAGGCTAATTCACCTCACCCGCCGCTCTGTCTCTGCCGCTCCCCTCTGCCAGTCCCTTCACTGGCTCCCCATCCACTGCAGAATTAAGTTCAAAATCCTTATCCTTACCTACAAAACCCTCACTAACTCAGCGCCCCACTACCTGTCCTCACTAATCACCAAATACACCCCAACCCGCTCCCTAAGGTCAAACAGTGACCTGCGCCTAGTTTCTCCCCGCATCACCTCTTCCCATGATAGACTGCAGGACTTCACACGCGCAGCCCCCACTCACTGGAACGCTCTCCCTCATACTGTCAGACTTTCCCCTAACTTCTCTTCCTTCAAACGCTCCCTTAAAACGTTCCTATTTAGGGAAGCCTACCACCCAACTCACTGACGCAACCATCAATCACTCTCACCTTACAGTCCTCTCCTCCTGTTTCCAACCCCAACCCTCCTAGATTGTGAGTTCCTACGGGAATAGGGCCCTCATCTCCTCCTGTACTATTTGTCAAATGTTGTTCAATGTATTGTAACCCTGTCTATACTGTGCTTATTGTACAGCGCTGCGGAATATGCTGGCGCTTTATAAATAAAGAATAATAATAATAATAATAATAAAAAAAGTTGAGGAGGAGCAAGCATGTCTAAAGCAGAGATAGGAGTAGCGTTATAGTGGTCAGTGGCAGCATCAAGGCAGGTGAAGGTTGATGTGTGCAGGAATGTGTTGAAGGAGTTTGGAGAATTGATGGGGATCCACGGCATGCAGATTCCCGCAAGTGTGTGTGCAGGATGGGGGAGCAGGGAGTTTAGGTAGTCCAGATAGGTTGAAATAGAGAAGGTAGTAGTCAGTGATGGGGAAAGGGCGACAGGTAAACTCAGAAATGGAGCAGAGGTTGGAAAAACAAGGTCCCACGGGGAGCGCAATCAGTAATTAGATAAGTATTAGAAAGTCCTAGAGCTAATTACCGCAGGGATGAGCAAACAGAAATTTTACTTGCTTCTTAACCCCTTAAGGACCTCTGACGTACCCTGTACGTCCTGTACTCGGGTCTCCCTTAGACCCGCGGACGTACAGGGTACGTCAGTGGCGCCAAATCCCCTCCCGCCCGATACTCACCTCCCTCGTCGGATCCCACGGCGATCTGGCAGGGAGGAAGCCTGCCCATGTGATTTACATGGGCAGGCGAGGCTGATGACGTCGCCACGCTGCGTGGTGACGTCATCAGAAGGTGCCCCCATGTGTTTCAATGGAGGGGAGGGGGGGGCTCCTTCGGAGCCCTCTATCTCCCCAACCATTGAAGCTAGGGAGATGCCGTTTGCACCGCTGGAGAGGGGAGAGCCTCCCCTTTCCAGCGGTGTATGGCATTAACAGTTTTGCTGCCGGATCGCTTTTCGGCGTCAATTGGCGCCAAAACGCGATTCAAACCTGGAGGGGGCTGACATCTTGGATGTCAGCCAAGCCTCCAGGTCCCCCCCCCACCCACTGACAACCGTACCATATGACCATATGTGTGAGGATGTCAGTGGGCCAGTTAACCCTCTAGCTGCCATGTAGAGATAAGGGGATCCTAAGGATCCCTTTATCTCCCGATCCATGGCAGCTGGATGGTCATATTTGACATCATTTAAAAGGCCTGATTATGGCCTTTCAAATAATACCAAACATGACCAGGTTTGGTTTTAAATTTTTTTTTAAAAACAAATTAAATAAAAAACAAATAATAAAAAACTTAAATAAAATAAAAAAATGTTTGTTTTTTTAAAAGTTTTTTTTGTCTGGGGGGAGTTTAATTAAATAGGACCTAGGCTGTCATCTAAAAATAATTAGCACAAAATGGTCAGAATGAGCGCAGCGCACATAGGTGAACTGTCTCAGCAGTGAAGGGGTTAAAAAGCAAACGCATGTAAAAATTGGGTATTTCTAGTCTTGGGACAAAATTTTGAACCTATTTAGCCGGGGTCTTTTTGGGTGGTTGTAGATTTTGTGGATTAAATTACGAAAAAGTGTGTTTTTACCATTTTTTTCCTCATATTTCATATTTTTTTTTATAGTAAATTATTCGATATGATGGAAATAATGGTATTTCTAGAAAGTCCATTTAATGGCGGGAAAAAGGGTGTATAATATGTGTGGGTCGAATAAACGAGTAAGAGGAAAAATTGTCCTAAACACTAACAGCGCAGAAACGTAAAAACAGCAGCGGTCACTAAAAGACGGATTTGTGTAAAACCGCCCGGTCACTAAGGGGTTAAAGCTGGTGCTAACTGATTCTGCTTTTGTAGAATCACTAAGCACCCTCTAGAAGCCCCCCCCCCCCCAATAAATCTGATTCTCACCACTCATCTTACAGTTAGTATCATTGAGGGTAGCACTGCCTTCTGGGGCAAGGTGATGACGTAGAGCCTGCCCCGGAATTTAACGCTGAAATGGGGGTGCTATGGGGAAAACTGCAGGCGCAGTTTTTGCCCGTTAGCGTCTTCATTTTAGCATTAGCTATGTAATATAGTCCATAGTTTGGAACATAGCACTGATGTCAATGTGGTCTCAAAGAAATTGTTTTTTTAGTTTATATATATTAATATTCTGACTGCAATTGTAAGATTAGGGAGTGTATCTTGATGAGTATAGCTCTATCCTGCAGCACAGTTTCTACCCACCACAGGATTCAACGCATAACATAAAGTCGCACTAAGTCCTAGCATTAAGACAATAGGGGAAAAAAAGTTATTTTTTGATGAAAAAAAAATGGTGCATTTATCCAAACAGCATACTGACACCATTTTACTGAGGTTATTAAGAAGGACAATTGATGCTGGGGTTGGGATTAGTATTAGGCTTAGAGATAGCATTAGAATTTAGTAACTATTTATGTTTATTTTAGGTTTAGGGTTAGAGATAACCATACCTCCTCACCAACAAATGCTGCTCCATCCATTTTTATGCTACAGATTCTGCTCCTTTTGAAACAAGCATCAGCAAAGTAACGCTAATATAGTAATAAGTTTGAGCGGAAGAAAATGGTGCAAGTGGTTTTTGCATCACCTACAACACATTTCCAAATCCTTTTATTTAGTGCAGAATTTGACATTTAACATTTACTTTTTAGAATTTACATTCCAAGGACAAAATCTAGTGCAACGAGGAAAAGTGCAATTCAAGTGAAATTTATTAAGCAATAGAAAAAGTATGCAATACATTTTAGAATATTCAACCCATAATAAATACATGCAGCACAAAGTTCAATACAGAAATGGTGAATAAATGCATAAACCCACAGAAGAGAATGCTAACATTGCAGCAATAAGTCCCTTGATCTGTCACCTCTGAATGCTGTAAATACAGCACTTTACATCAATTTCACAAAAAGTATAGACAGCAGAAGTGAACTCATTGTGAAGGGCAGAGAAAATCCTGCAACAGAAGAAACAAAAGACGTTTTTATTATCTGTTTTACAGCTAAAATAATACATGTTTGTGCAAACTGTTGAGAACTTTCGCCATATATCAGTAAATCTTGCACACAATAATTTTTAATTACTTTTTTAATTTAGAATAGATAGAATTGCTTTTAGTATATTTCGGCAGCTTGCAGAGCCACAACGCTATAAATAAAGGCTCAAAGGCTGCAAGCAATCTCCAGCAGGAAACTGAGCTTAGGACACGTAGACGTTAATCTTTTTTTCTTTTTTTTTTTAGAAAGTATTTTACAAGGAAGAATACATTGAGATTTCTCTCGTTTTCAAGTATGTCCTGGGTAGTGAGTATACTGTATACTGTTAGGTGTCTCGCCCAAGGACACTTCCTGGAGAGGTGCTCTTGCCAGGACCAGTGATGTTATCTCAACTTCACCCAGCCAGTACATTATATCTAAGAGACTGTTTCAGATCCCACGACATCTGAAGATGCTGCTAGTGCGTAAACAAATATTTATGGATATAGGAACACCAACAGCTCACACAGCGGCTCTTCTGTCTCTGTGCTTAACATGCGGCTCCAGAGGAAAGTGTATTAACCCCCTTCACTACCAAGATCAAGATATCTTGGGCTTCAAAGGCACCATCCGGTGCCCCGATATTGAGATATCTCGATCTGCTTATCTGCAGCCCAAAATCAATGAAATTTTTTGCCGCACACGAATTTCATTTGCTTTTGGACTGCAAAAAGTGCTCTCTCAAAGTTTTAGCCCTGTGGACATAATGCCTGGAGAGCTAAAACTGTGCAAATTTGGCTGATGATGCCCTAACATCGGTCAGTAAGCAGACGATGCAGGGGGGAAAAAAATTGAACTGCAGCTGTAACTCAATCTGGCAGTAGGTGGCACCATCTAATGGCCAAATAGGTTATTTACAGTAAGAAATACAATGGAATATACCCAAATATTTCTTACTATATAATTAATTAAAAATGATTTTTTTTTATTTTTTTTTAAATGGTTTCTGACAATGCTTTTTCGAAACTTGGTAGTGAAGGGGATAAAAGGGAACCAATGTGAGTACAACAGGGACAATCAGTCAATGTCCCCAGATATTGGACCAATCAATTGCTAACTGCAAAGACTTGCAGAGCAAGATAAATCAAGTAGAGTCTCACATAATGGAATGACAGGCACTCACCTACCTTTAATTCAATCATGTGAGGTTCAAGCAGAGGTTGAGGGGAAATGAGTGAGAACAAAGCTCATAGATTATTTTTGCAGAGGGAAAGGAGTTCCCATTGGTCCGCTTCACTATAAAGCTTGTTATTATATATTATATTAGATTCTGGTAATCAATCATAATGATTCATATTTAAGTCTCATATATAATTTATTATCTATTTTCTACAAAATCCATCTATGTATACGCATATATGAAAATTGAGAGTGAATTTGTTTTTAGTGCGAGTTGCTAATTGGGGGACGAGAATCTTGGTAAATTCCGATACTTGGTCTTTTTTTTTAGGACTTGGCCGCTGGGTTCAAGCTTAAGGGAGACCTTAAGCAACTGACAAGTTTGCCTAATTATAGGAAAATGTTTGTGTTGAAAACCATCATAAAACTCCACTTTTAATATAAGGAAGTATGGTAAAATGTACTTACTGTTGAAGGTGCCGGATGAGTAGTCTGCTTTATCTACAGGAAATTAAATGAAAACTAAATTACATCACATATTCTATAAAAAGTGCAAACAATGGAAAACAATGAATAATACACATTAGAAACAGATAAACTATTTGGTTTAGTCCACTGATAACCAGAGACATTATATACATCACATATCCAAATCTATAATCCATTTTTATGGGCCCCAGTATTAATAGTCTTTATAATTATGGAAATGTTAAATAAGGCTGTGTCAGTGCAGGCTTGCTGACTTATGAAACATTCACCTACCCCTCCATCAGTTTGTTTTCCACCTTTCACTTCAGTTTTATTTTATGTCATGCATTAAAATAACTAATTTGCCATTTTAGTCAGGTTTGAATTTCAATAAGTAATACATGTATGCTTCCCTCTGTCTGTCTATAATTATATTACCTTCTGATGTTTGTTTAACTAAATGCTAGCTTTGCCTGTGCTCAGACTGTAAGCATAACTTTATGAACTGCAGGACTTTTTGCAGTTTCTTATAGTATAAATTTTTAGTTCTGATAGTCACAGCTTTGAGTCAATATACCAAGAAACTTGCTATGTAGTATAGAACGTACTGCAGTTATTATTATTATTCTTTATTTATAAAGCGCCAGCATATTCTGCAGTGCTGTGCTACATTGAACAACATTTTGACAAACCAGTACAGGAGGAAACAAGGGCCCTATTCCCATTGGAACGCACAATCAAGAAGGGTTGGGGGTGAAAACAGGAGGAGAGGACTGCAAGGTGAGAAAGATGGACTGCAAGGTGAGAGTGATGGACTGGTTGCGTCAGTGAGTCGAGTGACAGGCTTCCCTGAATAGGAATGTCTTAATGGAGCATTTGAAGCAGTGTTTCCCAAACCTGTCCTCGGGACCCTCGACCAGGTCATATTTTGCAGATCATCTGGTGGAAGAGCAGACTGAATTCTGCAATTACTGAGCAGCAAATCATATCACCTGTGCTGTGCTTCAGATATCCTGCAAACCTGGCGAGGCGGAGGGTCTTGAGGACAGGTTTGGGAAACACTGGTTTGAAGGAAGGTAAACTAGGGGTTAGTCTGACAGTATGAGGAAGAGCGTTCCAGAGGATGGGGGCTGCGCGTGAGAAATCCTGCAGTCTATCATGGGAGGAGGTGATGCGGGGAGAAACTAGGCGCAGATCACTGTTTGATTTTAGGGAGCGGGCTGGGGTGTATTTGGTGATTAGTGAGGACAGGTAGTGGGGAGCTGAGTTAGTAAGAGCTTTACAGTTAGGAGTTGTCAATACAACAATGCCATTAGTTCTCCATGTGTTGAATTATTCATTGTTTGTGTTTAGGTAATTTTTCTAATCTTGTAAATTTGTAATTTCACCCTCCCTGGCATAATGAATGATAAATGGCTCAAACAATCTGTTTTCCACTTTTTACTTTAGTTTATTTTCCTGATATATTAAACCAGTTTGTAATTCTATACAGATTTAAATTGTAGTATTTAATTATACCTGTATATTTATATTTACTTCTGTCTGTCTTGAATTATATCCAGTTAGTGTGTTTCAAAATATCTAAAATTGCCTGTTTCTTAATCTAATGATTTAAGGATTTATAAAGGATTTCTTATAGAAAGGCATTGCTGTTCTGAAAGCCACAGCTATAAACAATGTAAGAAGCAGCTTGCTATTCAGTATAGAATGTATCATAGTTGTCAGTTGTCATGGTATCAGATGATGCTATTAGGTTTCATTTTCCTTTATAAATTAGATTTTTCATTGTTTGGGTTTAGGTAACAAACTGGTTACTGGTAATTTCTTCCTCACATTGTTCTAATCTGCTTGTTTGCTTAATGACCATCTTTAATCAGCAGACAACACATTCCCCTTTTAGAAACCTGTTTAAAACATATGAATGGATCGCTGAATCATATGGAACATTGACTATCTCATAACGGTGCATCATTTTACATGCCAGCATTGCAAAAGTATGTAAGGGAACTTAAAACGAATAATTCAAGTTACTTACCTTCAGCAGTTAAGCCCACACTGACTGTTGCTGTATCACCAGTGCTTTCACCAGATCTACCAGTAGAGATAGGGCAGGTCTGCAATGGAATAGAAAGTCACACAATTTATATAAAGGGGCCAGTTGTGTTTGTATTTTATTTTCTGCCTCTGTTTTCAATAGCCACAACACTGGGAGGCATGTGCACATAAAATATAAGAACTGAATGTTAAAACGATATTTAACTTTCTGTTTTATTTTACAGTTAGCGATAGTATATCAAGATATGACGGAATTTCATAATTGTTATAATATAACCACAAACAGGTATTTTACATGTTGGACAATCCCTCTCTAAGAAACTCAGGGCCCTATTCCATAGCTGACGGTAAAATGAGAATGGAAAGTAGGAAAATATGCGTCCATATTCCGGAGTTGGCACTTTATTAGCTCCTGTTGCCAGAACGAAGCGTAAGGCTGCCTGATACAGGCAGCGGCGAACCGCGAGTATCGGCTCACAGAGTCCATATATTGCAAAGAGCCTTACGCGTCCTCGCCATGTGCTCCCACTCGCAAGATCCCACAGCACCACAGATGAATCATGGTGGGACACTAGGAATTATTTGTTCCCAGTCTCTGCTCATGCCACCTTTTTCACCATGGGATGAGGGGTGAGTATGAGATTTAATGGGGGGGTTTACAGATAGTGTTAACACCAGCTTCGAGGAGACATTATTTCACAGTGAAATAACGCCTCCCGGGTGGAAGCACAAGCTGCATTCTAATAGCCTGCACTTCCACACAGAGGTGAAAATGAACGTTTCTCATAATAAATATAGGAGACATTAATTTACAGTAACCTCGGACAAGGAAACGCTACATTCAAGTTGCAAGCACAGTTTGTGGCAAGAATGGAATATCGATTCCTGTTGATAAAATAACTGCAGAAGAAGTTACGTGTAACTATGGAATATGGTCCACAAGGGACTGCACTCCATCCCTGGGGTAAACTTAACCAGTTTTTTTTTGCTGCTAATTTTACACAGCTCTAGTTACATTTACAGCAGGTTTGGAATAGAGCCCAAGGTGTGGTTTTTTAGCACATTATTTCCCAGGAATGTCTTCAAATACATTTACATATTTGACTTAATTTCAATCTCTTTGATAATGTTTGTTATTTTGTACAAAAATCTGTCAATATTAACTCCATTCACTCCCAAGATCAAGATAACCTGGGTCTTCAAAGCACCATGAGGTGCCCAATAACGAGTTGTCTCGATCTGCAGCTGAGCAGGGTAAAAGCAAATGAAATTTGTTTGTTTCAAATTAATTTCCTTTGCTTTTATGCTCCAGAAACTATTCCCAAAGTTTTACCGTTTGGGCATAATACCCAAGGTGCTAAAACTGTTGAAAATCAGCTAGGTAAAACTGATAACTTGGGCTTTCCCCAGCCAATGCACGGACTGCAGTTCTAAATGCAGGAACTCCGTTTGGCCAGTAGATGACAACATCTGCCTGCCAAATTGAGAATATTCCCATATATTTCTCACTGTATTATTAATTAAAATGATTTTTTTCGAAAAAAAAAAATTGGTTCCTGACAGGATCTTTTTTGAAAATCCCTTGGTAGTGAAAGGGTGAATATTGCTAGAGATTAAAATGCAAGTGTGTTGTCAGTATGCAAGTGAAAAAAATATCAGGATTTTATGTTGGCTTCATTCATTGATCTTGTTGTGTCATCAATATATTGGACAGTGACAATCTGACTACTTGATCACAATAAAATGTTCTCCTTGCGGGGAATTTAACTAATAGCGACCTGCTATACAGTCTGTAATGTCTTCAGTATAGGACACATCTGATGGTTTCTTTGAAGGTTGAAAGTTTCTCTTCTGTTTCTCTGGATAGTTGACAGCTCTTTACAGAGTGCAGCACTTTTAAATCATTAATAATATTAAGCTATATTTATTTACAATTACACTTTTTGTGTGTCTAGATTTGGATTATTAAAATAAATAAATTTTTATAAGGATGCACTAAATATGAAGTAAAAATATGGTTTTAGTTTTCGTGCCAAGAGGCATATTTTTACCTAATATTTTCAGGTTATTTAATGTTGGACTTGCTTTTAAATATTGTATAAAAACATATCTTGCTGTTGGCTACGTCATATCAAATTGCAGCTGAATTAACATTTGTTTTCATTATCATTTGCAAAATCTTACCTGCACACAACGGTTATTACAGAGTGTCAATACTGCAAAAAGGTCGACAGTAGCAGAACCAGTAATTTGGAAGACTTTCATTGCAAAGCGGGATTCGGTACCATTTCCATTCCTTATTACACTAAGAAGACCTTCACCAACACCTGCAGCTGGACAACTGAAATGAGTAGATAAAAGTATTTCAAATAGAATTCTATGTGTGATGAGATCATAAAATATCAATGAATGAAACATAATGTTTGAAATACAAAAAAAAGAATTATTTTTCATTTTAGATTCACTGCCTCAGTAACTGGAAGTAGATCAGCTGATCTGGACAGTTTTCCCTCAATAAACGTTCACACATATAACATTAAGGCTAGGGTCAGACGAACGCATTTTTCGCGTCGTCCGTGGGAAAGTGCGGTCGAACGAACGGACGTATTTTTTCACGAAATACGCGTTAGCGGTCATACGATGCGCATTTTCGTCCGTGATTTTGTACGGATCATCAATAAAACCCTTTTTGTGTCTGGACGTTATGTTATCCGGTCATTAGCAGCGTCTGACGTCTCCCAATCACGCAAACACGCCGCTATGCGGACGCAGCGTACTCTGTACGTCAGTAGTAGCGGTTTGACGTTCTCGAAAAAATGCGTTCGTTTGCCACTTGCGTTGCACGGACGAACTTTCGTGCGGCCGTTCGTCGTGTGTTTCCCCGGCATTGGACGTCATTTGCTGCTAGCACGGCTGTGATTTCGTGCGGCTAAACGCACGTTAAAACTGCGTTCGTCTGACCCTAGCCTAAAAGGGAAGAGCGATACATTCTCTTGTTAGATCATTATAATACTTCAGAACCATTTTGCTAATGTATCCTCTGATAATCAAATGACATAACATTTCATACAGATTCACACTCATTTAAATGTTCAAATATGTCCATGCAGGAAAAGAGCCGGTATACTCATACACAATCATACGCACACATATCAATGCACATTCAGAGACATAAACACTTAAAGGATTGCATTCAGGTAAATGCTTGCATTTTTACATCTGCACATTGATTCACTCGGAGACACATACAGAGGCACTATTCACATGGTCAGCAAATGTATCGAATTTTAATACATTTCTACTGTGCTTCACAAACACAATTGTCAAAGACATTAGTGGCGCAGTGGTTTCAGGACACCACTGTGCCAATGAGCAATGAAAGGGTGACTGTCAGTGTGCTGATGTGACTGTGACTGTCAGTGTGCTGATGAAGAAGTATGACATTGTCACTATAAACCAGTGATGGTGAATCTTGGCAACCGTTGATTTTTTTGGAACTACATGCTCCATGTTGCCTAGCCAGCCCTACAGCGGTCGGAGCATCATGGGACATGTAGCTTCAAAACATCTGGGGTTCCAAGCTTTGCCATAACTGCTACAGAAGGACAATCACAAATGAAAAAGAGATTTTATGCAACTGCCCTGCAGGAACTGGACACCCAAAAACCAGTTCCATGGCTGCACCCACTGCTGTTTTTTTTTTTGTTTTTGAGAAAGGATTTTACCAGGAAGGATACATCGAGATTTCTCTCGTTTTCAAGTATGTCCTGGGTGGCGAGAATGTACCGTTAGGTGTCTTGCCAAGGACACTTACTGGAGAGGTGCTTGCTGGGATCGAACCCATGACTCCACAGGCTCTCTCCATGCAGAGCAGTGACATTACCTCTACTCCACCCAGCCGGTTCAAGATAAACTATGGTTTGCAAAATCCATTTATGCAGGAAGATATTTAACTAATGTTTAATTACGCAAAAATCTGAAACGGAGAGGACTAGAAAATTAATGGAACATAAAAAAATGACACGGGAGAACAGCGGTCTAAATGAACAGTAATTAGACCCTGTTAATTGTAACACGTGGCATGCATTCATCGGCGACTATTGCAGAGCATAAGGGGAACTGGCGTGTCACCGATTATAAAGAAGAATGGTTGCCCATAATAAAAACTTGCGTAATGAATGACATAAACATTAAGAATAAGCTGAGATTTGGTACTGACTTTTACATGTTTTTCATTTGCTCAAAAACATTTCAAAAAATGGCAGGACAAATAATATCTTCTACAAAACATCACTGTATAAATTACAGAAGTTATGTTCCCTTGCTTATTTTATTAGGACTTGTTAGGTTTTAGGTCTAACCACAGTATGAAGAAACTGGTACAGACATACGGATGCAAGATACACATACCCTCCTGTAAGCAGGTCATATTGTATTCCAGGTGATAGAGGGGAAGTGGCAAATATTCTGGTCACTTGGACTGAAAAGGAACCAGCGTCCAACTCTGGCGCATTTACTGAAATATATATAGTGTCCTCCACCTTCACCACGGATTGCTCTGACAGCGGTTGAACAAATTCTGCAAATTCATAGGCCGCCATGTTTACTGTAACATTGCCGTTTCCCCCAGGGACAGCAATTTCAGTTACACTGAAAAGTAAAAAAGGCATTTGAATATTTCTTTTTCAGAACAAATTACCAAAAACTATTGTTTTGAACTAAAATTATTACACAGAATATAGTTGACATTATATGCTTCGAATGTGTTTATGAGGTTTTGTAGCGGAATCTTTAATGACGTAAAACATTGTCCACGGTTGAAGCTAGAAAATCATATAATACTCCAAAACGATTTTGAAAAAAATAAAATGATTTTGATTAACCCTTTTTTTGGGTCTCATTCTGATGTGACCGACAAAGGGCCACAACCACCAACAATTACATATCCTTATTGTGTTTATTTTATGTTGCTGATAATTTACATGTACTTTTTTTTTCTCTTGTATGTTCAGCTAAGAAAATATTTTACTCTATATGTAACACTGGGTGCATCCATTTTGTCCACCGTCCACCATTTTGTGCATCCATCATGCCCACATGGTTAAAACCTCGGTGGCACCTTCTAGAGACTAAAAGCAAATGAAATTCATTTGCAGCAAACAAATTTAATTTGCAATGATACAGCATAGCCTCAGATCATGTTAACACGGTCTCAGCCTGCTGTGTCTGCTACCGTTAATTGGGTATCATGGTAGTGAAGGGGTTAAAATGTTCCCTTCTTCTGTATTTAGTGTAGCTTATATTCAAAGTCAGTGGATTGCAGAATTTTATGTAAACTACAATTTAAAGAAGTTATTCTCCTGTTTCACCTTGATGTAACTTCTTAGTTTGCGAAACTGAGAATTTTACAATTAAAAACCCTCCGACTTAGAACTTTTTTTATTTACAGAAGCTGAGATTTTTTGTTGCAAATAATATAGATGAGGGCTCAAAATTTCAAGTCCCAAGCTACTAGCCAGGCCTTAAGAGTTACTCGCCACTAGTTGCCCCACCTAACCCCTTATCCTGCCCTGCCTGCATCTGCATTTCCACTCGCCCTCATGTAATTTCCACTCGCCAAATGCATGTAGGCGAGTGGAAATTTTGAGGCCTGATATAGATCATTTATTGTTTTTTCTAATTATAATTTTGTGTGCACAGCTGCAAATACTCAAGTGTGTCAAACATAATACATTAGTAATGCTGAAAACATTGGGGTTATTTACGAACTACTATTGTTTGCTGTATTTGCAAACAATGTAGAAAAAAACACACAAAAAGGGAATTCAAACAGCAGCAGGAGAAGTTTCATTGAAGAAGTTTTTCCTGCTATCTTTTATCGCTTGCAAAAAAAGCAACTTTCACTGTTATTTACAACTATGAGAAACAACAATAACCCTCATAAAGCTAGATCTATTGCTGAAACCAGCTTGTAAGGTTTGTAAAAAATAAAAAATAAATGATCTACCCGTTGTAGTTCTTACAAACTATGTAATGTATGATTATGATGTTGTTTTGGCTTTTCCTAGCAACAGGTAGAGATAAATTAGCTTCTAATGATCTGCAATATGTTCTCTCTGATAGCTGGGTGTCTGAACAATACTCACCCCAATACTGGGTTCAGGGTAGAGTTAAGCACAACTGTAGCGTTCAGTGGGTAGGAGCAGGAAACGCTGGCATTGAAATAATTTGCGGCTATGATTGGGTTTATCTTTGGATTGATGTATAAAGTATTGCTGTACGTAACATGACTTCCATTGGTCTGTGAGAATAACAAAAGAGAAAGAACACTTGTCAGAAAAATGATGTCACGCTTCGAATATTTATCTAGATCTCTTTATGGATTTTTCAAACCTATTTCTCTCAAATGTGACATGAGTTCATCACAAATCACTGTTTAATTAAAGAATTGTTAGGAATAAGAAGCATAAAGCAAAGAATTGAGAAAACTCACTGCCGGTTTGCAAATACTATTAGTTGCTAAACAAACGGGTACAATTTACAATGGAGAACATTCAACAAGTGGTAAGAAATTCCATTTTACTGGCTGTGGGTATTTGCTGTATCTGCAAAATATGGTCTTTGTGGTGTTTAATTCTAAATCTCAATGCGGTATTTCTTTCTGGGTCTGATTTGGGCTGAGATATTGTCACATTTGTTTAAACGTGAAAACATAAACTTGAAGAAGACTGAAACACAACAGTGATATTGAATTTAAAATACAATGTTACATCTTTAACGCACATAGAGAAATATTATTAACCTGTTTAATGCTGCTGGATGTTAAACAAACACAATTTTGAAATTTGGACTCACTCTTATAGAGTTGCCACAGACTCCATTTCTCAGTGGATTTGTCACAACAGTATTTGAAAGGCCGTTTACAATTGCCCTCTTTCCGGTGCAGGTGGGGTCAATCAGGTGTAAATTAGAGGTGTTAAAATTACTTTTTTCCAACTGACACTTGGACACAGATATCTTCATGTTCCCGCCACTGCAATCAATAACTGGGATTGGTGGTTTGGCTAAAAGACGAACAGAGACGTGAAGTCAGTATGTACCTTCTACAACCCGTGCAAAAAAAACAAAAGTAACATGTCAGTTTGGGCACTTAAATCAGTACTTGGAATGCATTGGTTTTTAATCTATTTTCTGCTGGAGAAGACTTTAAAATTTTGATGCGACAAGTCTGATCTTCATTCTGAAAACTTGACAAAGCAAAATAGCTATTGCGTTTCTTCTTGTGCTTAGTGATGCAATTAACACCAATTCCTGAATTCAAAGATCTGTTAATGTTATGAAAAAATTCTACTAAACCTTTGAATCTTGTGCAATTACAGTACTTTAATGAAAATATATTGTGTGCCATGCAGAGGAAAATCACTTTACCTTGAGATGTATATAAAGTTGTGTTACAGTCACAGGCAGGGCCATATTCGTCAGTGGCACATTGTCCAAGTACATTTAACACTGCAAAGAGAAAGATAGCAAGCTCAGCTTTTTTACATATACTGTAATTGTTTATATTTATGCTGCATAAACATGAAAAATATGGCATACAACATTTTATCCTAAAACCATTGGTCAAGCAGAAAATGATATTTTACATTCCCGGCTGGGTGGAGTAGAGGTACCATCACTGCTCTGCATGGAGAGAGCCTGTGGAGTCATGGGTTCAATCCCAGCAAGTGCACCTCTCCAGTAAGTGTCCTTGGCAAGACACCTAACGGTACATACTCGCCACCCAGGACAGACTTGAAAACGAGAGAAATCTCAATGTATCCTTCCTGGTAAAATCCTTTCTTAAAAAAAAAAACATGTAACCACTGTAAGTCACACCAGACCACCTGTCAGTGGTCTGATGGCTTTGCTGACTGTAAAAATTTAGATTGCTGTACCAAAGATCAACTAGAAACGTAATCTTTATGCTGCGTATCAAGGACTTGACCTGCATTAATATTAATTAGTCCTAATTGAGGAAATTTTATTCTACGATTGAAAATCCTGTTCCTAAATCCTTACATGCTAACCTGCCAGCCACTTGAAACCTTATGGTGCGACAACTATGTGTGATTAAATTAATTGTGTGACTTTAAGCAAATTTATTTTGTTAGTCAGATTGTCACAGGCAGCCTTGCACCATAACATCATTTATTTTTGAAGCATGTGTCACATATTTTGAGAAAAAACATACAGGGTTATTCAGAGAACAGTGAAAAGCAGGAGAATGACTGGAGAATGAAAAATTCTAGGTCAAAATAGCCGATTTGGAAAGTGAGATGAAAGGGAGAATTTTTCTGGTTTGGCTATTTTGACCTAGAATTTTTCATTCTCCAGTCATTCTCCTGCTTTTCACGCTCTCTGAATAACCCTGATAAACGTTACATGGTAACTTACTGTTATTGAGCATTTTTGTCATGGAGATTTAACGTAGAAAAAAAATGTGACACCTTATTTTACTCTACATTATCTTACCTGGAACCAATCCACAAAGGGCAAAAATCAGTGTTAGAAACACCTTCATGGTTATATGCTGGCAAAACCTGAAAAAGAAAGGACAGAGCTATATATATATATTTTTTACCTGGGTAACACCATTGAGCACACAGACAACAATGTCAGTACTCTATACTTTGTGGAACAGCTATAGGATTATACTACACGTTTATATTAGTTTATTCAAGGTGATTGCACAGTTACTTCATCACGTTTGAACTACTCCGCTTCTTTGTTTTGTTCCTTGAAACTACACTAAGGCTAGGGACAGATGAGCGCATTTTCTGCAGCCACCGTCAAAATGTACGTCGATGCGTGCGCACGCATTTTTTCACGGAATACGCTTAAGTGGTCAGACGATGCGCAATTCTGGACGTATTTCATGACGATGGGGTGAAAAGAAGTCTAGGAAATCCGGCTGTTTGAACGTTATGTTGGCCGCACACTAGCAGCGTCTGACGTCTCCTAATCACGCACACACGCTGCTATGCGGCCGCAGCGCACTTTGTACGTCAGTAGCAGCGGTTTCACGTTCTGATAAAAATGCGTTCATTTGCTGGTTGCGTGGTGTCGGCGCACTTTCGTACGCACGTACTGCGTATATTGGCCGTCATTGGCCGTTATGTGCTGCTACTGCCGCCGTGATTTAGTGCGCCTGCACGCGCGTTCCGACTGCCCCACTCTGACCCTAGCCTAACAGGGTTATTCAGAAAGCGGTGAAAAGCAGGAGAATTACTGGAGAATGAAAAATTCTAGGTCAAAATAGCAAAACCAGAAAAATTCTCCCGTTCATCTCACTTTCCATATCGGCTCTTTTGACCTAGAATTTTCCATTATCCAGTCATTCTCCTGCTTTTCACCACTCTCTGAATAACCCTGTCAGATTCAAGACGCAAAATACATCCTAATTTTTTTTTTAAAAAAATGGCATTTACAGTTTATTTTATTTTGATCTCTTTCTATAAATGCAGCAATGGTAATATTAATCTGTATATCAACTTTGTTTTATGTCTTATCAATGGAAAGTATTATTTTCTTACGCCTCAAGTATAATTTTCTTACCTTGTATGGAGCCACTTAGAATATGAAGTTGGTATATGATGTTTTGCATTGATGGTGTGAGCTTTTTATACAGAAGGATCCTCGAAGAATGCTATATCCACCCTAGAAAGGTATGAAACAGTGAACAAGTGATACGCAATACTTTTGACGGAGTGGTTGTGATGAATAGCTCTAAATAGTTATTACCCTCCAGACAGCATTTGAAGCATTTCATAAATAGTTTAAAAATAGTGCTGTTTGGAAGATGACACTTGCCTGCATATACAGTAGTATTTTGACATATTTACGTACAAGGCTTCCTTCATCCTGCATTTGACCCTGGTGGACAAGTTGTCAGGGGGCTTTGAGTAGTGAGGAGGGCATAAACCTCTTGCCAGGCCTGCCTCTTACTTGATCATTGTCAGGGCCCCAATGTATATATTGCCTCCTTTCCTGTTTACCCTTTTTCTAGGAGTGGGTTAGATCCCTGGATGTCCAGGTAGCCCCTTTACCCATCAACATGTCTCAGGTGGTTCCTAAAGAGCAGTCACCTGGCACCTACAGGCTTTCTTGATATTTTACCCAATTGAGGAAAAGTATCACCTGCACTCAAAGTCCTACTTAAATGGCCATTGAAGTAATAAGTCCACGTCAAAGTATATCTCTTTGGTGGATACTAACATAATACACATTGGAAAAAAAAACCTAAAAGGAATATGTGGAAAAAAACAACAACACATGGTACAACAAAGTGCCTGGAAGGATACAGCCCGAACCTCCAAAGTATCTATGAAAAATGTGCAATATTCTTGTTTCTTTCTACTGCTATATAAGTAATCATTGCCCTTAAAAATTGCTACAATTTTTTTTCGTATAATGCTGGGTTTGATCTTTGCTAGCATTAGACTATATTCAGTTTCACATTTTGGGCCCTATCACCTGCTGTAAGCTAAAACGCCATCACTAAAGAAAGAATTTAGTGCGAGTCGCTAAACCTTAGCACCTGACAACATAACAGATCACCTTGTCAGCGGGAGTCTGTGTACAAGGTCGTTTAGTGCATGCTAGGGAAACATGGCCTTTCCAATGATATCAAACATGACCATGTTATAAGTAAAATAAAAGTTTAAAAAAGTAATAATAAAAAAATAATAAATTAAATAATAAAAAAATAAATACGTGTTTTTTTTTTTTTTTTTAATGCAGCACTATTGTTCACATTTCAATTATAATGTGAACAATGATGCTTCACTAATGATTTTTTTTTGGGGGGGGGGGGTTTAGCTAAAATCACGCAATTTCTCCCCAAAAAAAAAATGGGTTCCCCGTTCTAATTTTTTTAACAAATCTACGCCATAGCATATGACCGTAGAGCCTCGGATAATAACATTTATAAAAAAAACACTTTACACACTGTGGAAGATTGAAATTTTATTGAAAATTCAAATTTTTTAACTTTTTTACATTTTTTGTTATAGCATTTTGGCAGGGCATGACATATACATATAATAATGATATATTATTAATCTGCCGAGTCTGCCGGAAAGAACGATATATAATTTGTCTGGGTGGTATAATAAAACATGACTTAAAAACGGTCAAAATGAGCTCAGCAAACTTCTACTTCCGAAACAGCGCCGAAGTTGGAAAATTACTCCCGTCCTTAAGGGGTTAAAGAAACAAGGCTTTTTCCCTACAGGTTCCAATGTAAAACATATTTGCGTTTTTTCACTTTCAGCAAAAGTCTTTGTTTATTGATTTTTTAGTATTTTTAGGCATTTTTGGGATTTTTTTGGTGAAATTTTATTGTTCCTAATTTATTTTAAAACGAGGCTTTTTTCCCGTTCTGCAATGAATTGAATAGATATGATATTTCAGCACCATGGTGAGCTCCATAGCTGTCCATGGTCCTGAATTGCTAATCTGGAACATAGTATTCATTGAAAATGTTCATAATATATAACCAAATCGCCATCATGGTACCCTTAATTAAGTGATTTTAAACATTTGATAGTATATCTAAATGGAGTCCACTGTATAATGTATGAGATATTTATTCATTGTAATATTAAAAACTTTCCATGGGATATTCCTGGAAATTCATAGATAAAATTGTCTTGGATTTGTTGTCCATCGCAAACTTAACTCATGCAGGATTATTCACAAAGAGTGATCTGGCCCTGAAATGGCACCGAACAGTGAATTTCCCCATACGGTGCCATTTCCTGGCCATTCGGCTATTTAGAGAGCAGGCAGTTCGCCAAACTTTGATGAATTGCCAGAAAGTACGCTGCCTGTTCGAAGGCAGTGAAATCCCCATAGAGGAGCAATGGTTAACCTATTCACAGAACATCGAACAGCAGTGAAATGTCAGAGAAATAACGTGAGGTTCGGTGTTTTCATTTGGCAGGTTTATTCAGGCAAATCCTGAATTCAGGCTTCAATCTTTAAAATATTCCCGTTTTTTTCTCAATATCTAATAAACCGTTTATTCTTTTAATCTGCAGTAAAAAGTCTATTTATTGATTAAATAGGATCTTTCAGGCATTTTTCAGGATTTAGGCTAGGGACAGATGAGCGCATTTTCTGCAGCCACCGTCAAAATGTACGTCTATGCGTGCGCACGCATTTTTTCACGGAATACGCTTAAGTGGTCAGACGATGCGCAATTCTGGACGTATTTCATGACGGTGGGGTAAAAAGAAGTCTAGGGAAATCCGGCTGTTTGAACGTTATGTAGGCCGCACACTAGCAGCGTCTGACGTCTCCTAATCACGCACACACGCTGCTATGCGGCCGCAGCGCACTTTGTACGTCAGTAGCAGCGGTTTCACGTTCTGATAAAAATGCGTTCATTTGCTGGTTGCGTGGTGTCGGCGCACTTTCGTACGCACGTACTGCGTATATTGGCCGTCATTGGCCGTTATGTGCTGCTACTGCCGCCGTGATTTAGTGCGTCTGCACGCGCGTTCCGACTGCCCCACTCTGACCCTAGCCTTATTCGTGAATTTTTTTTCTTTTTTTAATCGCAGTTTTTCTTTTTTCTCTAACTGACCTTTTTATTATCATTCATAGGACCTTATATTTTAATTTCAGACATTTTCGTTCAGTAGTTATTTTGCAAACAGCGTTTCAATTTTGACACTCTCGATCATATTGTTTTGTTGTTTTTTTTTACCAGTTTGGCGGCTTCTCGGCTTTTTTTGCAGCTGGTCGGCGCTGTGCTCGGCGGCGCATTGGCTGCGTTTGGTGCTTTCCAGCGTGCATGCTGCGGATGTCCTGCGAGTTGGTGGCAGAGAGTTGGCAGTTGCATTCAGCAGCCAATTCCCTGCACTTCAGGGACCCTGCAATGAATGCTGAATAGTGGGGACATTTGATCCCTTGAAGTGCGGGGAACGACAGAGCACCGTAATGTTGGCAAAATGGTTGCTAGTTAATCAAAGTAACAAAATGTTAACGCAGGAAAAATTATTTCTGTTTCATACTAGTAGAATCCAGAGATAAATTTTGATTTCAGCAAGCAAGAAAAATGATAAAAATGCATACAATTCTTAATTTCAAGACCACCCTCTGATTTTGTTACATGAAAGAGGTAAAACCAAACAAACATATGAATCAGTTTTATAGTGTAGTAAGCTTAATTATATGGTGCATCAAAAATAATTATGCTGGTTGCACTCACATTTAATGGAGTCTGCCCTGGTTCTGCACTATGCGACTGTGGGTGTTTCGCCAGTCTTCTGGGTACCCATGCAACCCTTTTCACGATAGCTGTTAATCCAGATCCTTACTGCACTCCAATTCATCATATAAGACATTTAAGAGACAAAGAAGACAGAGCTGCCCAACCTAGCGCAACTCCATTATAAGTAAAACAAGAGATATAGAGAATAAATACAACGTAGGACTACTATGGCACTAAAGGAACAATAGAGAGAAAAATATAAATAAATAGAACCTGGAGCTGCTAGAATCCTAAAAAGCTAGTCTGTCCGTCTAGCAGGCAAATTAAATAAAAAACACACAAAGATATGGACAGGGCTCCCAAAAAAGAAAAATCTTTTCAAAAAATTGCAGAGAAAAAATAACTATTTTACTTATAGTCCTCCTTCAGATCAAAGGAATAAAGTCACATTAGGTCCTTCTGCGAGGAAAATTATATATGTGTAGAACAATGTATATACACACAATATATACCTCAGAAAGAAGATCACCAATAGGAGAAGAGCTTTGAACTTTGAGTCAATTCCTGGAATCGTCTTTTTTCCCCTGAGATAAAGGGCCAAATATACGGTTCACCCTCCTGATGTGTTTCTGTGCCGAGAGAGCTTCAGCGCCAGATATACAGATACCTATAAGACAAACATTTGTATGCGCCTCAACCCGCTCTTAAAGTGCTTTCTTGGGGTTTCAGGTTAAACCAGTAACCTTACTCTATGTGATAATCAGTCAGCTGGAGTCCCGGGAACCAGATAAAATGAAGAATACACAAAACAGTGTATTTGGGATAGTAATGGAATATTTTACATCACATCACTGCTTGCACGGCAATCTTAGAAATAATGATGATGAAGTCCAACTGCAACAAAATTGTACTACTTTTATATTTTGGGACTCGTTGTGATCATTACTGGCTGAGGAAGCTCTTGAGAGGAGCAAAATACATTCGGGTATTTATACAGGAACAGTTTACAGTTCTTGCAGGACCTTACCAAGCATCACTGGCTGCATGTAAGCTTGGATCCCATACAAGATGCAGTCAGCTGTGAGACTGAGACGTCCTCTTACGATTATGCCTGACCGAACCAAAATCCTACTCCATTTCCGTTCTTTTGTGATTCATCCAGACATTTTTCAGATTTCATAGTTCAGAATCTAATTGTGACTTGTGTGAATGTGGATGCAAATACAAATGTCTAGGTTGAAAGGTTCTAAACTCTAGAATTTGTTTGTCCCTCATCTTGCACAATTACAAACGGTGTCTGAGTTGTTGTCATACAAGCAGAAATGGTCTTGTGTAAAGTTGGCTTCCGTGATTTCTTCCACTTGTTTTTAGCTTCTTTGGGACCTAGGGTTGCCAGATTGGCCATGTTTTCTTGGACACATAATTTATTCATGCTGATGCGCATTGCATGAAAAATGCAACCCTGCAGCAGGTAGAATTCATTTGCTACATGTAATTATGAAAACACAAATCCCAGGTGGCCTGCCTTGATTTCCTACCCGCAGCGTATGAATTATACATGTTGCAAGCCAGCATTTTTCCCTGTGATCTCCTCTACATAAAATAGTAATGTGTCCAGGAAAACATGGCCAGTCTGCCAACCCTACTCTAGCCACAATTTCCACCAAGATGACATTATGTTATGAACAAATACGTAGGCCTATACCACACAGATCACATGACACTTCCATTGCAGATAATAATTTGTGGACCGGAACAATTATGAGTCCATTCACTAGTAGAGCAGATTTCTTGTGATCACTTGTATTTGAGCCAGTTTTAGGCAACAACAGCTTGTCCTGGCTAACATCAATTGATCCTATCTATTTTCTATTTTCTCTAATTATCTCTTTTGATATTAGAGCCTTCTACTGCTACCATGTGATATATGGTTGTACTCAAAAGTTTGCATACCCTGGCAGAAATCATGAAATTTTGGCATTGATTTTGAAAATATGACTGATCGTGCCAAATAACTGTCTTTTATTTAAGGATAATAATCATATGAAGCCATATACTATCACATAGTTATTTTGCTCCTTTTTAAATCATAATGACAGCAGAAAAAAAATCACAAAATGGCCCTGATCAAAAGTTTATATAACCTGGAATGTTTGGCCTTGTTACAGACACACAAGGTGACACACACAGGTTAGAATGACAATTAAAGGTTAATTTCCCACATCTGTGGCTTTTTAAATTGCAGTTGGTGTCTGTGTATAAAAACTCAATGAGTTTGTTAGCTCTCACGGGGAGGCAATGAGCAAATTAGATACTGAGCCATGGGGGAGCAGAAAAAGACCTGTCAAAAGACCTGCACAACAATGTGATGGAACCTTATAAAAATGGAAAAGGATATAAAAAGATATCCAAAGCCTTGAAAATGTCAGTCAGCACTGGTCAATCACTTAATAAGAAGTGAAAAATGTGGGGATCTCTTGGTACCAAGACAAGATCAGGTAGACCATGGAAGATTGCATCCACAACTGCCAGAAGAATTGTTCGGGATACAAAGAAAAACCCACAGGGGAAATGCAGGCTGCTCTGGAAAAAGACAGTGGTTGCTTCAAGGAGCACAATATGATGATACTTAAACAAAAACGATGCTACATGGTCGAGTTCCAAGAAAGAATCCTTTCATGAGGCAATGCCATTAAAAAGCCTGGTTACAATATGTCTGACAACACCTTGCACGCCTCACAGCTTCTGGCACACTGTAATTTAGAGTGATAGAGGCACAAAAAATAGAGCTTTATGGTCACAACCATAAGCACTATATTTGGAGAGGGGTCAACAAGGCCTATAGCAACAAGAATACCATCCCCACAGTGAAGCATGGTGGCAACTCATTGATGTTTTGGGGGGGGGTCTGAGTTCTAAAGGCACAGGATATCTTGTGAAAATTGATGAGAAGATGAATGCAGCATGTCATCAGAATACTGGCAGACAATTTGCTTTCCACTGCATGAAAACTGTGCATGGGACGCTCTTGGACATTCCAGCACAATGGCCCCAAGCACAAGACCAAGTTAACCCTCCAGTGGTTAAAACAGAAAAAGGTGAAAGTTCTGGAGTGGCCATCACTGTCTCCTGACCTTAATATCTTCGAGACACTCTGGGGAGATCTCAAGCAGTTCATGAAGACGACCAAATTCTTTGCATGACCTGGAGGCATTTTGCCAAGATGAATGGGCAGCTATACCACCTTCAAGAATTTGGGGCCTCATAGGCAACTATTACAAAAGACTGCATGCTGCAATTGATGGTAAAGGAGGCAATACACATCATTAAGAACTAAAGGTATGCAGACTTTAGAACAGGGGTCATTTCATTTTTTATTTGTTGCCTTGTTTTGTTTGTGCTATTCTGTTATGATCTACAGTTATATATGAATATGAATCCCATAAGAAATAAAATAAATGTGTTTTGCCTGCTCATTATGTTTTCTTTAAAAAATGGTACATATATTACCAATTCTCCAAGGGTATACAAACTTTTGAGCACAACTGCATGTCATGTATGATATGTATAGTTTGTGTGTGGAGGGGGCTAAATCCCTGGGGGCCCAGTGAGGTGTTAAAAGCGATTACTGGTGGCATAATCCAATACTTAAATTTTTTTCTAAATTGCATTTTTATATTTATTTGATATTGGGCAGCAGAATTTGGAATACCTAGGGCAGCAATAAGCCTGAATACACCCTTGTTGCCATCCAATTAATTAAAATGTAATTTATCTTAAATGTACGTATAACAGAGTTTTTATGTCTATGTAGAAATACTTATGGAAGAAAGCATTATGATTTATAGAGGAAAACAGTAACATTGTGAACTCCAGTATTAACTTTACAGTGTGGGAATCTGTGCATCCATTTATTCATATACTATATTAAGTATTTTCATTATAATGCTGTTAATGAGTTGGAGGACTGAAATTAACCACTGCACTGCTGAGCTATGTCCCTCCCATGTGCCGATTTCATTATTACCATTTTTAGATGCTATTTGAAGTCAGGTTTATTATAGAATCCAGACATATTATTTATAAAAAAAATCAATGATTGTCATATTATGTGTTTATGTCATATCATGTCAGATTGCTCGAACAAAAAAGTGTAAATTTCCAAATAGACTTTTAACATTTTTGCTGAATGAAAAATTATTTTTCCATGTTTTATCATCCAAACCTTTGTGGTTGTATATTTATGGGATAGTCTTTTTTAACAAAAAAAAAAAAAATTTAGAACCTGTTACTGCATTTTTCTAAGGAAATGTGCATTTTAACCAAAACTGAAAAAGGCAGAATTTTCCTGTATTTTGGTGCTGCTGCTGCTGCATTTGGAAACAAATACATTTGATTTAAATATTTTGTTATTATAGAAACAAAGGAATGTGTCCAGACTCTGACATTTCCAATGACACCTCATTTAAGCTTTTGGGGTGCATGGAAACAGAAATACAGGATTCCAAAGGACCCCTGTGTCTCTTACAATGGGATTTTCCCAATCAGGCAGGGAATGTCCATTCTGACATCACTACACCCTTGCATGGTGACATCAGTGGGCAGGGGAAAGTTGCACAGCCATAGCTGACATCCAAGTTGTCAGCCCACTCTGTGAATCGGTGCGATTGGCAATCATGCCGCCCATCTCTGTGTCACCGCACGTTCGGTGACTTTTCGTTCTCTTCAATTCGGTTTGATTTGGTGATCCCATTTCGGCCACCCTGATGTGTATTCCACAAGCACCACAGGGTCCCCGAATTGCAGGGAAAAGTCGCCGCAAACCCGCCGAAAACTCAACGCAAAACCCAGGCGAATGCACACTGAAACCCGCAAAAACATCTGGATTAACCCCGCCGAAAACACCGAAAAAACCCGAGCAGGAGCCGATCACACGCAGCGCAGCCGCCGGAAAAAGCCGGCACCGCAGACGAATGCAGTCAGGGTTATTCAAAGAGATCCGAATTGCTTGAGAAAGGTAACCGAACGCTGAAAATCAGCGTTCGGTTACCTTTCTTGGCCATTCGGCTATCCAGAGAGCAGGCAATTCGCCAAATCCTGGCGAATTGCCTGAACATACGGTGCCTGTTTGGTGCCTGTTCGAGGGCAGTGAAATCCCCATGAAAAAGCACTGCTTCGGCTATTCAGAGAACACAAACCAGCAGTGAAAGGTTCCCCTAATGCCCTGCCATTCAGTGGTTTAATTCGGCAAGTTTATTCAGGAGAACCCCATAGACTTCAATGTTAAAAATATTCCCATTTTAATTCAATATCTAATAAACCGTTCATTATAAAATTCTGCAGTAAAGAGTCTCTTTATTTATAGATTTTTTAGGATATTTTAAGCATTTTTCTGAATTTTTTTAATTTTGTTTAAAAGTCCAATTTTTTTTTTAGTTTACTTATTTTTTCTGTGATAGCCCTTTTTAGTATCATTCCCTGGACCTCATATGTAAATTTCAGATATTTTCGCTCAGTAGTTTCTTTGCAAACAGCGTTTCACTTTTCAATCATTCATGCAAACTGTTTTCCTAATTTATTCACTTCACTCTGTCTGCGGTCTCGGCTTTCTCGGCTTTTTCCGGAGGCTTCGCTGCGCTCCTGCTCGGGTTTTTCCGTGGTTTTCGGCAGGTTAATCCAGATGTTTTTGTGGGTTTTCGGCGTGCATTCGCTGGGTTTTATGGTTCGTTTTTGAGGGTTTGCGGCAGGTTTTCCCTGCAATTCGGGCGCCCTGTGGTGTTTGCTGAATACACCGCAGGGTCACCGAAATGGGATCGAAAAAAGGAACCGGATTGAGGAGAACGAAAAGTCACCGAACGTGCGGTGACTTTTCGAATCTCTTTGGATTACCCTGAGTGAATAAATTAGAAAAACAGTTCGCTTGAATGTTTGAAAAGTGAAACGCTGTTTGCAAAGAAACTACTGAGCGAAAATATCTGAAATTTACATATGAGGTCCAAGGAATGATAATAAAGAGGGCTGTTACAGAAAAAATAAGTTAAGTTTAAAAAAAAAAGAAAAAAGCTTAAAATATTCTAAAAAAATCTATAAATAAAGAGACTCTTTACTGCAGAATATTATAATCAACGGTTTATTAGATATTGAATACTGGAATATTTTTAACATTGAACCCTATGGGATTCGCCTGAATAAACCTGCAGCAAGAAACCACCGAATGGCAGGGCAATTCGGCAACTTTTCACTGCTGGTTTTTGTTCTCTAAATAGACAAAGCATTGTTTCTCCATGGGGATTCACTGCCCTTGAACAGGCACCGAACAGGCACCATATGTGCAGGCAATTCGCCAGGATTTGGCGAATTGCCTGCTCTCTGGATAGCCGAATGGCCAAGAAAGGTAACCGAACGCTGATTTTCAGCGTTCGGTTCCCTTTCGGCAGCCATTCGGATCTTTTTGAATAACCCTGATAATGTTAATGACTGATTTATTTTACTATTTGACTGCTTTTGTAATATAGGGAACCAGGGATCACTGGGTCTGTAAAAAGTATTGTGTATTGCAGGATTTACATGTGTCTCTATTTAATAAGAGCAGTCACTCTGTTGGGCTGGGTCTCATTCTCTTCTTCTGGCCTATCCTAATATTCCTCTTCTTAAGTTCTTTATATTTTTGTGTGTATGGGTATGTAACAGTACTGTTTTTCTTGTTACTTTGAAGAACGAAGTTCAACATTTTTGTGCATTCAACCTAACACACCTAAGGTCATGTTACGGAGTGCAGAACTTGACATTTACCTATATGCCTAATTTATGTTTTAAAGACAAAATCCAGTGCAATGAGGCAAGTGCAATTCAAGTGAAATTTATTAAGCGATAGAGTGTAGAATCCATCATAGATTAGTCAACCCGTAATAAATACATGCAGCACAATGTTCAATGCAGAAAGGTTGAACAAAAGCAGATACCCGCAAAAGAGAATGCTAAGATTGCAGCAAAAAGTCTTTCGATCTGTCACCTCCGCATGTGGTAGACACAGCACTTGTCTACATCAATTTTGCAAAAAGTATAGACAGTAGAAGTGAACCCAGTGTGAAAGGCAGAGAAAATCCTGCAATGAAATACAGAACAAAGACATTTTTATTATCTGATTTACAACTACAATAATGCAGGTTTGTTCAAACAGTTTTGAGTACTTGGCCGCCAAACATCCAGTTACTTTATAAACCTTTCTTTGATAACTGACAATAGTTTGAATTGTTCTTAGTATATTTCAGCTACCCCAAAATCAACAATTCTTTAAATAAATGTTCAAAAGCTGGAAGATAGATCTCCAGCAGGTGACTGAACTCTAGGCTCATAGTCGCCAGTTCGCTCTATCCACCAATATATTGAAGATCCCAAAATATTGAAAGATCAGGCTTAAACAAACATTACTGCAAGTAGGATCTCCAATATCTCAGACAGTAACTCTTCGGTCTCTGTGTCTAGCATGTGGCTGCAGAGTTATCAGAGTTAATAGGAAAGCAATGTATGGCTCTCCATGTAGTTAATCACTCAATGTGTGAACAATATTATAATAATAATAATAATAATTACCACCTCTACGCTGATGACACTCAGATCTACCTCTCTACCCCTGATCTCTCTCCCCCTGTCCTCTCAAAAGTCAGTGACTGTTTATCTGGCATCTCCTCCTGGATGGCCTCCCACCACCTAAAGATCAACATGTCAAAGACTGAGCTCCTACTTATTCCTCCCTCCAATGCCTCCCCACCTCCTGACTTCTCTATCATGGTGGAGGGTATCACCATCTCCCCATCAAACCAAGTTCGCTGTCTTGGAGTTACACTTGACTCTGCTCTTTCCTTCATCCCCCACATCCAGTCTCTTTCCTCCTCCTGCCGATACCAACTGCGTAATATTTCCAGAATTCGGCCATTTCTTACCGCTGTCACCACAAAAACAACTCATACACGCCCTGGTAATCTCCCGACTCGACTATTGCAATAATCTCTTATCTGGCCTCCCTCTGTCCCGCCTCTCCCCCCTACAATCCATCCTGAACGCCTCCGCCAGGCTAATTCACCTCACCCGCCGCTCTGTCTCTGCCGCTCCCCTCTGCGAGTCCCTTCACTGGCTCCCCATCCACTGCAGAATTAAGTTCAAAATCCTTATCCTTACCTACAAAACCCTCACTAACTCAGCGCCCCACTACCTGTCCTCACTAATCACCAAATACACCCCAGCCCGCTCCCTAAGGTCAAACAGTGACCTGCGCCTAGCTTCTCCCCGCATCACCTCTTCCCATGATAGACTGCAGGACTTCACACGCGCAGCCCCCACTCTCTGGAACGCTCTCCCTCGTACTGTCAGACTTTCCCCTAACTTCTCTTCCTTCAAACGCTCCCTTAAAACATTCCTATTTAGGGAAGCCTACCACCCAACTCACTGACGCAACCATCAATCACTCTCACCTTACAGTCCTCTCCTCCTGTTTCCAACTCCAACCCTCCTAGATTGTGAGTTCCTACGGGAATAGGGCCCTCATCTCCTCCTGTACTGTTTGTCAAATGTTGTTCAATGTATTGTAACCCTGTCTATACTGTGCTTATTGTACAGCGCTGCGGAATATGCTGGCGCTTTATAAATAAAGAATAATAATAATAATAAATAAAGAGGTTTTCATGTATGGAGCAATGGTGTGAGCGTATGGGTATAATGAGAGTGAATAATGCTGGATGGTGTTTGTGTTTAGGAAGGGCTGAAGTTCTGGATAGTGTGAGTGTGTGTAACTGATACTTGATTGTTTCCAGTGTGCATTTAAAAGTGTAGATGTGTTTTGCAAATTTGTGATGTCTTCTTAAGACCCTCAAATAAAGGACCCAATCAACAGCTAAATGTAAAGAAATGAAGAGTAACATAAATCAAGATAGAGCCTCCCATTATGGAATGACAGACACTTCCCCTATCAGTCATGTGAGGATCTGACTCCATCACATGATGCTCAAGTGAGAGAAAGACCCTAAGCAGCTAGCAAATTTTTCTAATTATACAAACAACTCTGCTGCTAAAATGATTGCAAAAACACACCCTTACTGTAAAGTATGGTGAATGTACTTACTGTCAGTGGCGCCGGATGAAATATCAATACGATCTATAGCAAAATAAATGAAAACTGAATTAAATCCCATACTTTATGAAAATTAATGCAAACAATTGGAAGCAATGAATATGAAATGTTGCAAAAGAGAAATTAAAATAGCTTACCTTCAGTATTTATGGCCACACCGACTGTTGCTGTTTCACCGGCGCTTTTACCAGCTTTAGCCAAAGGTGCACTGCAGTCCTGTAATGGAATGAAAAGTCAAGCAATTTATACCAAGAGGCCAATCACAATTTGAAATTATGCCTCTATTTTAACTAGCTGCAATACTGGGAGGCATGTGCAAATAACATGGAAGAACTGAATGCTGACATAAAGTCCAATTTTCAGTTTTATTTTACAGTCAGGGGTAGTAGAGCAAGAAACACGTGATAACATGTTCTGTCATCACATTGTTTCTTGTGAATGTCTTTATGTATGCATATATTCTTGTCTTTATTTCAAATATTACATCACAGTATACATAACATCACTAAGAGTTATAGGAATGTTTAGCATTTGACAAAGGGCATTAACATTTGTTGACATTTTATGATGAGAGATTTAATATATTATCAAATACTGTGTCATGTCTGTTGTCATACTGTGTAAATACAGGAATAATGATTTCCGGTTATTTATTCATTGAGTTTTTTTGTCATCAGCATATTGAGAAGTGACAGATTGATTATTTTATCGCTCACAATCACATTTATTTTTCTGTGCAAGATAATTACCCCTGAGGTGACCTGCTATTCATTTGCTTTTCATCATAAGTGCTGAATGGTTGAAAATCTTTTTCAAAATTTTAATCAGTGAGCTTACAATGTCTTCAGGATAGACCAAATCTGATTATTTCCTTCATGGTTGACTCTCTCTTTATAATATATATACAGTTTAGACTTTTAATGACCTGCTATACAGTGTCTGTTGTATTAATAAAGAGCGCACTGGATAGTTGACAGGATTTATAACTCTGAGGTCAAACCTTTTGTATCACTGGTAATATTAGGCTATATTATTTAAACTTGCACTTTGTATATGTCTAAAAGACAAATTTGGATAAGTAGTATCAAATATTTCATTTCTATAGTGAAGCTCTAAATGTGAGGTCAAAATGATTACTTCAGTTTTAACACCAAGAGCCATATATAAATTTTATACTATTTACAGGGCATTTCTGTTAAATATCTGATAGCAAATATATATGTTGTAGCTGGATCATACCAAATTGCAGCTGAATTACCTTTTTTCTTTATAATTTGAAAAATCTTACCGTCACACAAGTGCCAGTACAGATTGACAATACTGCAAAAAGGTTGACAACAGGAGAGCCATCAATTGCAAAGACTTTCAATTCAAAGCGGGATTCGGTACTATTTCCATTCTGCCTCACAGTCAAAAGACCTTCAGCTTCACCTCCAGCTGGACAACTGGAATCAACAGACAATAGTATTTCAAATAGGATTCTATATGTTAGGAGCAGGTCATAAAGCATGTACAAATGAAATGTAATGTGTGAAAACCATAAAAGATGTATTTTTAATTTTAGTCACTGCTTCATTAACAGGAAGACAACTAAAAATTTTTCCGGGAATCCTGTTTACTGTAACGTTTTCCTGAGAGTTGTCAGTAAGTCCAGAGACTCTGCCCAAGTTACCCAAAACTCATTCTTTTGTGCAAATAAATTACATAAATACCTCATCTGCTTGTTCATCATGGAAAATTCTACTTTACTATAAAATATCATTCTTTCTGGAAATCAAATCATCTGTAGATGTGATCTGTCACTTCACCACACTCTGGGCAATATTACAAAGTTGGTGCTAACTTAACCAGAGCTGTTGTAAACTTTTCAGAGCCATTACACATACTGCCCGTTAAAACGGGGATGCTAAGGAGAAAAACCTCTGCCTTCAGGTTTCTCTTTAGTTTCCCTGTTTTAGCTCTGTATTACGGGGCAGGCGCTTATTCCGCAGCCTGTCCCATACCGCAGTGCTAAGTGCAGCTGGAAGCATCCCCTCCATAGGACTTCATTGAGGCTTTGATTGCCGGTCACATGACCTGCAGGATCTCGCCTTTCACGAGTCCTGCAGGTCAGAGGAGTGATTAGTGGAGGGAGACGGGGGACTATTTTCCCCAGTCTCACTCTGCTCCCGGCGGCCAGAAGAGGTGGATCGGGTTGCCGTTCTCTCCGTGGGTTGAGAGGCGAGTATGTGATTTTGTGGGGATTTGAAGCTAGTGATAACTGCTTCTGCAGAAGCGGAATCAGTTAGCACCAGCTCCAAGCTGTGGTTAACTTTTGAGATAACTGCAGTGGGATGTAATTAGTGTTAAGACTTTGTAATCCTAACGTTAACTAACTTGTTGCGCTCCCCATGATAAGCATAGGGAGTGTAAAGTACAGCAATCTCTGAATCGCTAAAGGTTTTTTTCAACCCGTTAGTTTTAGGAATGTAATATGGGCGGTCCGTGCTAGGGCCACTTAAGCAAATGTTAACACTCACATAGTTTAGTGCTAACTTTAGCGTTAATTATGTAATATGTCCCATAGTCTATGGGGTTGTTACGTTTACAACAGCTCTGGTTAAGTTAGCACCAACTTTGTAATACTGCCCTCTAAGTTTGGAGCTTGATCAGACGAGGAAAGAAATAATAGTAACTCATTGTCCCAGAAGGAATTCAAAAGGTTTTAGAGGTAGACCTATAATGAGTCTGCATCAAACGTTAGTCTTTCCGTGTAGATTATGTTACTCACTAGGTGCTACTCATTCTAACGGATATTCCCTGTTCTGTTGGTGACTCACTTTTTTTCTCACTTTTGTTATTAGCATTTTTGGCTTTCAACCCAATAACCAATGAAACTGGTAAAACGTAAGCCACACAGGCAGGATATATTATTGTTTAGTATAATAAATCAGAATTATGCTGATACAATACCTATGTGGCGTTTCATTGTGTATCAGTGGTGCACCCAAACTACTGCCATAAGTGGAGTAGTTACAGTGAATGATGTTCCCCAAAACACAAGAGAACGTCAAGCAGTTCTAAAGCTAACTACAATTCTTTCCCATCAGCCACTGCATATGTGACAAAGTACCTAAGATGCAAACAGTCCCCACACAGTAAAGGGGGAATAGAAATTGCAGCATTTTAATGATTGCGAGACTGCAGGCCTGTAGATGTTTTGTGGTCTGTGCTCCATGAAGCACAGATCGCATTGCTCTCACAGCTGGGAGGAAAACAGAAGCCAGGACGTCCATGGCTTCTGAGAGGGCAGCAAAATGCCGCTCTAGTCAATGTGCCACCTGGATCCATGGCTCTATCAGGATACCTGGACAGCCCTGGGAAAGATTGTGCGACATAACTAGAAGACTCAGTTATACTTATATTATATACAGTCAGGTCCAGAAATATTGGGACAGTGACACAATTCTAACATCTTTGGCTCTATACTCCACCACAATGGAGTTGGAATGAAACAAACACAATGTGCTTTAACTGCAAACTGTCAGCTTTAATTTGGGGGTATGTACATCCAACTCAGGTGAACGGTGTAGGACTTACAGCAGTTTGCATAGGTGCCTCCCACTTGTTAAGGGACCAAAAGTAATGGGACAATTGGCTTCTCAGCTGTTCCATGGCCAGGTGTGTGATATTCCCTCATTACCCCAATTACAATGTTTAGATAAAAGTTCATTTCAAGTGTGCTATTTGCATTTGGAATCTGTTGCTGTCAACTCTCAAGATGAGATCCAAAGAGCTGTCACTATCAGTGAAGCAAGCCATCATTAGGCTGAAGAAACAAAACAAACCCATCAGAGAGCAAAAACATTAGGTGTGGCCAAAACAACTTTTTGAAACATTCTCAAAAAGAAGGAACACTCCGGTGAGCTCAGCAACACCAAAAGATCTGGGAGACCACGGAAAACAACTGTGGTGGATGACCAAAGAATTCTTTCCCTGGTGAAGAAAACACCCTTCACAACAGTTGGCCAGATCAAGAACACTCTCCAGGAGGTAGGTGTATGTGTGTCAAAGTCAACAATCAAGAGAAGACTTCACCAGAGTGAATACAGAGGGTTCACCACAAGATGTAAACCATTGGTGAGCCTCAAAAACAGGAAGACCAGATTAGAGTTTGCCAAACAACACCTAACAAAGCCTTCACAATTCTGGAACAAGATCCTATGGACAGATGAGACCAAGATCAACTTGTACCAGAGTGATGGGAAGAGAAGAGTATGGAGAAGGAAAGGAACTGCTCATGATCCTAAGCATACCACCTCATCAGTGAAGCATGGTGGTGGTAGTGTCATGGCGTGGGCATGTATGGCTGCCAATGGAACTGGTTCTCTTGTATTTATTGATGATGTGACTGCTGAAAAAGCAGCAGGATGAATTCTGAAGTGTTTCGGGCAATATTATCTGCTCACATTCAGCCAAATGCTGCAGAACTCATTGGACGGCGCTTCACAGTGCAGATGGACAATGACCCAAAGCATACTGCAAAAGCAACCAAAGAGTTTTTGAAGGGACAGAAGTGGAATGTTATGCAATGGCCAAGTCAATCACCTGACCTGAATCCCATTGAGCATGCATTTCACTTGCTGAAGACAAAACTGAAGGGAAAATGCCCCAAGAATGAGCAGGAACTGAAGACAGTTGCAGTAGAGGCCTGGCAGAGCATCACCAGGGATGAAACCCAGCATCTGGTGATGTCTATGCATTCCAGACTTCAGGCTGTGATTGACTGCAAAGGATTTGCAACCAAGTATTAAGAAGGGAAAGTTTGATTTATGAATATTATTCTGTCCCATTACTTTTGGTCCCTTAACAAGTGGGAGGCACATCTGCAAACTGCAGTAAGTCCTACGCCGTTCACCTGAGTTGGATGTACATACCCTCTGACAGTCTTCAGTTAAAGCACATTGTGTTTGTATCATTCCAACTCCATTGTGGTGGTGTATAGAGCCAAAGATGTTAGAATTGTGTCGATGTCCCAATATTTCTGGACCTGACTGTATGTACCACATGTGAATACATTATCAATGCTGAGCTGAAGTAGATCATCTGCTCTGTCACAGTCCTTCAGTCCATGCAGCTCATTCAATATTGTAAAAGTCAAGTGCTAATAGGATATTCACTTATTCTTTTGGCCATTATCCAAGTAGATGGAGCTTAATAGTGCTTCAGTACCATTTTATATTTCTCTGATTTGATAATCAAAGAGCAGAAAATTATATACAGATCCAGTCACATATAAGTTTTTAAATATACACATGCAGGTAAACACAGTTTGTATACACACATAGGCACACATATTAGTGCACAAACATACACACTTAGGAGGTAGAAATGCATTCAGATGAATAGTTACATATTCGGAGACACAAACGCATATTCACTCATAGACACACACAGATGTATATACACTCAGGTACGTATTATTGATATATGTAAAGTGACACACATAGATTTATTATTTACATGATTTACAGTGTAATTAATAACCGCATGACCTTTAATTGCTTTCAATAGCAACTATTACAGGAGCATAATAAGCACATGCAGGGAACTATTTGAGGTCTCCTTGCTGATGTGGGTTTTGACTTTCTATTTTTGAACTCATATTTTTTATTTTATCTCAGTACCCACCTCCAATCTGAAGCCTCTGATCAAAGTGAACATTTTATGGGTAACATGACTTGAACTCAAGGATGGAGATTTCATTTCTACCTGTATATTGCGTGAGTAGCGTTGTTTTTTTTTTATTATTATTCTATTAAATGTTCTTAACCCCATCAACTGGCAAGCCAAATATTGGCACAGTGGGCTCAGAACACTTTTATGCAAGCAATGAAAGGTTACTGCAGGAACCTGAAATGAGATAGTGACTGTGAATGTGCTGATGAAGAATCTAATATATCAGTGTCTGTACAGAAAGTCCATCTCACATGAAAACAGGCTTCTGTGCATTTGCTCTGCAGGAACTGGACACTCTCAAATCCATACCATAACATGTCTGTAACCACTGCTGTAACTAAGGAAAAGTTGGGATTTGCCATATGTTATTAACCCCTTCACTACCAAGTGATTTTCCAAAAAACATTGTCAGAAACCAGTGTTTTTTTTGTAAAATCATTTTAAATTAATCTTAAAGTAATAAATATTTGAGTTTTTACCCATTGTATGTCTTACTGTAAATAACCTATTTTTGGCCAGTAGATGGCGATATCTACTGCCAAACTGAGTTAGAGGTTTAAGTGGCTGGTCTATTTAATTCTTTTTCTCCCTGCATCGGCTGTTGAAAGCTACTGAAAGCCCGATATTTCAGAGCTTTGAGCAGCTGATTTTACAGTTTTAGATCTTCGGGCATTATGCCGACAGGGCTAAAACCTGGTGGCACCGTCTGCAGCCTAAAAGCAGACAAAATTCATTTTATTTTGGGCTGCAGATCAGCATAACGAGATATCTTGATATAGGGACACCAGGTGGTGCCTTTGAAGCCCGAGATATCTCAATATCGGTAGTGAAGGGGTTAAGACATTGAAATAATGTTTCATTAACTATAAATAGATGTAAGAATGAAAGGGGAGGCTAGGAATTTAATTGAATAGGTCATCATCCATGTGTGGTATTCTAATGTATAAACTCCTTTTACACTGATCTTGTAAAGCGCTGTAGAATTTGTGGCGCTATAAAAAGGATAATAATAATAATAATGATAATAGAAAATACCAAAAATGGCATACGGCATGAGAAGTCTATATGAGCATCCTACTTTCCTAATAGTTGTAATATCTGGAGTGTATTCATCAGTGATCACTGTAGCACATAAGGTGAAAGGGTGTGTCACTCATCTATTATAAGGAAGGATTCTTGAACATACTAAAAACTTGATTATTAAATGTCATAAACATGAAGAATCAGCTGCAATATAGAACTTACTATTATATCATTTCCATTATCACAAAGTGAAAGTACATAAACTTTAAAACTCCCATCAAATCCCTGGAAAAACTATTTCTTATATAAAACATTATCATGCAAGTAACAGAAGTGATGTTCCCTTGCTTATATTATTATGGCAGTTTAGGACAGATGTCTAACAACACTATGAAGAAGCTGGTACAGACATACTGGCGCTGTATACACATACCCATTTGAAAGA
This sequence comes from Leptobrachium leishanense, assembly GCA_009667805.1. Taxonomy (NCBI): domain Eukaryota; kingdom Metazoa; phylum Chordata; class Amphibia; order Anura; family Megophryidae; genus Leptobrachium; species Leptobrachium leishanense. Next base: position 203,948,167 of record CM019064.1, read on the forward strand.
AGGTTATACTCGACTCCAGAGACTCCAGTAGCATAAATCCTGGTCACACTGACAGCAAAGGAGGATCCTTCCAACTCTGGTACATTTACTGAAATATATATAGTGTCTTCCACTGTTACAGGGATGTCAGCTCCCAGAGCGCTAGTAAATTCGTCATTTTTAAAGGCCGCCATGTATACTACATACACAGCATTTCCCCCAGGACCAGGAATTGTAGCAATACTGAAAAGAAAAAAGCCATATTAGCATTGTGAACGTTTTACTACAATACAGAATGCTAAAAAGTTTTCTACCAACATTAATATGCAAAATGAGATGATATTTGTTTCCACAGTTTTAATGAGATTTTGGATCATCACGACCTGTAATTTGCCACCGTTTTGTCTGCAGAGAAGCAGATTATGGCAAAACAAGAAAATCATAAGATACCACAGTTTGTTTTCTGTTTTAATATATTTAGAAAGTTCTTGATAACTTTGTGACTTTTCTTGCTTGTGTTAAAGAAGACCATATGTTTATAAATGTAGGTTTATAGAAAATATAGTGCACTGCCTTTAATTTATATTTTCAAAAGGAGGTAAAGTGTGGAAGTGATTCCATATAAATAAACAGCCATATGGATCATTTCAGAAAATAACCCTGATGGAAAGGAAGGGGGCCCCCTCCCGATTATTTAAATATATTAGACCTGTTGTGTCAAATTTAGGTCAAAGGCCTTGAAAGCAAATACATCTCGTTTTCCTAACTGTTTTAAGAGGGAAACCCAATTAACACTAGCACTATTCATCAGATCATAACAGACCCAACCTATTAAATAAGAATAACATGCAAATCATTTTATACCTACTGCCATTTAAAATGTTATTGGGGCACTGCTACCTTCTCGCTATTAACCACTTCTGCCCAGCACTCATGTTATTTACGTGCCCATATCTTACCCCTTACAAATCAGTACCACTTGGAAACCATCCCTTTCCAAGCCTGTCACATCAACGACACATTTCATCTCTGCCTATACTTATGTCAAGGGTATACTTATGTATGACTAAGGGGATACTTATGTATGACGAAGGCTAATGTCAGACGAACGCAGTCTGAGAACGCTCTGCGTGCGTGCATAATGGACGTACTGCCGGAAGATACAGTAGACACCACACGGTCGGGTTTTTTTGATGGATGTAGAAAAAAAATAGGGAAATATGGGAATCAAAACTAATTAAAATTAAATGACAGGTACAGTCAGCCAGACCAAAAAAACGATCGGAGCGTCAACATGATGGATGTCGCAAATGCCCTGCGTCTGACATCGCGTCATCACGCACACAGGCCGCTATGTGGACGCTGTGTACTCTGGGCGTCCATCGTAGTGCTTTTACGTCGAGGCCTAAATGGCGTCCGTTGCCACCTGCATAGTGTGTGCACACTTCGGTGCACACGTACTTCGTGTGTTGGTCTTTATTGATCACAAATCAATGCTACAACGGACGTTAAACTGTGCAGCGAAACGGACGTGATGACTGCGTTCGTCTGACGCTAGCCTAAGGGTATACTTATGTCATGAGTATTGTTGCACGTGAAAACTAATAATGAGAGTTTGTTAACACTTTTTTAAAAAATATTTTTATGAAAGGATCAGACACAACATAAAGAGCATTACAATATTGTAACAAACGGAGCAATGAAGGGCAACATATGAGCTATACAGGGAAGGAGTATTACAACACAGTTTTTAACACCTTTTAATACTGTATCCCATTTTGTTGGTACATTGCCTGAACTCAACTGTTGAAAAATTGTTTTTTTTTTTATTTGTTATAAAGGGTAGTAGTTGCAGGCTGTCCTTCTTGACTTTATAGCTTATAGGCAAAGCCAATTAAAGTCAGAATTCACTGTAAATTTACAGTTTTAAAGGAGCTCTGTTTCTAATGTATCCCCTTGCTGTGGCATCAGTGTTAGTTTTCTAAACAGTGGATTTTTCAATAAAAATAATAATTATATATATATATATATATATATATAAGGGTTGTAGTGGAGGAAAAAAAGTGAGAAAAAAAGCCTCCACACTGTAATAAGTGTGTTTATTACTGCAGAAGCCACTTGCACATCACAGCAATTCAATGAATTGCATCCCAGAGCTCCTGTACCACATTCCCCATATGCAGTAAGGATATATATATATATTAGTTGTTCATGTTAGAGGTTTTTTCAAGCTCAGTTATTTTGATCTAAGCATTTTTTAAAATAATCTTTATAACTGTAACACTGTATATACGTATCACAGACTATAAAGCTCATTTGTTGCAAAGATTTTGTATGAGAGATGCTGAAAAAAATGGTTTGTCTCAGCTTTTTAAACTCTTTCTGTGTCCTGTATTCCCTGACTGTCTGTCGCATATACAGTAGGGAATGCCAATTGATTTTAGAATTTAGCATACTTTTTAATTAATAATAAAAAAGTTATTAACTAAAAGTTGTTAATCAAAAAGTTATGTTTCACCTCTGAGTTAGTTTGCTAATCAGTGAATATCAGTGAATATGCTATTATAAATATTTGAATGAAAAGAAAGATCTCCAACTTAGGTTTTTAATAAAATCATGGATATGTTTTATGTAAATCCTATAGATAATTTATTGTTTTCTATAAGAGATGTTAAAAACATCGTAAAGTTAGATTTGCTGCTGAATTTTGTTTATAATGTATTAAAAAGTCTGTAAGAATTAGCTACCATTTTCAGGTCTGACTTTTCTCTGTTTAACCAGAAGTTTTAAAAAGTCTTATTATGAGGTTCTATTAGTCTTTCATTTGGTAACAGGGAGACAGAACTTAGTGTCTAATGATCTACAATATGTTTTCTCTGATAACAGAATGTATGAACAATACTCACCCTATCACTGGTTTCAGGGTCGTGTTAAGCTGTACTGTAGCGCTCACTGGGTAGGAGCAAGAAACGCTTACATTGAAATCATTTCTGGTTACGATCTGGTTCCTCTTAGCTCTAATTACCAAAGTATTGTTGTAAATAATATGGCCATCACTGATCTGTGAGAAAGACAAAACAGAAAGAGCATTTGTTCACAGCATGTTGTGAATATTTGTCAAAAAACAATCCTTATGGATTTTTCTTATTTTTTTTCAAATTTTACATAAATTCACAGATCACTGTTTATATAAAGAATAGCTAGAGGTAAGAAACATAAATCAAAGCATCAATAACGCGCCCTGTCAGTTTGTAGATACAATTAGTTAATAAACAAACAGGCACAGTTTGCAATGGAGAACATACGATCATATCTTTCTTGTACTTATGTATATAAATCTTAAGTCAGTATTTCTTTCTAGGTCTGATACAAGCAGGGGCTGAGATATTGTTGCGTGTTCAAACTCTGAAACATAGACTTGGAAAAGACTCTTTATGTTCAAATAACCTATGGCTTGAGTACACAGCTGTATATTGACAGGGTTATTCAGAGAGCGGTGAAAAGCAGAAGATTGACTGGAGAATGGAAAATTCTAGGTCAAAATAGCAGATTTGGAAAGTGAAATAAATGGGAGAATTTTTCTGGTTTGGCTATTTTGACCTAGAATTTTCACTTCTTCAGTCATTCTCCTGCTTTTCACTGCTTTCTGAATAACCCTGTTAGTCTTTCAGGGTTATCCAAAGAGATCCGAATTGCTTGAGAAAGGTAACCGAACGCTGAAAATCAGCGTTCGGTTACCTTTCCTGGCCATTCGGCTATCCAGAGAGCAGGCAATTCGCCAAATCCTGGCGAATTGCCTGCACATTCGGTGCCTGTTCGGTTCCTGTTCGAGGGCAGTGAAATCCCCATGAAAAAGCACTGCTTCGGCTATTCAGAGAACACAAACCAGCAGTGAAAGGTTCCCCTAATGTCCTGCCATTCGGTGGTTTAATTCGGCAAATTTATTCAGGAGAATCCCATAGACTTCAATGTTAAAAATATTCCCGTTTTAATTCAATATCTAATAAACCGTTCATTATAAAATTCTGCAGCAAAAAGTCTCTTTACTTATAGATTTTTTAGGATACTTTAAGCATTTTTCAGATTTTTTATTTTTTTTTAAAAAGTCCGATTTTTTTTTTATTTTTTTTTCAGTTTGCTTATTTTTTTTGTAACAGCCCTCTTTATTATCATTCCCTGGACCTCCTGTGAAAATTTCAGACATTTTCGCTCAGTAGTTTCTTTGCAAACAGCGTTTCATTTTCCCAGATTCATACAAATGGTTTTTCTAATTTATTCACTGCCTCGTCTACCTCACAGCTGCTTCGGCTCTGTGTGATTCGGCTCCTGTTCGGCTCCTGTTCGGCTTTTTTGAAGGTTAATCCAGATGTTTTTGCTTGTTTTCAGCGTGCATTCGGTTACTTTTCGTCAGGCTTGCGGCAGCTTTTCCCTGCAATTCGAGGGCCCTGTGCTGTTTGCTGAATACACCGCAGGGTCACCGAAATGCAATCGGCAAAAGGAACCGAATTGAAGAGAACGAAAAGTCACCGAACGTGCGCTGACTTTTCGAATCTCTTTGGATAACCCTGATTGTGTGAAATTAATGTAAGATTAGTTAGTGTTAATCATTCAAAAAAAATGAATAACTGTAACACAACCCCGATATTGTATTTAGTATCACAATGTCACATGCTTAATGTATGTAGAAATAGTCTATTTTTCTCTTTCGTGCTGCTTTATGTTTAACAAACACACATTTATTGAGATTTATACTCACGGTTAATATGTTGCCACAGGCTGCAGTGCTCAATGTAGATGTTAAAACATATTATTGATGTTGTTTTCATTAACCACTGTTCCCACACAGGTGTTGTCATTCAGGTGTAAATCAGAGGAACTAAATAGACTTATCTCCAGTTGACACTTTTTTAAAGACACCTTCAGTTTCCCTCCACTGCAATCGATAGCTGGGATTGGTGGTTTTTCTAAAAGAAAAACAAGAGGGGTAAATCAGTGATGGTAACATATGCTATTTCTACCACACACCCCTCTAACTAAAAAAAGGAAACATACATGCCAGTTTGGACATCTAACCCAGTACTTGCAATGCATTGGTTCTCTAATCTACTGCTTGTTGGAGCAGACTTTAAATTGTGCAATATGGAAAAGCCTCAAAGAATAATCTTCATTCAAGTGCTGAAAACATGACATAGTGAAATTACTGTTAAGTTTCTTCCCACCAAGGAAATCAGTTGTGTTCAGTGATGCGATTAGCACTCATGCTGAACCTATGGTTTGAGATATTTATAGTAGATCTGTTATTGTTATTAAAAGAATGTAATGAGGTTTACCAAGCACTATATTGCACAGCTTCAATCTATCTTCTATCTCCTACCTTTTAATCCCCACCTGTACTTTTGCATGTTTTGGTACTTTGACAGAAAATAAAATTCAATTCAACCTTGTGTTTTTAAAGTATTATACTGGAAATATGTTGTGTGCCATGCAGAGGAACATCACTATACCTTCCGATGTATATGAAGCTGGGTTACAGTTGCAGACGCTGGCATCATTGGCATCCACCAATTCATCACTGGCACAGATTGCAGAAGTTCTCAACACTATAAAGTGGGGAAATATAACAAGCTCAGATATTATACACATACTGCAAAACTTACTAATTATGTTTGTTATACTTACACACACAACATAGTCACTCATAATTTTATCCAATGAAACAACATTGATGAAGAAAATCATTTGTTAACGTGGATTCATAATGTGACGGGCCACAACAGACTGCCATTCAGAGAACACAGTGGTGCTATGGTAATGCTGACAGCATGTATCTACACTGCTGTACAAAAAGAACAATTAGTAAATTATACATTTTGTTGTGTATCCAGGGCTTGATCTGTAATATTATCAATAATCAGTAACAATCTGTCACTAACTCCTTACTTACAAACTTGTCAGCCAATGCATACCTTATCATGTTAGAGATATGTGTGGCTCACCCAATTGTGCAAGAATTTGTCATATTGTCAGTCAGCTTTGTACCACTAAATTTATTTTTTAAGCACGTGTCACATATTGTGGTGAAACCTGTACTTTACATGATCATTCACTATTAGACAAGGTGCATGTGGAAAATGAGGATTTTTGTTAATGACAGCCAATAAAAAAATTCATATCTTGTTACATTTGCTATGTCTTACCTGGAACCACTCCACAAAGGGCAAAAATCAGTGTTAGAAACACCTTCATGGTCTTACGTTTCCAAGGTCTAAATAAAAAAACAAACAAACAGATATTTCATTTTTCTTACCTGGGTAATACAAGATTGAGCAAAACTGAACACACAGATAACTGTTTGGTTAGTCTTTATTGTGGAGGATAGCTATAAGAATATGTTACTTGCAGTCACACGAAGACATATGACCCATTTTCTTTCATTTTTTGTTCATTAAAATATTACTAAAATGCAAGTTAAGATACTAAAATAAAGCATTTTAATTAACCATAAGATTTACAATTGTATTTGTTCTCTCTTTTAGCCCTGGTAATCTTTATCAGTTAAAAGATTGTTTTACTAGAAAGTTTTCTTATGCCTTAAGTTTCATTTTCTTACCTTGTATGGAAGCAGCCAGAATATGAAGTTGGTATATGATGTTTTGCATTGATGGTGTGAGCTTTTTATACAGAGAGATCCTTGAAGAATGCTATATCCCCCCTGGAGGGGTATGAAAGAGTGACTTATTAACACGTAATACTTTGAAAGGAGTGGTTGTGATGACATTTTCTAAATAATTATTTAGCCTCCAGATATTAGTTGAAAAAGTTTTCTAATATTTTAAAAATAGTTGTGTTTGGGAGATGGTGAAGATGATGTGCATCTGTCATGAAAACTCTATGAGGGGCGTGTTTCCACTATGAAATCTGCCTGGAAATGTATAGGTTTCTTCTTGACATATATATGTACAGCGCTGCCTTACATCTTACCTTACATCTTACCTTGGTGGGCAAGTCAGCTACTTGGTTATGAATAAACAGTAGTTTTTCTGTATTATATGAGACTTTTTCTTTTAGCTCAAAGAATTCAGAGGTAATGGAGAAGAGCTAGGACTCAAGATGAGGTTTGCCTTGATTGGAGGGCGGTGAGCTACATTTTACCTGACAATTTAAATAGACAGTGATTTTTTTATCATTGGGGTATGGGATTTATAGTGCAGATTATGGTTTTGTTCTAGTTTTCTCTTTTAGAAATTATTGATAAGTAGATACAGACAGATATACAACAAAAGATAGGACGGCAGATTAATAGATAAGTAAATGTAGATACATGTGCACTGAGCAAAATTGTCCTCACTACCAAAATGGAACGTCGTAAAGCCTGCCTCCATCAAGTGAGGACAACTGTGAGTTTTAAAAGCACAATTACAGGTCAAAATTAAACACATCGTTCATTGTAACAGCAAAGGGGTTAATTATTACAGTGAATTGCTGAGAATTAAAGACTAGAATATTGGAACATCTGGGCAATATTAGATTTGGAAAGACAGATCATAGTGTACTAGTTCACTGCAATAATTGTCCCCATTTTGATTTTAATGAATACATACATACTGTATATATATATATATTTATTTATTTATAAAGTCCTTTACCAGGAACAATACATTGAGATTTCTCTCGTTTTCAAGTATGTCCTGGGTTCAAGAACATTGAAATGTTACAGTTGTATATATATATATATATGGGCAAAATTCCTCTAAACAAGGAATAATCCCTCTTTTTACTAAAACATTAAACTTTATTCAATACAGTTAAAATTAACTCATCCATTTTAATTATAAAAAATAGTCATCAATTAAACAGATAGTGACCTGCATATGACAATTATTAACACCGTCTTGGTCTCGATATTACAACAGTGTAAGCTTTGTCTTTAGTACAGAAGCCTTCCAGAAGTCTGTGAGTTAGTAGACTTATTAGGTTCCGTTTAATGGTTCTCTACTGTGTACGTCATACATATCAAAATTGTATTAACCACGACATAGCAATATTATGCAAGTGTTCTAACCAATCTGCTGTTTAAACCGGCATCATGTAGTTCAGTTTACAATTGATTATAGGAAGAAAAAAAAAACTCCCCCCCCCCAATCACTGTGATCAATTGCCTTAATTCCTGTGTCGTTACAAACATTTGCTGCATAAACTTAGATAAGTATAACTCTCACACTAGATCCTTCTGAAAGTTTGGGTACACAACATTAATAACTGTTGGTATGTGTTAGTCACCCCTGAGTTTCAATTGATTCAGACCAAGCTATCTTTAAACTGGTTTAGACAATTGAAACAATACCATGTTGCACCGTCAATATCGAATACAAGCCTTGGAAGTCACAACCATTCGTTGGTTCAACATTGGTAGCCTCTCAGGCAAAAACATTTATATATTTGTCTTGAATTCATATCTCATTAAAAGTGTTTAACAATATTCTGTTAAATTAACAGCAAACTGCTCTTATTAATATCTTCTTGGTCTCGATTTTAAAACAGTGTGAGCTTGGTCTTTTAATACAAAAACCTCCTAGAAGTCTGTGAGTAGGTAAACTTATTAAATACGTTTGATAGTTCTCTATTGTATGCGCCATACACATCGGAATGACGTTATCCACAACTTGGCAATATTTAAACAAACTGCTGTTGAACCGGTATCATACAGTTTAGTTTTCAATCAAATTGTAGGAAGAGGTCTTTCACTCGCTGTGAATAATTCCTGCGCTATTCCAAACGTTTACTACATACATTTACTCTCACACCATATTAATACTTCTGAGGTTTTGGGTGTACAACATTGATTCGCTGTGGGTATGTTTTCACCACCCCTGGGTTTCAATTAATTCAGACCAAGCTATCTTAAAAGCTGGTTAGGCAATTACTGTATAAACACCATGCTAACACCGTCAATATTGAATTCAAGCCTTGGATGTCGCTACCATCCATTAGATCAACATTGGTAGCCTCACAGGCAAAAAAGTGTTTTTTTGTATTAGTCTTAAATTCACATCTGATTAACAATGCTTGACAATATTCTGTTAAATTAACAAATTTGTTAATTTAACAGAATATTGTCAAGCATTGTTACACAAAGAATGTGTTTATTACCATTGCAGATAACACTCCTAGTATTATTTATAATTTCCTTTGTTCAAAATTTACTGACATCCCAGAAAGGCTTTTCACTATGCGAGTGGACAACTGCTATAAAAACATGCCTACTATGGATTATTATGCAATATTATTATTTTCTAGGGGGTTATCTTTTACAGAGCACATTCCTAAGCCCCTTTGATATTATCTATGGGTCTTTAAAGGCACACCCATCCACCTTCATCAGAAACATCCCCTTGACCAGTAATGGATATGTATGACAAACCAGCAAAATTTGTTGAGCTTTTTTAATGAGGGGGATGGGAGCTGCTCCTTGTAGCTTCTTTACAGTAATACAGGGGGACAGGCAGTGGAGTACTAGGGAGGGGCAGACCGCCCAGGCGACAGTGTGGAGAGGGTGCTGGGCTGCTGCATCAGAAAGGATCAGCATTCGGGCCTCGAGTAGGACGAACAACTGCCAGGGTGTCAGGTAGGCAGAATAGTTGCCCAGGGCCTCAGGTAGACTGATTGGCCACCGGGGCCTCGGGTAAGCCGTTCAGCCACCAGGCCTTAAAGGAATGTTCTCCCAAGGCCTCACACAATCTAGGCCTGCCTGACTCTACCCAGGGCCGTCTGTGGATGCGTAGGTAAGTGTGACCATGTGTGGGGATGTGTGGATATGCTTGGCAGTGTGTGTAGATATGTGTTACCATGTGTGCACATGTGTGTGGAAATGTGTTACCATGAGTGTGGATATGTGTGA